>JAAWXA010000037.1:4707596-4770322 GCA_038090715.1 Florisuga fusca
AAAAAAAAAAAAAAAAAAAAAAAACCACAAAAAGAGAGGCTGAAAAACAACCACAAGAATGGTTCCCACCTCTCTTGGGTCCAAGCCAAGAAATTTAAACATATTTCTTCAACTGAGTTGGGGAAGGAAAAATCAACCAGCAGGTGAGCACATATTCTCATTAACTGTTTCTGTGTTACCATGTTCTCCCACCCACTACCCCCCCATCCTCAGCATTGCATGGATTATTAGAGCAAATCATTTATATAAGTTCCTTTGGTGACATATTTAAAACAGCTGATTCATATACAGGCTTCACACTCCAGGTCAGAACAAATTGTCCTCAAAAGCAACACAGTTAAATTGAGTGGAACTAGCATCCACCACCTTCCAGGGTACATAACATACATTAAAAACTTGCCTTAGTTGGCATCAATTTGACAACCTCAGTTTGAGAGAACAGAGTGAAAATGAGTTTTAAGCATTCAGCTACAAGGGAAAACATTCATTATGCACAGCCCTTAAACAGATTGCCCAGATTGTGGCCCTTCAGCAGACTTGAAATTTAGTCTCCCTGTTGCTGTTTTCACTTACTACATGCACCACTACTCTGTAGCTACTACTGCGCTAAAGACTACTACACATTCCAGAGTTTTCCATAGAGATATCTTACATATTCCATATTATCACAAAAACCTCATTGTAGTGCTTCATGGATCTACAAGGCAAGAAACCGAATCCACTCCATGTGTGTGAATCTGAGGAAGGGAGAAGCTGAAGATGAGTATTTACCTCAACATTGCTGGACAGTGGGGTGTCAGCCACTTGGAACCTATCAGGGACTCTCACCCAAGGAGTCATCAAAATTCTGTGACAAAATGTGATGAAATAAAGCAAAGGGAAAATGTGGCCTTCATGCCATGGAAAGGTGACTTCAGCACTATTACATCATTCCTACAGGTATGACCCAGCATGTTCCAACATGCCATTTCTGATTTGGACCTGTAAAGGAGAACATATTCTGCCTCCTAGGGAAATGTGTTCTTTCACAGTGCCTTTTTTTCTTAAAACTATTCTTTGTTCATTTTGTGCAGTTTCTTCTCTGCTGTTTATCTGAAATGTGAGTTAAGCCTTCAGAATGTCTTAATTCACCTTAAAATAAGCAAAAAGCCAGAAGTGTAATTTGACTTCTACTTTAGGTCATTCTCAAGGTCAACCTGACAGCAGTCTGATAAAATAAACAGCACAAACTAACAGGAAAAATCTGAATTAGAGTCTGATCCAGTGCCTAATGAAGTCAATGGATGTCTGCCCTGGTTACAGTGGGCATTCAATCAGGCTCAGAGGGAATGACTGGGCACTCAAAACCACTTTACCTCCTTTTTTTCTGATTCCAATTATCTCAGTCTCACTACCCATTGTCCAGTTTGGGGCTTACATTACATGCAAAGACCCATCATGTTATTCAAGACAATCATGACAGTGTCTGAATGCCTTGATTAGATCCCTGTATTTTTAAGCTAGTGCACTGGCTCCTGTGTTGGAAGATATGAGCATTTCCAGCTGACTTGCTGGTATGACTTTCTTTTAAAGCCTTTCCTCCTCCCACTATTCTAAACCTAATGGTACAGTCATTAAAAAAAACCAAAAAAACCCACAAAACAGTCCTTATGTTTAAATGGCAGATAATTCAAAGGATTTTCTTACACATATTTCAACTACATGTAACTTTTCAAAGTAAGTTTGTTCCCCAGCTCAGATTCACAGGTGCCAAGGCACAGCCATAGGATGAATATATCCTTTCAAAACATTTTTTATCCAGCCATACACTGAAAAGATGCATTTATGTACACCTGTACCTACCTAAACCCATAGGCAGAAACAAAGACACTTGTGCCAGTTTGGGGCTAGCAGATACCAGCTACTCAGTCCCAGAGCAAACTACATCTATACAAATAAATTTCACATCAGCTTCCTCACAAGACTTTGCCCGTAAAGGGATTATCCACAGGGATCAGAAACTATTTCCTTGATAAAGAAGCCATCTAAATCTTTACTGGGTGCATAAATGGAGAAAATATTCAAGTGATATCAGCTGTGATAAAATTCCTATACTTGAAGCCTGAGGACAGGAAATTTGTCTTCCTAAGAGCAAAACTTTTTTAAGAAAAAGGTTTATGGTAAACCTGGAAGCTCAGTGTAAGCCTAATTACACTAACTTCTCAGGCAATCATTTTAAATTACTCTGAAGAGAAACTCCCATAAATGCCAATCTCAGGGAGGAGGGGGGATGTCATCTTTCCAGGTTTAAAAAAAAGTCTTCTCATCTGCCAGACAGGAAAAATGATTGATCACATTTTCACAAATTTGGTCTCATTTTTTAAACCAAACACAGGACTTATAAAAATGTGTCTAAGGCAAAGCACATTATTTTATTTATATATACATTTACACTACAACCATTCAGACTGCTTCACTTATATATTTGTAGGCCACATTATGGGACAGTCTTGTCCAAATGTTTATCTTTTCCTTTTCTCCAAATTAATTCAATATAAAACTAGAATTTTACCCTCTGCAGAGCAAACCCCATTCCACAATCCACATTGTGCTCTACTGGTATCTTTGCACTACTCCATATGTTTTCATGAGTTATATTCAAACAGCCTTCTGCCTCTCCCTTACTAAGAAGGGGTTAAAAGCATTACTCCAGTTATTC
This sequence comes from Florisuga fusca, assembly GCA_038090715.1. Lineage (NCBI taxonomy): Eukaryota > Metazoa > Chordata > Aves > Apodiformes > Trochilidae > Florisuga > Florisuga fusca. The sequence continues at coordinate 4,710,295 of JAAWXA010000037.1, forward strand.
TCACCAGCCTAAATTCCAAAAGAGCCCAGAAATTATCTGCATTCACCCTTTGATTACATCACCTTCTTAACATCTACCTATTAAAACCACTCAGCATATGTGGCTTCCCAACCAACTTTTTCATTAACACTTGCTCTTGATATTTAAGTACATTAAAACTGCCTTTTTTCTCTCCTCTCTTAATTAGTCTATACATGAACTGCTTGGAATGATCTCTGGCAATCAGGCTTACCCACCACCTGTACAGAGAGTTTCAAATACTGGCACAATTGGCTGTAAATGAACTATAATGACCACAGCAGCAGAGGAGGTTTGCTGTTCTTTCATTCCTCTCCCTTGAAGAAAAAAAATCTTGGCATTAAGATTTTGAAAATAAACACTAAAGTCAGGGTTTTTTCCATTTTCTACAGTTAGGGGCAAAGTTAAATAGCACTAATGCATTCCATTTTTTTCAGATAGATCAAAGAAAGAAAGAAAGAAAGAAAAAAATGTATCATCAAGCAAAGTTTTCAAAGCACATGCTCACACACACACTAAGGGGCTTTTTAATGGAAATTACTGTCATTTAGTTCATAGATTATCTTGATTGAACAGGACAGCAAGCATCATTTGGTGCAGCACAGAGGTCATGCATGACCTTGGGTTTTCTGAACACGCTTCACCCATGAACATGCTTAGTTTCCAGTTCATAGTCTGAAGGTGTTGACAGCTCTAGTGAATCCAGCTGGGGTGGTTCTGGAAGCAACTGCCTCTTGCCAGAGCTGCTCTAAGAGCAAAGAGAAAACACATCCACATCTGGGTTGCTTTTCACCAAGTATCCCATCTTCACTATTTGTGCCAAGGAGGGTGGCTTCCAAGCAAGGGTTTTGTGCTACATCACTTAATTATGAGGCACTTACTGCAGTCCTCAGACTTTACTACACAGTAACTTCTGGCAGAGGTGCCAGGTGGACAGGAGCCCCTTACTCCACTGCAGAAAGCCAGAAGTTTATCAGCATCTAAGTCACTGATCCACATCAGTCTTGCACACAGTAATAACTCCTGAGGGATAATGAAAAGACACCAAGCATCTGCTTGAATGCTTATTGAGACTGTGGTATTTACCTAGACTCAGTCACTCACAAGCACAACAAAAGATCTCCCTATTTATTTTCTACCAGCCCATATTAGCAGTTAGTCACCTGAAGATCTTTCCAGCCCTTAAAACACCTCCTTCAGGGCAAGGATGCTGGTCTTACCCTAGCCAATGCACATACCTAAAATAAGCCTTAGCAAACAGTTTTAACACGTTTATTTTAGGCTGTACATTTTGTTGATAATGCAGACACAATCAGCTCTTCATGATATTATTCAAACCAATTGTGCATATGTTAAAGGGATTAAAAACTGAGTGATGTCTCTCGACATGTTGTTAATAGGAAATGAGTCAAATAAACAGCATTTCTGTGAAAATGTGCTTTACACAGTCTGTCTTGATCCACTTCTGCAGTGTTCACATCCACAAGCCAGAAGGAAATAGAACAGGGCTGTATTCATAAATGTTCAGAGTAGGTAAGAGTCATGGTAAATCACCAGCTGTGATTAGGATATGCTCATGATTTTTGGATATATAAACAGGGATAGGAGAGGTAAGGAGACAGAATGAGCAATGTATGTAGCAGTGACATTATCAGGTACCAAAATACATAATATGGAAAATTAAGACAGTTTCCCAAGATGTTTTAAGCTAAACAGTCCTTGGAAAACTAGAAAATTTAAGAGTTAACCTGACCTTGATGTAGAAAGACTGATGTGGGAAGAAGATACCAGATCAGGCCTTTAGGGCATATTGAGTTGCCACCCAAATCTAAACAGAAGAGGCAGCTGTGGGGTGGGAATGGGGCACATCTCACTGCACCCAGCACCAACAGGAGGTCAGACCAGAAACTTGCACCCACTTCACACTGCTCCACACCCCAGGTCAAGACCTTCTGCAGCAAACTGAGGCAGTGAAACCACCACTGCTTGTTCCACTCAGCAGTAGCCATGTTAAGGGGTTTGTGCATAAGTGTCCCTGCAGGCAAATTAAATATTAAATCAGATTTTGGTCTGCCCTCCATACCTCAGCCTCCTAGGCCTTCGGTTTCAGAAAGGATTGAGTCCACCAGGCCTGCAGGCTCCTTCATTCTGTACCCTGCCTTTAAGAGCTTCAGCTTGAGTTTTGAGCTGGCTTTCAGCCATGCCCAAGTCGATGCAATACCTGAGAGCATTTATGTGGTGAGCAAGACACTTCGCAGTTCTCTGAACCAAGTCAAGAGCCTGAGAGATACCTCACATCCCACTGAATGTGTCTACATGCAAGATGAGAGCTGGGACAGGAGGTAGGATGGACCTTCACTTTCAATCTTCTCCCACAGCTTTACCACGGGATCCAAGAGCTGGACAAACCTATTGTTCAGTTTTAGTTGCAAGCTTGACCAAATTTTTTGTTTGAGAACCGCATTCTGCCTGACATAGTAACATTGTGGATAAAATTCATTTTGCTGAATTTATCTTCCCAAATGAATTAGTGAACAGTCACTCTGTTTTGCTAGTGAACCACCTTGATGTTCAATTTAAAGGAAGTTGTTTATCACACCAATATACCTCTCTTTGAAACAAAAACATCTATATGTACAATTTGGTACTGGATACTAACAATCTATAGAAACTGATGCTATTACCAGCTCACTGTGTATATGTTGGCATTACATATGTTTTTCTTCTTTCCACTATATAAATTTCCTTTCCCTAATAAAGTGTGGAAGGTTTCCCAAAGAGTTTAATAACACAGAATCACTGAAGTGTAGCTGTTAAAACAAGCTAAACTGGTTTAACTTCTGAGCTGTCAGACTTAATTTGAAATTACGAGATCTGACCACTGTTTTCATGTGAATTGCTGAAATTAGGTCATTTCCAAAGACATGCAATAAGTACAAGAAAGAATGTCAATGTTCAAGGGGTTTTTTTTTTTCCTGAATTTGCTTTCTTAAATGAAATTAAGAGGTAGAAAGCATTTATTAAAACAATCATAAATACTTAAAACAGTTAAACATACTAATAAGCCATGAAAATTAATGTTCCTGTAATTCAAAAGATAATGCTAAAATACCTTTTGAAAAACCTTTTTTAAAGATTTAAAGATTAGAATAAAGTTATCTAATTCATTTTTCTTCCAGCAGTAAAAGCAAATGCATATGGCATGAAAATCTGTTAAAACATAGTACTTTACACCTTTGTTTGTACCTGCTCCAAATATATTTGTCTATAAATTAACTACACATGGTGGTTTTCACATTGGTTTATTTTATCCATGTGTTCAAGAAATTTAATACATCAGTTGTGTTCCATCGATTACAGTTCTATTCAGTGGACAAAAAAAAAAGAGGAGGAGTATAAACCTACTTACACAGTCTTACATTTTTATATGCAATTTATGCCCAAGGCATCAACCACATATAAAAAGGTAAAAAAGTAACCCTGGACTTTTACCATATCTCTGAAGAGCTGAACTCCCTTAATGCAAAAATGAATTAAACATCAAAAAAAGTGATGTCATGCTTACATATGGTTAATCTCATTTTACAGACAGAAAAACAGAACTATGGCTGTCATGGTGTACAGGGCAGGTCACCTTCTAGTAAGATCCACATGATAATCTCATGGTCTTTGCCTCATCATCAGCTGTGGCCTGCCCATTAAGTTTGTGCTATACCCACACACTCTCCACTAGCTGCTAGCATTCATGTCAGCAGTTTAATGCTACTTCTGGGAGTTCAGACTCCTAAAAATGCACAGATTTCAGAACAGAGCCCGGGTATTCCCAAAACAGAATATTCTCTAAACACATCACAAGTCTGTCTCCTGCTCTGGGAGGTTCCTATTTAAGAAAGGCTGCATCAGAGAACACCCCTGGTTCTCTGCCAATGCCCTCACCACAGACTTCCATCCAAACCGGAATGGATTTTTATTATATGTGGGTTGGATCACCTCACCCCTCTTTTAATTTTAGTACATGTGAAGTTTGCCATATGGAAAAGCTCTGAAGACTGAAGCCCTTCACTCATTTGCACAATCCTTTCCACTCCTGTTAATGTATCACATCTCTCAATATACATTTTTAGGAAAAAGGGAAAACTGAGGTAGATCACCTGGTCTTGCTCCCAGATCCTGGGAATTCCAACTCCTCTCCTTCTGCAGACCACAGAGTCCTTTTCACAGGCTAATCAAACCACAGCTTGAACTAGCTGGCTTGCGGGTTCCTCTCTGTTTCCACCCTTGCTCCTATTCTCAGGTCTCACTGAGACTTGCTCTTCAAACAGCTTGATTTCTTCTCACTTCCACCCTTATTTTAGCCTCTTGTTATCATACAAAAAATACTCTTGGTGTTATGGACACGACAGGCAAGAAAATTCAGATTCCTCTTTCCACTGGAAGCTTCACCTTCTCAGTAACTAGACTATGACCAGAAAACTCACTTCATATCACCCTGGAATCCTGCCCTGGATTCAGACAGAAGTTGAGATGTAAACTCTGTATCTCTTCACCCAATACAATGCTAAATGGTACACTTAAAGAAGTTACTTATTGAAAAGGTTAAACCCACAAACCTGGAAAAACTTGCCTAAATTCTTCATTTCAGACATTAATAATTCCATTTAAGTCAAATTCCTCACATCCATTGAATTCAATGTGCCCATACCCATAACTAAATTACAAGGCACAGGGTTGTGGATGGAGAGATCATTACCTATGAACCAATTTGGTGGGTCCTCAGATAAATCAGATAAGCAAATCCCTTCTGCCCATGTTTGCAGAGTGCAGAATCCTTGTAAACTGGATGTCTTAAGAGATGAAAACATGGAAATGGAGTCAAATCTCTCACCTCACCATGGAAAACTTGTTACCACGGCCTCAACAATCCAGTCTGGTCACTTTTTTTAGAAACATATGGCACAAACTGAACGCTGTACAATTTCTTGGTATGCCTTATAGAGCAAGATCCACACTGCAAATTTTAACTCAGTAAGCACTGTCTAGGTGGTGTACTGTCTCTAGGAGCTTCCTTTAATTTTCTCCTCAAAGCTTAATTATATTACAGGAAATATTTGGCTGAGGTGTGGCTATTCATCATGATATCTATATTAACAGCATGATCAGAGAGGTTTCTGTCAATTTTTCATTTTAACCTGGCTTTTACTTTCATAATATAATTACATTCCCTCATTTCATTTATGTTATAAAAAGAAATTACATCTTTTAATTTTCTTTTAGTAAAATAAAAGCTTTTTCTTTGAAAATCTATGTTGTAGTGGGCAACATATTTAGAGCTTACGATCAGCAATTTCTCTAAAGAGGAAGATATAGGGTAAAAAGTGGCTCTAAAAGTAATTTCAGCAGCAAAGTAGATTAAATATCCACAATATTAGTCACAGAGTATTAGACGGAATTGGATTGACTGGGAAGAGGTCAAAGAGTTGCTGAAGGTTTTAGCCCACCAGAGAAGCAATAAAATTCAACCATACTTAAAATCATTAGCTTTAAACCCTTTGATAGGAGATCCAAACCTCCAGTGCTCACAGAAGGAACCTCCAAGCACCATGCCAAGCCAAAAGGAAACCCTTTAAGACATTTCCATTTCAGGGAAACTTTTAAGAGGCAGAGTGAAGATAGAAGGAACCTGCTCAGGCAAGGAAGACTGGGACAAAAATAGAGAAAAGAAAATGCAGCCTTTAGAGAAAAGCAAACTGATAAGCTAGCAATGTGTTCACCTCAACAAGTTCTAGTAGAGTCTGGGGTTCATTTTTATCTAATAACCCACCCACCCGTTCATTCATGCTTTCTGGAGTTTGCTTCCTTGCTTCCCAACCACTTTGTCTCCCCCTCTCCTTGGGATGACAACGTTCATTTCCCCTGACAAAGGGCAGCCTTTGCCGAGCGAGCGCAGCACCAAAAGGAGACAGAGATGTGAATTGTATGAGATGATAAAGGAAAGACACGAGCTGACAGCAAAGCAAGGAGAAAAATCTAACAACTCAGAAGTCACCTAACACAGAGACAATGCAAAAGAAAGAGGAAAAGGCAGAGGAGTAATTAAAAACCCTGAAGACAGTGATGGGTCTCGAGTTTTGAACTGTCTCCGCATGTAGTGGAAAGGATGGTTTCCACCCAAGTAAAGAGTAAAGAAACTTTGCTGTAACTAATAACTGACAAATTTCTATTTCTCTTTTTTACTCATTTTGAAAATGACAAGTATAATTAAAGCTGTTAAATACACAGAGACTTGTCAGCCAACTAAAATATCAGCTCTTATAAAAATTCTCCAGAGTACTGCACAAAGCACAATGCAGAAGAAATTAATCTCTCACTAGGAAGAGTTAGTCATTTGATGAACCTAAAAAAAAAAAATAAAAATCTCAATTTTTCATATTTCCTGGAGCAAGAAGAACTTTTCTTTGTGTTTGTGAATTTTAAGTGTATGCATTTAACTAGTATAGTATAGCATAGTATAACAAAAATAAAATAAAGAAGAATTTTGCTGCCTGTCCCAAAATATTTGGGGTTTTAATGCAAACACCTCCTTGGCAGAAGCACATTAGCACTTTTGCACAGGTATTTCTTTTTGTTTATCCTTCATGAAAAAAAGAGGATGCTCCAGAAAGATACCTTTTAGGGACAAGCTCCCATGGACAAACTTGGCTGTGCCCTACCAGAAAGCTCACACTGAATTTAAAAGGACCTAAGAGATACTTAAGCCTGTGTTAGCTACGTATGCAGGATAGCTTCAACCCCAACACATAAAAACCTCTTATTTGTGTTGAGCTATAGCCTTTCAAGCCATTCAAAAAAGCCAGGCCCTCAAATGCCATTTCAGCACTCAGCTAATCCATGTCTGGTAACAGGTATAATATGATCCAAAAGGCTAAAAGCCTGTTAATGGAAAAGAGTCCATGCAAATACACCCACTGCTTCAGAAACACTGCTGTGGGAAATGATCTACAAAAACACTAAAATGTGTTTTTTCTCATCAAAAATAGTGTCTCAAAGAAGCCATCATCACTCTGCATCACCAAAGCACACATTGCAGAGAGTGGCTGGAGCTGATGGAAGTTTGGGAACATCCTGTGCAAATGCTGCAATACTCTCTCTCAGCCTCTTTCTGAGGCAGAACATGGACCTCTGCAAATTTTATACATTTGGTTCATCACATCGGTGGGAAACTTCTCCATCCCTGAGGGCAATGAGGGCTGGGACACTGCCGAGGGCTGGGCAGGATTTAGCTCTAGGTGGCAGTGCAAGGCCATGAGGGCAGCAGGTCCCTTCCCTTTCCTCCTGAATGTCCCAAGTGGACAACAAATCCTAAGAGGTGAGGGGGTTAAAAAATGAAACATGCTAAAACTCCTCAGGGGAGAAAAACCCACAGGAAAATGTCTTATGATTGAAGTTCAAATCTCATTTGAGCACACCAGTCACTCCTGTAGTTGCCACACAAATATAATCAGAGTAACAAAATAAAAGACAAAGCTTTGACTCAGCCACAAACATGTATGTTCAAGAACAAAGTCATCAGGAAGGGAGAAAAACACCCAGCTTGTCCAAGGCATCAGTAAGGGATTCCCTTTCAGGCTGAATTTCTGACTCCTTCTGCAGCAATATAACTGTGAGCTTATTCAGGATATTGGAATTAACACTGCCTAAGTCAGCACAGCTGGTGCTACAGGATGTCAGCTGGGTTCTCATGGTAAAAATTCAAGAGGCTTGATTTTTAAAAAAGGGAATTTTATTTCTTGTGTGGAACTAAAAATATTATTTTAAAAAATGGTTTACACTTCAGCATTTTAGCATCCCCAGTAGTGCTAGCAGAACTTTTGTTGTTACATTTCACAGATGATCAGATAGGAACCAGACCAGCTTCTCCCCTCCTGCTAGTGGAAGGTCAATCCTCAAAGCATCTCAGTCTTTGTTGTTGTTTAAAGCTCGACAACACTGCTGGGATTGTCAGAAATAAGCAAAGGTTTATATACAGAGAATACTTGGCCACTTATAGCTGAACTGGGATCTCCTGTACAAGATAGGTTACGGATGAAGCTTAGAAATATATTCCATAAAGCAAGACAGTTTCTTTCTCACTTCATAAAAGTAAATCTAAAAACCTTAAGATTTATTTTCCCTGATGGAACTTATTGCTTTAAGCTGTTTTGATGAGTAGGTACTCATGCAGGAGTAGAATAAAATACGCACACAAAATATTCTTGTATCTAAGGACCCTCTTAAAAGAGTATCTCCAAGGGTGTTATTATATGCAAGGTAGAATACACTATTGTATCAAAGCAATTCTGCTGTTTCATAATTTAAATCACAACTGGAAGAATGAGGCTTGAGTGATCAATTTCTTTTCAGGGATAGTGACTGAAAGAATAGTTGACATTTCATAGGTTTTTTTTCTTGTCTAAAATAGTCTGTTTTCAATCTCTGAAGGCTTATTTTTCTTTCTAAAGATGGCGTGGGGCCTGGGGGACCCACTTAAAGTTTCTTGCCATACTTGGCCAAGAAACACAAAGTGTTGGTGAAGTATAAACACAGAGCCCTTTTTCTTTGACCCATTCTGCAGTGTGATGGGATAGTGTTGTTAGTTTATGTGAGAGAAAATAGCATAGGCTTTCTGAAAAAAAAAAAAAAAAAAAAAAAAAAGTGGAATTGGATTAAGGCCTTTGTGCAAACCTCAATGCTGAGGGGAATTAGCAATAGTTGTAGGCACTTAAAGGAGCTCTCATGCTGAAGCTTATCCCAGATTTTACACAATAAACATTTGAATATCAACAGTGTTTTGCAACTTGCAGCACTAATGTATAAACTTCTTCCTTTTGAAACTTCCAAATCCCTCCAAACGTTTGCAATACCCTCTACATAAACATGTAGGGCCTGTAGTGGAAAACACCCAGTCAGGGATATAAGTCTGATTTTTTTATTTTATTTCTTTTTCATCCCCAGAATCTAAAATGATCTAGTACCACTAGCTGGTTTAAGTACTTCAGAAGTTCTCTTTTTTAACCAACTTTTTCCCCTCCAGCCTCACTTTCCATTTAAAAGACAAAGACCTCAATGAGACATGAGCTTGACTTGGGAACCCTAATCTTACATATTTCATGCTACTATGAAAAGGCACTATAAAACCTTTGAAGTAATTCATTAAAATACTGACCTATCCCTCTTATTAGCATGCTCATAGCATTTTTTCTGGAGCTCAGCTAGCAAACTTAAACCACATTACCTAACAAACACTTCAGATGAGGCTACAGTTCCCTCCCCTTCGACTCGTGTGCAGGTGAGCAGGACTCAGAACAGACCAAACAAGGCAAAGCTGGACTCCTTGCTGCTAGAGCTCTACTAACATCCAGGGAGTTGGTGTCATTAGCCTTAAGTCTGGCAGTTAATGACAGATTGGGAGTTTTGTAACATTAGGTGTATCAAATTCACACTGACATAGCTGGGGAAAAGATCTGTCTTTGCCAGACACTGATTTGCAGTTGACATGACATTTCCACTGGCTTTTCTAGATGCAACTTAATTTTGGTAGCCTGTTTAAAGGATGATAGCTGATTCAGGAACAAATTACTTCCATGCTCTTAGGATGAGCCTAAAGTAAATCTTCTCAATACAGTATGTAATTATAAAAGATCCCTCCCCTCCCCCCCAGATTTCCATTTTAACTCATGTTAGGCAGGGATGTATGTAATCAATTTTACAGCTTCGCATCCAAAGCTGTCCACTAAAAGATGGAACAAAGGAATAAGCCCCTGGTGAAATAGCAGGGTGGGAAAAACTTGGAGATCATTTTTTGTTACAGTGTTTGTTTTGTTCTTGAAAAGACCGTGATAAGAAACTCATTGCATTAAGAAAAAAAATGAAGACATTACTGCCCTGTCCAGTTCTGAAGCATGTTGAAGCAGTTTGCCTATAGAATTTGATACAATGATGTATAGATGAATAAAGTTATCTCTAGTATTGAATGGGACAGTGTCAGTGGGAGGGTAAAAAGGGAGGAACTTAGAATCTGAAAAGAATACTTTTTCTCCCCCCCCCTTCTTTTTAAGAACTTGAAGGTCAGGGTCCAGCTGCCATAAAAGGCTAGAGGACAAACAAAATGCTGCACAGGCCCAAATAAAGACAACTATAGACACATTGCAGAGGTTTCCTCCTTCAAGTAGCTATTATATTGACCTACACTTTAGAGGGAGAGCATTTTAGGTTTCACACTGATGAAAACATAGGATGAGCAGAAGCATCAGTAAAAGTTGCATCTTTAATGAAACAGATGAAACAGGCCAGCAAAGGTAGGAAACAATTTTTAAGAGGAAATTATATTGATTCTGGTTTACTTGAAAGTCTAATTATTTTGATTGAGATAAACCAGTAAACTTGCTTTTCTCTTCCTTACAACCAGCCAGTGGCTATTCTAATAGAACTCTTGCCTAGCTCTTTGCAAGGCCTTTATCATATGCAGCAAGAAATAGTCTCAGAAATTGAGTCAATCTATGAAAAATATAACTGAAAGCACTGTTCATTCATCCATGTTTAGAAACATAATATTTTGAGAATCATTCAGATCATGGTCTGAGAAATAAGGGGAAGAATCTTCAGTGAAGTAGTGAGAAGGATTAATATCACTGATGAAAGGGGGGAAGCAGCACTAAAATATCAAGTTGAGCTGCATTTTGTCATTCATGCTCAGTGCTGCTTATCCTTGTAATTCTAAATTTGTCTCCCCATAAGATGGAAGAATGGCTAGTATCTTTAAGAATAAAAACTACTAGCCTGTCCTGCTCAGCAGGAGGGAGGAGGGGGCTGGATAGCTTTGCCTGCATTTGTTTGGCTTTAAAAAAAAAAAAAAAAAAAAAACAAAATAACCAAAAAAACACAGCAGAGTTAGAATGGGGTCATGATATCTAGTTTTTTCTATACACAAGAATAAATTTAGCAAATTCAGATGATTGCTATAAAGCCCCATCCAAATCACCATATTGTTTTTCCAACAGTCGTTCTTATTTTATTACAGTGGTATAAAGTTCTAAAAAAATAATTCAAAGTAATTTGAGGGCTTGATTTAGCACGCACATTTTTCAATGTAGATGTTTTATAGTAAATTCTACTGATGCCACAGTCAAATAAGCTCTTTACACGTGAACTTTTAGACTAAAGTAGGTATTTAATAATGTAAGTCTGCAGAAAGGGAAAGGCAGGAATTAGCATCCAATCTGCTGTTAAAAAAAAAAAGGGTATTTTTCACCTTCTAAAAAAAATGTTTTAGAAGAACAAAACCTAGAAACAAAGGTCAAAGTATAACATGAAAAGAAAAGACATCAACTAAGTACTTAAAACACTGTTTCGATTCTAATGTAAGTTGCAGATCATTAACTGCATGCATTGCCTCATGGACAGAAATTATAGACTTCAAAATGAAGTTTTTCTTTTGTCTGCAGTCAAACTTGGAGTTTGAGCCAATCTATATAGATAAATCCAGGGATCAATCTGGAGGTTTAAATGGTTTAGCCAAAGGTTGGTCCAGCTTTATAATAATGACAGCTGATCTGTGTTACTTTCCACTGAGGTTTCTTTTTTGGATGACCCCCCTCCATATTGCATCTTGCAATTAGACTGTTGACAACTCTATTATGCTGACAGCAGAGGTAGAGCTACACAGGGAATTATCCAGCACGTTATGCTGTAAATGTTACTCACAGATGTCTTAAGAGATGGCAGTTTGTCCCATGTGTTTATATCTCTGCTGCAGTTCACCTCGAGTTGCAGTTGTTCAAGACAGAATTGGTGACATGCTGAGCCTAATGCAACTCTTACCAACAACTTTCTGAGATTAGGAGCCTGTCAGGATGATGTCAATGGAGGTTTAAGAAGTGCTTTCTGAAGTTGTTCTGAGTTAATAATTAATGGATATCTCCCTTTGATAGCTCTTTTATATTTGGATGCAGCTGGCTGGAAATAACCACAAAGGGAACCTGATTTTATTTGTCATTAATTTTGACTTTGCTTAGCAAATGATCCTGTGTCCCACCATCACAGCTTCACTAATCTGGCTGTTCTATAATGTGAAGATGAAATCTTTGATTAATAAGAGATTAATCAGTTTCTAGGATGTTTTGGGGTACATATATCTCCTCCCAAGTCGTTTTCCAGCACATGCTTAGAGATGTGTTAAGTGTTAAAAGCTGTCGAGTAATCAGAAAGAGGTTTTTGATGTACAAATCTGGTAGAAATGAGTGTTTTGCCAACTAAACCAGAAACATTTTGCCTGCATATACCAGACAACCATTTGGCACTGCATACTGGAAAACACATTTAGGGCTCAAACCCATTCTTTATACATGAAATTCAGATTTAAAACTAAAATGAATCCAAATTATTTTCCAACACTATAATTTATATGCTGTAATAATGCCTGATTCTGTTAAATGCTGCCTAGGTTACACCCAGCCTTAAGTAACTGCTATTTTATATTGATTTACTTCCCAGTATCTGAAATATGAGAACACATAATACCACCTACACAACTCAGGCACAGGAGTAAATTCACACATACACAACCTTAGTTTCTTTACAAGGAAAAAAGCTTAAAGATTCAGTCCTTCAAGATCTCCATACTGCCACAAGAATGTACTTATATTGCTCTGTAAAATACTGTCAGACTGACCTAGTCTATTAAAATTACTTCATAAAATAAATTGCAGAAACGTAACCAGAAGACCTGAAAGAGGGACAGGAAACTACAGAATTTTGGACAGAAATTTAGTTACTGTTTGAATGTTTGTGTCTACAAAGAATAAGTAATAAATTCATCTCAACTATCTAAAAAATTAAAATAAAGTTTAAAACAAAATCTAGACTAAAAATTAAATCTTTATAATTCAGATGAGGCAAAAAAAAAATCTATGCAAGAGATATACAGAAATATTTTGGGCTATTATATGAAAAAGCAAATCCCAAAGTGTATTACACACAGATTAAGAAAAAAAGCAAAATCTAGGATATAAATAAGAGGTCTCTTACTCTCTTGGTAGATCTACCCAGTGTAGATGAAACCCTGTTGAAAAAGAACAATTTACCACTCAGATAAAAAGCAGCAAGTTTCATATATTTATTTTTTAGAGCGTGGGCATTTCAAAGCAGTGTGAATATACCATTTTACCAGTTTTCTAGTTATTAGGTATTTTCCATCCTGAGAATCAAGTTTATAACAAGCACAGACTACAAATTTTCCCTGTAAGACTGAGAAATAAAATTAGAAACAACTGTTGCTGTCTGTTTAGACACTGCAGTAGGTTCCTGTAGCTGCAATAAATACACATTTTGGTCACAAGTTTTTAATGCAGGGTATGGATTCAGTTATAGCTGTGGGTATTGCCCATTAACAAACTCTGAAAAGCTTCAATATGAATGGGGCTGACTCCCTCCATCAATGCAAAACTCAGAACTATAATCTGAGTGTTTGAACACATTTGTGAACTCTGAAGGACACCCTTAAGAGTTAAGAGAAGCTTGACCATCGTGCCACAGTTCTCGCTGATCATCCATTATTGAAAATAGCTTCTCTTATTCTCTCCTTCCCCTTCCCAAGCCCGGCTTAAAAAAATTGGTTTTAAAAGTCGACAGGTGTCAGCAGGGAAGCTAGAGGTACACTGAGGTCTTCAGATTATTTTTTTCCACATCTTTACCTGTTTAGACAGATTAAGTCAGGAAAAGATGCTGTTTCAGTCATCCTGCTCATTTCATTGCTGTTTGAGCTGGATTTGGTGCAACTAAGAAACTTGTTACATCTTGGTAAGGCAACTTTTAAGTTTTTGCTGAATATAATAATAAACACATACCTGTGTATATGCAGATGTTTATATATGCTTATCAATTACAAATATAAAACACATTGAAATGCACCCAAGCAGAAGTCATTATCCCCTGCATTTTCTCTTCCATTTAAAAAGGACAAAGGTAACAGAAATTGTAAGGATTTTTTTTTTATGCATACTCTATAAAACTGATTGAAATTATTTAAAGTACCTCGGGAGAATAAACTGTGTTTTAGAAAGCACTCAGATTTTAAGATAGCTGCAGATAACAGATTTTGAAAGGCAGTATTATGAAATTGAAACCTGTAATATTTCATTGCCCACCACTGGACTTGCACAGCAATCGTTTGTCCATGGCTTTTTACTACCTCAATTATATTTTAAAGTTTGATATTAAGAGAACACTTCAGTGAAGTAACACTTCAGTTACACTTCTTATTGTAACATTCCATATTAGCTCAGTGTTATGCTCTTAAATGCAGATAAAAAAAATATTCTGAATATTTCTGAACTGCATCAGCTCCAAGCAGCTAGAGAAAAAGCATCCAGAGTATCTATGCCTTTGCCTCATAATATTTTCTGAAAATTTTACCAAAAAAAAATCTGCTGTTAAACTGCAAAGGACTATTTCAGATAAATGCACAGCTCATTAAGTGTGTAACGAAAACCAGGACTTCTCCAGTCTTTCCTCTAAAATGTAAAACATCCCCAACAACAAAATATTTTAAATTATTTAGATATGTAACCATTTAAGAACAATCATGTCCTTCATATAAAATTCTGATCTTCAGTTCTAGGTGGAAGCTATTTGTTTTCTAATAGGAGGAAATAACCTGACAAGTGATTTTATATTTTAAAAAAAGAAAGCAGTATTTCTTGCTGTGTTAGCTCTGTTTCACTGATGTGGTTAAATAGATCTTTAACATTCAGCACTTCTTAAAGGTACATATAACCAGGGTGATGACAAGATAACTGTGTCATGGTAAATTGAGAAAATTATTTTCTTCTTTGATTTATTGCATCAGTTGTAAAGCATCTAACTAGAACTGGATTGTGCAGCCTACACACATGTGAATACCTTTCCTCCTGTTATTTGTCTCCTAATCTGTTCAAACGGGTTAATTACTCTTGGGTGTAAAGATGAACAAAATTCAGACCTTAACTCTCCACTTTACCCTTAAATCTGTGCTAGCCTTCGTCTAGAGACTATACCTGTATAGTAAAGAAAGGAGCAAATTACACAGTTGCTCCAGTGTAATTGTTTTAGATGTTTGGAGCTTGAAATAAAAGCCCTGTGAACAAGTGCTGAGTTGAAAGCTTTGCTTTCTATAGCCTTCAGATGCTTGTTTCCATTTGATGAAAATTATTAATACTAACACAAAAATTGTTTTGAAACCATTTCTATGGAATGCATACCTACCTCTTTGGTTAAAATCAGTGATCCATTAAGGCTTTTCTTGCTTTTTTCCAAGCTGTGAGCATACTGTGTATTTAAGTGTGTGTAAGAGTGAAGGTGGGGGGTAGGTTTAGCTGAATAAAAGATTGCTTGATATCTTGAAGTCCTTTGAAGAGTTTTATAGGCTTATAAAGCCCAGTGTGAATGAATGACATTTTTCCCCCCTTTACTTTTACATATGGGAGTTTGTTAACCTGTGTTTCAATTAGTGAATAATTATTAATTATACTAATTACAGGTTTAATGAAAACCACATACTTTGCAAAAAAAAAAAAAAAGTTAAGCTTAGGGCTGAAATTGTAGCTGCAGACAGTGATGCTGCAATAAAGGCTGAAGCAACACTTTCACTTGGGGGCTTTTACATATTTGTATAAATCTCTAAGAAAGCAATAAAGCACTAGAACAACTTTTTACAAGAAAATCCACAGAGAAGATATATCCAAGAATTTACTTCAGACAACCTTGATTTTTTAAACTGAGAGTAGTAACCGTTTACTTTGTTTTTAAAAGTAGAACCCTACTAGGTTAATTAGAATTCTTCTACAACACACAAAGCTGCCTTGATTTTTGTATTTAACTACCTAGACAAAAGAAATGAGAACAAATTGCCAGTTCTCATCTGCTAGAAATTATAATACTTTATTTAGACAAGAAAGAGCATTGCTCACATTATTTTAAGCTAGCAATCAGAGCGACTAAAAACAAGCCAGGAAACTTTGGGATTGCTTAGGACAGAATGTCAGCATTAGATCTATCACCTTCATAATCTTTAAATCCCAAGCAGGAAAAAAGCCTTGAATTAAAAGGTTTATTTTTATTTTAGTGTGCTCTCTTAATTATACTTTCAAATAAACTTTTCAGAACCCCCTAACATTGTATATTGCTTCTCCCTGGAAGAAGGCACCCACAATATGTTTTAAGAAATGCATGTGAATTAGAAGCTGGTTGTTTATATCTTTTACATTATGCAAAAACTACCAGAACACAGGGTTTACTAAACATCAATTACATTTTAATCTAGTGGCAGTTTTAACTAAGGACAGAAAGTACAACAACTAAAGATCATTTTAAAAACATAGCATACAGGGATGTAAAACTCATTATCTCACAGGATAGTTTGAAATCACTTGACCATTCAATATTAAATATTGCAGATTTAAATGGAAAAAATTCCATTTTGTTTTTTTTCCTTGTTTTCACATTTTTTATTCTCTTCTCTATTTAGTTAAGCACATTTTAAAGCACTGAAAAATATTTCCGTCACATCGTTATTACACAGCAATTGAGACATATTTGCATAATGAAAAATAATTACATAGATAATATCAATAAGTATGATTAAAACCATCTATTTTGGGGGGTTTGAAACTGGGAAGATGTAACTAATATTTATAAATTACCGTTGCAAAATTAATAATGTTAAACATTTTTTAAAATAGCATCCAAAGCAACCAGCAACCGTTTTATTTTAAACCTCTTTTTATAATATTGGTGTTGCATTTTCCACAATTAACTGGAAACTTAATCCATCAAAAGTACATACAATTAAATCATCTATAAGGAGATGAAATTACTCTTCATATTTCTCTTCCCATGCAGAGAGAGAATTCAAAAATTAAAGTAAATTAACTAGGTTATTGAAATCCACTTGTGATCTTGATTTTAGACTTAAACAATATTTTAGCAAATACTTAAACAAGCAATTACTGTTTAAATAGTAAACAGAAAACTGCCTGCAGTTTTAGATGAGCTGAATTCACTAATATTGACAAGTAAATAACTGTTTGGAGCTGGAATAGTGCTTAATTACTATAGTCAACAACATTCATTATTGAATGCAGCGTGCAGCTTATATTAAAGTATAACATCATATATTTATATATTAACATACTTGTTATTTGCCTGTTTTTCCTAATAAGATAAGTTAGAAAAGAGGAAAAATACATGGAATATTTAATATGCTGGCTCTAGAATACGCGTACAAAATCTTTGTAACATTCTCCCTGAATTCAGCAAGGCTCAGACCAGGACTTCTAACAGTCTCACAGAATTACTCTCCTCTTGATTTGAGCTATTACCAAATTAAAGAACTACTGCAGCTTTGACTTTGTCAATTATACTTGAATTTTTCTTGAATTTTCAGAGAACAGCTTTATTTTTTTTCTATCATAATCTATTTTTGAGTGAGTAATAACATTAGCTCTTGATATTACAGCCTGAAAACCACCAAAATTAAAGAGTATGAGAAGATGTCTGGTCCTGGGGTTAAAAGTTCTGCTTGTCATGGTATATGAAGGCTCTGTGGGAAGAAATCTCTGGGAGGCTGCCCTTATAGAAACACTATTTAGAGCAGTTTGGGGAACACTGAGGCTTTTTTCTTTCCTGTCCCTCGGCAGAAAAATTGGTGCCTACTGAGACCAGGGAGTTTTCCCAACATGAGCACTAGGTAACAACCTACACAGTTCTCCCCAACTACCTTTGTCCCACAGTGCAGCTCCCACCAACTCAACAAGAGCAGAGAAATAGTTGCAGCCTGAAATTCAAAGTAGGATCCTTCTGGCCAAGGAGCTGCTGCAGCCACCACATCAGAGCTGGGGTATGTAACAGCTCACAGGTCAGTGAGAAAAACTAAAATAAAAGCAGACAGGTAAAGAACAGCCAGTGGCAACTTTTGGCATGGACCTGTCAAAGATCCACTTTGGTAGATGTCAGCAAATATTGTGATTTCTGTGTTAGGGTCTACACCACCTCATGGCAAACATTAGATAACGGAGAGGAACCACAGGACCTCCAACAACATTGTGGAACAAAGCAATGGTGATTTCTTACAAAATAATAGCTTATATTCAGGAGGGAAGAAGAAATGTTCCAGCTCTCCAAGAAACACTGCACATGCCCAGTTTCCATTTGAGATCCTTCACCATCTCAAGCCCTTTGTGCTAAGCCCTAGTTTATAGCCATTCCCAGGAAACTGCTTCACCTGCAACATGTAATACACTGTCAGATCCTTTTGCAAAAGGGCTTGCAAAAGGGCTTGAAGATCCCTGAATTCAACGTGTAATACACTGTCAGATCCTTTTGCAAAAGGGCTTGCAAAAGGGCTTGAAGATCCCTGAATTCAACGTGCTCAAGAAAGGATGTCCTTTCCACTTTTGTGAAGAGCACTGTGGAAGGGAGCAACCAAATGGACAATGCTCAGAGCATACTGAAAGCAAAGCTGTGGATTTTCCTTTCCATTTTGTCTTACATGAATACTATGGATTTTAGCACACAGGAGGAACTGACAGTTGTAAAATGGCTTCAGTAATCAATATTAAAGTTTTTTCTGTTAGTATCAAAACAATTCACAGCCACTGGGGCATGGGAATTTACCTCAGTAAGGAGTAGGGTTCACTCTGTGATAACCCTGAAGCTAAAGCATCCATTGCTTCACTATAGACCATTTCAAGGAGTGTCTCTGATTATTCTTCCCCAGCAAAGGGGAAAATTACGCTCTCACATTTCAGAATCAGGCTGATAGGGCTGCCAAGTCTCCCCCAGTATCATGGCACACTGAAAAACAGCAGCTCCTTGTTAATACTCTTCAGAAGCCCCTTATTTCCATTTACAGGAGATCATTAGGATTACACAGGTAACTGATGTTATAAGCTAAGCATCTCCAAGATTCTACAAAGGGCCATATTAACAAAAAATAAAAATGCTTTATCAAACACCACACAAAATCCTGCTGAATTCTTCATGAGCAACTGTTTTAGCCTCCATATGCCCACACACACTGAGTCAATCTTTAATTACATGATCATAGATAAAAATTCAGCCTCAATGGCAGGAGCTCTACAACATTACAAGCAACAATCCCAAGGGAAAGGGCACATGGGGCTGTTGTAATTTCCCACTGCCTTCTCACCACTAACCCTGCACCAACATAAGCCTGATCAATTCTTTTTACTCTCAAGTTTCCAGTGGTATTTATTTTAAGACCTAACACTGCAAAAGCAGCCTGAAAACACAGGGACCTGTACAAAGCCCAGCTACCTCTGAATTATGGATCAGGCCCATCCCAAACATTTTGTGGTCAGATTACTGCAATCCTTTTTTCTCTTTTCACCCTTCTTCCAACAAGAAGATGAAGGATGACTCTATAAACTTTGCAATTTCTCCTACAAATACCACAAATTTCTAAAACCCAGAAGCAACACACTCAAGGCATGCTACCAGAAATAAAAAGCCAATGAAAAAAGTGGGGTGTAGGGCTATTTTTCTTTCTCTCCCTTCCTCCATTTCCCAGCCTTAAGGAGCCACCTGTGCTCAAGCTTGCTGCAGGGCCTCAGAAGTGGAGGGGGGTACAGGAGCCACCTGCAGCCCCCCAGTCCCCAGCTCCTCCCTCCAGCAGCCTCTGCCCTTCTTGTCTGTGAATCCCTCAAAACCTCCATGGTAGGGCTAAAAACCTTTTCCCCTCCCCTAAAGTTTGCTGCCCTTTTCCAAAGGCAGTCCCCCCAGTGATCCAGTTAATTTTACCAGGAAAACCCAGTGGAGAAGTTAAAGCTGTCTCTATATTAAACCCCATACACCTCATTTCTACTTAATGGATCTGAAGCAAGACAAAGTGTAAGTATCCTAACACATCAGCCCAAACGCATCTTTACTCCTAGGAGTAATCTCAGCTACTTCACCAAGACTCCTCTGAGGGGAGGAAAAATTAAAACCACGCAGGTAAATCAGTTCATCCTAAGTTTTAAAACCGTGTCATTTCATCCTTTACATAATTTGCTGATGGATTCCTGATTTGGGCTCTTTATGAGAATTCTGTACCATAGGCAATTCTGCAGGAGGCAAAGTCACAGTGAGTCTGGGGTGGATTTCTGGACAAGAGAATAACACCATCGTGTCTGCTCAGTGCCCTCTCCATGCACAATAGCTCTGAGTGGCAGTGCCTGGTAAGAGGATGAAGCAGTAAGAAGTATATGATCTGATGAGCTTGGCTAAGCTGGGGGCGTCTCCTCTACTCGGCTAAATTAAAAACCTCCCTGCAATTTCAGTCCTAATCACCCCCTCTGATGCTGTAATTCACTCCCAAGGCCATTTATCAGAACCTAGAGAACTGTGCATTAGCCAGCTCTTCACGACTTCAATCAGCTGGATTTAATGGGGGTTGTGGGATGGCTGGGTTGTTTGGGGGTTTTTTTGGAAATTTTAGGAATTCAAGTGATACAAAGTATATAGGGACTGAGGGAGTAAATATTTCATGGCAGGTTTTTGGTTACTTGAGATCCACAGTGCCCCACTCAAGTGGTACAAGCTGTCTTTAAGCCTAGTTTGTGGAAAAATCTCTTCTCTTCAGTGGCACTGAGACACACATTGGCTTCTCTGCCACCCTCCTCCCTGTGGCTGGCACAGGCAAGGAGCCAGCAGCATTATTACACCCTTGCACCTCCCAGCTGGCAAAATGGCCCTTTGCAGCCTTTACCAGTTGGTGCAAGCTGCTCTAACTTGTGTTGAGAAACCAAACCAGAAAAGAAAGTCCTATTTGCATTTTCAGCCTGATTCCAGACACAGCCCCTGTACACTCTACAGACAGGCTTACTCTTGGCTCTTACACAAGATGCTCCAAACTTAATAACAAAGGTGTGAGTAGAGCTGTTAAAACCATCCTGGAGCTAAATAGTATCTTTCCATTCCACCTTCTATTTATGAAAGTTTTTAGGGAATCCATCTGTACAGTGCATTGTTCTTCTCTTGCAGAATTCCAAGTCTGACTTATACCACGAAGGGGGGAAAAAAAAAAAAATATCTATAAGATGTGATGTATGTTTATACTCAGCTGAATAAGAGGCTTTTCAGCATTAGGAAATCTATAGCATGAATTATTCTAACTGATTTATAATAGACAGCAATGCCTTAAGGACTCTAATCTGAATATTTGTGCTTTCATGACAGGGTTGATGTACTAGTTGCTTCGTATTCAGTCACTAGAGCATCCAAAGAATATGTCCATAAACAAATTTTAGAATTTACAACCTATTACTGCAGTTTAGGAAAGGGCAAGAGGGGCTTGCACCTTTTTTATTTTTAAGGTTTGGCTTTTTATGTCATGTCTTAAATGATGCTGATGTCAACACAGCTTATATTTAATATAGTTCCCATATCAACATCCATTCATCACCCTTCGTTTTTTACATCCCCCTATGCCATAGTAGAATGCCAGCAGCTGCTGGACTCTATTCATATTTTTATTTCTTTTGTGGTGTTCCTGTGGCTTAGGAGTCATCTGGATATCAAGAGATGAGCTAGCTCAGAGGAGGCCAAGGCAGAAACTTTTCTAGGACTGATATGTCCAAAAGAGGACTGAATTCTAGCTGGTTCCAAACAGCTTTTGATCAAGTCCAAATATAAGGTAACTGACTAAAAAGTAATAGGCAAGGAAATAATTTTGTTAGAGTCCACCTCCCTTGCTGCTGTTGTTTCTGAGAGAGAGAATTTCCCAGGCCCACAGAGCAACCACATCATCCCTCTTCCAATGTTTGACTAATGCAGCACACACCAAAGTTCATATTAAATGAGGACACAACACTTCAGTCCTTCACACAGCTCAAAACAACTGGCCCTGAAGTTCTCCCAGCACAACCAGGATCCACATGGCACTGAAAGGTGGTGTATCTGCCAGCCAGTAAATGAATTTAATTAAGCAGTGGAGTGGCTGGTCTCATATGGCTGGGTCTGCTGAGTGTAGGTGTGTGTGCATGTGCACTCTCAACACATTAGGAGAACCAAACCAAACTGCAAAAGAATCCATCAATTTCTCCTGCAGTAATTAAGCTAAACAGACCCTTGCTCTGCCAATGCCAGTCAGACACCTACTGGACCTGACTTTTTGGGAAATTAAGTTTTAATGGGGACACACAGAGGCTTGTGTATAAAGACATTCAGGTTTTGAATTCTACAGGCACTAGGCAGTACTTCACAGTGCTTTACACCAGTGAGAAGCCATCAAGACGGAAGAAAATTAAGCCTGGTAATGAAGAAATAATTTAAAGAGCATCTACAAAAACATCTGAAGATTCAGCTGTCCCCTTTACAGGTCAGACTATATAGCTTTGCTCAGAGAAAAAGCATTGCCTACTGTTATGAAAGGCAATGTGCCCAAGACAGAGAAAGCCATTCTATTTACTGGGTCAGATACCACCATGCTGCTATGCTCCTGTATCCAAATGACATGCAAACTGCTAGGACCCAATGAACTGTGAAAGATAATTAATTCATTTTTTGCTTTTCTCTGTGACTGACCAGCTCTTGGCATCTATTCAGGCATTAGTACCAATAGAGCCTACATTAGAAACATCTTTCCTTTTGCAACTCTTTTAGGGCAAGACAGACAAGGGTCACAAACCAATTTAATTGGGCTGTGGGGATTTCTTTTAGAGGAGAAAGCACTCTTAGGGTACACAGGGCTGGCATCTTACCCCGTTTCCCTTTTGTAGTCTGTGACAAGAATGAGTCTATTGGCAACAGGAGGGCCACACCAGCCATATGGCTACAACATTTCATGTTACAGCTATTGAGGGCCAAAGGATCTCCTTACAGGAGAACTGAGAGTCACAATAAACTGGTGCAGTCTATCATACACCTGAGGTTTTCGCTGAAAAGTTCAAGAAGATGGCAAGACAGCTCCATGTTGTCTTTGATTTAACCTTATTCCCAGACAGCACTTGCAGAGAACACCAAATGAGGGACTCCATTGAGTCTGTTGGCCTTTGCTGGCCTTCTATTCCCACTTTCTGATTTTTAACAGTTTCACTGTAAATGAGTAAAGCATTAGAACATTAGCTTACATTGTACTGCAAAGCCTATTCCAGTAAACCTGTCAAAATTGGCATCATTAATAATAATACTTAGCACTTATATAGTGCTTTACATTTTCAGAGCACTGTAGACATTAACTTAATTAACAAGTGACAGTTTCACAAGTAGCTCTCCCTGCAGCACTAACCTGTGTGCCTGGATTTCTCAAAATCTCAAACTCTGCATTAATCCACTTGTCTTTCATCCTTCTGGAAAGATTATCTTCCTTTTTATTCGCCTCTCTTGGACATACAGACCCATGCTTTTAAAAACTGAGCTATTAAAAATATTCAGGTGGAAGAACACTGACTTAACATAAGCTAATTGGAAAATCCACATTACCCTACTTTTCAGCCTAAATTACACAAAAATCAGAGCTCTATAAAGCACACATCTGGACAGAATAGGTGAATAGGTGTCTAAATTGGTGTAAAGCATACTTAATATTGATTGCTCTGCAGCTCCCAAAACTGTTCAGAAATAGAGATGGAATTAGGTCTTATATCAATTTTTTCATCATGTTTAAGAAGAAAGATGGCAAAAAAAAACCCAAAAAACAATACATTAGCCTTTCTACTGAAATAAAGCAAGTGAAACCTGTCTCCAGCCATTTGCATGGCAAATTCACTGGGCAGAGCAGCTTTCTGTTCTCAGGGCCATTTTCAAAGGTCTGTGGAGCCCATATTCCAAAGCTTGAATTTAGGCATGCCAACGGCACAGCTGCCCTCTTTTCCACTTGCAGCCCACCAAGCAAATTCAGCACCCAAGGAACACGGTCATACCAGACAGAAGTCTCTGCTTGGTCCACTTACAGAATAAGGTGAAGATCCTTACTCTGTCCCTTCATCAAGAAGGATCAGCTTACAAAAACAAAGGAACAACTTGAGAAACTTCACCAACAAAGCTCTCTTCCAAGATGCTTATCACCATTACAGTCCCCAACACGTGTGAGTGGCAGATGCACTCGCTCCTAGGGCTAGCTACACACCTCTACATCACAAGACCACTGCAAACACCCACAAAACCAGCCTCTAATTGCCCAACAGAAAACACAACCCAAAGACTTGCTCAAGAAAGATGGCACTCGGAAGCACTGGCTTTGGAACAGCCCTGAGGATCCCCAGTCTACTGTCCCCAGGCACCTCAGCGATGGCCCTGGCACATCCCTCACACAACCAGAAGGAAACAAAAGCTTTGGGGTTACTCACATGTCTCCTGGACTCATCTCAGCGCCTCTCCAAAGACAAGATGACACCTTGCGAGGAAGCTTCCCACTTGGAAATGTTGGGAGCTCCTCACGTCGGGAGCGCCTCGCCTCGGGAGCTGAAGAGAGGGAGGTGCAGCCAAGGCCTAACAAGGCCCTGGCGAAGCCTCATGGCTGCCTACGCGCCCAAGAGAACCCCACTAAACCCCCTGCCCCCTTCACTACCAGAGCCCCATGGCCTTCCTTTCCACTCTTTTATGGTAGGGCAGGGCCATGATTAAAATTCATCACACCTATCCAAGTAGCAGCTGTGGGAGCAGGCAGGCAGGTGTTCCCACTTGGTGGCTGGCCCCGTTTGGAAGGACCTCCATCCACCTGTGGCACCTTGCTCTGGGCACTCCTCTCCTGTTCAAGTCATGGCACCCCTGGTCATTCCAGCCACAGGAAAACCACCTGCTGATGTGGCTTTCCTGAACATCCACACATTGCTGGCAGTTTGTCTGGGAACCCCAGATCCTGAAATCAGGGGATTTGTGAGTTCCTGGTCCAATTTGTGGCCATGATGGTTCCTTAAACACATGGATGGCTAAAACATTCCAAACACAAGCTGGTGCTACTAGAAAATGCATCACACGTGTCTCTCCATTTTATAAATGTCTGGACCCCAGCATGGCCTGAGGGTTTTCCATTCCCTCTTCCCACAGACTGCACAGGGTATGCACCCACAGCTCTCAAAAGCAACTTCTCCATACAGCACAACTGCTACGAGGATTTAGCCGTGACATGAATGTTAATTGTAGCATAACAGTTATATTGGGAAGTGGCATGGCTTTTCAGCTACTTCATGTGTAAAAGGAGACACTGGCCTGTACATGCCCAAAGTATGACGGACAGGAGGAGCTCAGCAGCACCAGGGACTTCACTATAAATTGTTATGGTGGTACTTCCCATGGGACAGGCTCTCAGCTGATGAAAATCAGCTTTGTTCCACTAAAAGTGATACAAATAATAACAGAGGCTGATCCTTCCAACAATTCTATTTCTTATGAAGGGTGTCATAACATCTAAATATCTGCTAAATTAATTGTTCTAGGTCCAAAGACTATTTTTTGTTGACATCTAATGCTGGGAAGCTCTTTGGCTGCAGTAGGTTTTTGCACGAACACGTACACAGGAAAACTGCCCAAGCAACTTCTTCAGCAAGGATGAGCAATTCCAAAACAACCTCAAAGCTACCACACCAGTGCACAGTGCTAACAATTTACAATTTTCCTTCCTCTAGTAGACAGTTCAAACACTGGCAAAGCTCCTATCAGAGCATTTACTATCTGCTGTAAGCCTCTGTTTAGCAGGAAGATTACATCCCCCAGATTTCACAGTTCAAAAGTTCATACTGTACTGTTCTATTTATAGACTGTCTGACACTGCTTCTTCTTTAGTGTGGATATTCAGGGCAAAAAAAAGTATCATTTTGGACCTATTTGAAACCAGGTTTCAAAGAGTTTGTTTTATACACTCAGTACCAGGTCTCATTCCAACTTGTGTTGGATGGCATGCGGTTTGCAATCAGCAATTCTGACATTCTGCCATTAAAACTTGAAACTTTGAAAAGAAACCTAAAATTCAGGACTGGATAACCATTACTAAAATCAATATATCCTCTTCTTCTTCTTAATAATTTTCTCAGGGGGAACAGAAATGCCTTGTGGGGAAAACCAAAAACCAACCAACCAAACAACAACTAAAAAAACAACAACAACAACAACAAAAAAAAACAACAACAAAAAACACCTAAACAAACATTAAATGGATTAAAAATTACTTTTGCTGGAACAGAATTATCATGAACAGAGAGACCCTTTCGGCCTGTACATCCTTGATTATTTTTATATCTTCTTTTTCCTTCCCCTTGTACACCTTTTCTTTAGGTCTTTCAGCAGGTAAATCCTTCAGACTCTATCTCAGTGCAGGACTGCATTAGAAACACAAAATAGATATTTTTAAGTCATCTCCAGGTATCCAGTTCCAGAGAGATAAGACGCAGGCCTCGGTCTAATCTCATTTGCACAGATCAAAATCAGAACTCATTCCACTGGAGCAAACAGGGTGACACTGCTGTAGACCCTGCTTACTTTTGGCAGTTGTGTTTGTGATGCTTCAAACTCATCTCAAAGGCAACTGATTTGAATGTATTCTTCGATTAAACCTCTGCTTTAAAAATGAGGCTGCCCTCACAGTCATGGAGAGCTCTGCCCTGCCACCACTTTCAGGTCAACGTCCTTCACACACAGCTTCCATCCAGCTTGACCCTGCCCTGATCTGGGCTTGGCATTATCACTCTTTTTCACCTTTTCAGTTCTCAGAGCAAATGAACAAATACTTATTTTAGACTTGTACTGCAAAGAGAAGAGGTAGAGGGAGGGAAAACTTTTGGAACAAATCAAAGAGGGGACTCAGATGTACATCATCTGGAGCTGCAGAACAATAATAAAGCTGCTCTGCTGTCTTCATTGCCAGTATTGGGTCTAGAAAGTCCTGTCTCTGCATACATATCCTTGGCTACCTACTTAGCAGAGCATTATATGAATGTAAAATGTGTTGACTATCCTCAAGTAGCACATCAGCTAGCTAAAGAAAGTCTTTTGTTACTGATTCTTCTGAATATCAAAAGCATCAGAAAATGTTTCACTTTTTACTAAGTGAAGCACAGTTGTGAGAGTCTTTTATAACTGGACGAAGCATGGTTTTGGTTTGTGCATTTTCTTCAGGTCACAGGCAGATGAAGTATCCTTTAGCCACTTGCTGTGTGCAACATCATCTTTCAGGAAGCAGCTTCTCACCATTTTTTCTGTTCCATCTTTTCCTTGTGGCATCATGGGAGAGATCAGGCAGAGCGTTGTGCATGACTCTTCTGCACTTTGGGTAAGGATCACAAACAGTGGGACAACTTCATTCTTTTCCACAGTACTCCAGTAATATGTGTTTGAAGGCACATGTGCATGTAATTAGTTTGGACATTAAATCAAATTGAGCTCAAGGTTAAGCACTCTCTATCCAAAGGGAACTTTACCATGCAACCACAGCACCCAGGTTCCAGCCAGATCTCTTGCATCTTTACAAAATAATACAGTTTTCTGCCTAATGCTCTTCCTCCCCATTCTCCAAAGGGGAATGTACCTTCCCAAGGCATGATCTATAAGCTCCTTAGCCAGCATCTCCTCTGACAAGCTTTGCCCTGTTAGTCCTCCCAAAGCAGCCCACGTACCCTTGATTCTCCCTCCTCTCAGCTGAAATGGCAGGAGCAGGGCAGCCTGAGTGCTGCTTCTTGTACTTGAATTGCAAGCAGTGAGCTGCTTACACAAATCTGCTTCAGTCTTGGCCACTGTGAGAGCTTTCAGTGTGGTAGCACAGGGCTGTGCTGGGAGAGTCCGCAGTGGTGGGAGCATTTTGATCACAGACTGCGGTAAATATTTAATTATAGTGTGATTTCTTCTGTGCAGACCTCAAAGAGTTTCTCAGTATCAATACTTGCTCTAGTCCTGTGTAGCCATCTTTCAACTTTAAGAAATATATTCAGGAGCGATAATGAATATTTCATAAAACTGTAACTAAAAGCTGTTTGCAGACTTTGGGTGACCTGCTGCTTGTGCCCAGGTGAGGGGAAGTACTTCAAGAATGGATTAATTTCAAATAATTTTAAAGACGACTTATATTTGTTGGATATCTGCTTTACCCAGCTGAAAATCAAGGCCAAGATGACTCAGTCATTATACCGTAACGTGAATTCACTATCATCCCTTCACACTACAGACACAGCATGATTCAAGGTTAAGCATAGAATATCAAAAGATTCAGAGCATGGACAATTTTAATGGTAAAGGAGCCCTGACTTTTACTGATTACATTAGTTCAACTAAAATTGACCTTCAATATATGAAGATTTCATTTTCACAAATAAATGGTATGACTGATGCCTTTTATTAGGCTTACAAAAAAGTAATCAGAATTGAAGCTTTCAAGGCCACAATCTCTTTTCAGTTCAAATTACAGGTAACGGAAGGAAAGACATAGTTATGAGATCTTAAAAGCTAAACTAATATTTTTTAGTTTGTTTGTTTCTTAATAAAAGGTTTCAGCAACACTACTTATCAGGTCCTGCAAGCTAGCATTGCTGCTAAATAACAACATGCCACTTTCCAGCATTATCACCAGGGTTGTTGCTTGTGCATATTTATCCAGTTAATGGGATGGTTTTATTACAAGTATTGAATAATTTGGACCCAGCCTACACTGATGTATTTTGTGGCATGTGGTCAACACAGCTATTACAGCGTGGATCTGCAACTGCTCTATAAACTGGAGCATACAGTCATTAAAATGAATGAGCACAAGTGTTTGTTATGCTGTTTTTAATTATATGTTTATCTCTTTCTCTTTTAGACTTCCATTTTATTTATACCACATGTGGTCACATATGGGCCATAGATGTCATCTTAGGGGCTTAAGCAAACACTAGGCAACCACCTTACTTTAGTTAGGAGGGTATAGTTTACCTTTAGGAGCAATTATAGGGCTACATATCTTATTTTACATACATATTCCTGATTTTTAGTGAAGCCCAGTGTCCAGGGATGAGAGTATTCCAAAGGAAAAAGGAAAAAATATCCATCATGTGGAACATTGATCATGAGAAGGATTGTTTTAATGCTTCTCATGGGTTAAACATAGGTTTGTTATTTAAATAGTTCATTTAAATTATGACTTGGGCATTTCCTGAATAAGTTGCTTTTATGACTGAAGCTCATTGGACTACTGGTTTTAAAAGTAATAGCTTAAAATGATAGTTTAAGGCACAAATTAATGATGCTTTTGAGGCTCAGATCTCTTTTCTTCAAGTTCTGCTGCATGGATAAACATCATTCCCTTGTACTCTGATCAAAATCAGACTGAAAAGATAGAGCAGGTATTGGAAGGCATCTCTGAGAGCACAGCTCCACCAAAATGGACAGTAGGGAGGCACTGGGAACCTGATTCCATATAATGGTGCAGGAAATCCAAGGGAAAGTACCTGGCCTCCCAGGTACTACCATTTGATTGATCCTCATTGGCTTATTGTATCAGTGGAAATTAGCCAGGAAAACTGAAATTGAAAGCACAGACTGTACAGCCTTCAAATTTCCTACCTATGAATGTGAATGATAGGAAGTACGACCATCTAAACTTTCATGAAAGTCAAATTCATCCTTTGAATCCAGGTACCTTCTCTGGAAAACTAGGAGTCAAAGAGAACACTGGCCAGACAGATGAATCTCTGCAAATCTGCACATCTACCTTATTTTCTCCTTTCTTTTTCTCCTTTTTTTTTTCTCCTGAGTGCACTGTCAGCTGTATTCCCAACATTGGCTCTAGGCCTATATCTTTCACATGACAGAATGTGAACAATTTATGCATTTAGCTAAATCTGCTTAACCTGGGTCAAACTACACCCATGTTGGAGCTCTGCCATCATAAGCACAGAAGAATTACAGATCTGATGGTACATGTTCTGATGAAGGAGAAACAGTGACACTGAGCTGATCAACAGTTTAACAATGACACAAGTGGCTCCCTCCGAGAACGGGATCAGGTCTCTTGAAATGATCAATTTAAGTTTTAAATTATACTTTTAATTATTTAAAATAGAACATCATTAGAGCTAGGGAAAAAAAGAAAAAAAAAATTGTGTCAAATTGTAATTACATTTGACTTTTCCACTCAAAACTCTTAAGTGATGCAGTACTGCTTTATAACTGCTTAAAAGTATAAGGGTTTTTTCTTTTGCATAGTTCAGATTGTGCACTGAACTAGAAAGCTTTGTTAGTAGGGCAGGCAGCTCTTCATTCCTGGAACCCTCTTGAAGTCTTTACTTAAATGAATACACTGGGTTTGCTCAGTCATTAGTAGGCAGTAACTCATATCGAAATGGACTGAATTTAATTCAGGACAGTTGGCAGTGTCTGTGCAAGAGAGACTCCAAAATGAGCCAGCATATAAAGGAGGAGAATGTCTTCAACTTAGAGCTGGGTTACCACTAGGGCAAGGAGGGGGATTTTCTCACTCCAGCTGTCTGCACCAGAACTGGTATTCAGCACTCTGAGATCTGTAATCTTGATGAAGGAAGGGAAAAAAACCAAAACACTTAAATGCTCACTTGGAGAACAGAACATTGTAAATAAGCCATGAAAAAAAAAAAAAAATCAAAAAAACATATGCTTGTGCATCAATCATGTCGGTTTCAGGTGTGGTACCAGAGAGGATGAATGAGGGCTCTGCTCAGTTAGGAAGAGTGCAAAAATCAGCAGCACTAAAGCTACTTTCCAGGTTAGCATAATCTTCTGTCTGCAAACACTGTCTGGTTTATCTGATTTTTTTTTTTTTTATTGGACAGCTGTGATCTTCTCCTTTCAAAACCTTGTCACTGCCGTTCAGCAGAAATGTAAGTGATATGATTAAGGAACATGGCATCTTGTATAATCGGTCGTAATCATTATCTAGGGGGTTCAGTAACATGACACATGCACAGCAACAGCAGCATCTGCTATGGACTGACAGATATCTCAGGCTCAGGATGATGGAAACACACTCAGGGATTTGTAGACTTGTCTTGGCTAATGCCACTACCCTGATGTGAACCTGTTGTTGGCAATGCTGCTTAAAGGCCAAAGATTAAAAATGTTTTGTGAAGTTCATCTTATCCCACATGAACCAACATCTCTGGCCAGTGAGGGATGTATTACCCTGGCAGACCTTTCCCACTTTCACTGATAGTAGCTGTGAAGAGCAGAACCCTATTTTTATAGCATTTCCTCAGCCTGCCTCACCAGGTTGGTCTTTCACAAACCCTCAGTGCTGGATTAACTGTGTTTCCAGGGAAGTCAACAAAGTTGAGCTCCGTAGTGTACTATGTACACTGTAAACATTAGGGATGAACTCCCCACCACAGGGACACCTGACTGCAACTCGAGTGAGTGCTGCCATGACTTTGCTGCTTGCTGAGAAGCTCTTTATTTTATGTAGAAGCTGAAGACATGGCCCCAGCAACAGTGTCCATATTCTGGGCACTTCCAAAGGGAGATCTGAAGTCTGTTCCTTCCTCAGCCTGTAGAGACTAAAATTCTCTCTCTCTCTTTCTGCACATGGTCCCGAACCACTGTGCTATTAAAGATCTGGGGAAAGTAAAGATGAGAGATGTTTTCCATGCCTCCTTGTTATAACAGAGTCACTGGAAGGCAAATGGCAGTAAGCCAGGAGGAGAACAAGCAAATGAGAATCATGTCAGAAATGGGATACACATGCTTTTTTTTTTTTTTTTTAATGTGTTGTTGTTGTTGTTGTTGTTGTTTTGGCAAAATTCAGAACAGCTGTAGGCTGCATTAATTGACTCTGGTGTCTGACTGATTGCCAAGGCTGTGGCTGGGGACAACGTTTTTGCACCAACTGTGGAAATTCATCATTCCCCCATGTCAACATCAGAGGATTAAGACTTGGGCACTGCTACTTCATTGCAACTCCAAAATCTTGCTTTTGGTCTCTTCTTGACATGATCTTGTTTTGAGGCTGTTCCATTCAACTTTTTATGAATCCTAGTGCATCTGTAACTGGGACTGTTGTGAGCTATCACCCAGTGGGCAAAGTGAAGGTGGGAAAAAAACCTTTTTTTATGCAAACATGGCAGTTTTTAAAGGTAAGGTCCATCTAGACAGGCTGCTCTAACAGTACTATTTATTTTCATCTCTCAGGCATCCCTGTTAAAGGAGTGTCACTATGCAATACTCCCAGCTTAGGGATCCCAAGTAAAATTGAGGGTTACTCCCAAATAACAGCAAGGATTATGTTTGTTATCCAACAACTGTGAATAATGACCACATTGAAAAAGTGGCCCATCTTTATACAGGTTAAATGCCATAAAGTAATGGCACAGATGTCTGCATATTCTATATATATTCATTTCTACTGCCAAGCAGAACTATTGATTGTGTTGCATCAAACCACGTTATTTAAGAATAACACAGCTATTTGTTCCAAAAGTACTTACTCCTACTTTTCTTTCTTAAGGCTTTATGGGAAAAGATGCTTCACAAAATTTTATAACAAGATTCCCATTTCCTTACTGTCACCATGTAGGACCCTATTGCACAAATCATCCCCTTAGGTCAGCTTTTTTTGATTGTGGGCACAGGCTGTGCTGATTTATACCATCTGAGAATCTGGACCAGGATGACTGACGGAGTCAGGTCCTCATCAAGTTCAGTGATGGTATCAGAACCTGATTCTGCTTGTGTCTGGGGACAAAGCATTGAGATTTGATGAAAGGATAGGCAATTGGTTAACTGCATTTATGAAGGAGGCAAACACAGAATGCAGATGCACCTGGCTCTTTAAGACTTGCCCTACTACTGCCTCATGGAACAAAAAAAAATTCATTTTGCCTTACTCTCAAATACAAATACACTGAATGATTATTTTGTAGGTGCCAGGATGTAGGTATCAAAATTCACTCTTCCTTCTTGTTTTCTTGCAGGTCAAAGCTTGAAAGAAAAATACGTGTATAAATAAAACAGGCACAGATCAGATGTAAAAATCCAGCTGCTCCATTTATTAATGTGATTCTGCACCTGAAAATATAATGTCTGGGGTTAGGTAGTATATGAAAGTACAGCTAGATAAATTCAAACAATTTTAAATAAAGATACATATGGGAATATAAAACAGGGTGAGATTAAACATAATGTAATCAAAGGTAGAGAAAAGAATATGACACAACAGGGCAACAATCAGAATTTCAGCTCTTAAAAACTGCATTTTCACTGAAGCCATTGCCACGGGTGAAGTTCCAGTTGCTGCTTCCACTTTTCTGCACAGGTGTCAGCAGGTGTTCTGCCTTCCCTGTGCCTCTGAGACAAACACCTGCTAGCATTAGCTACCTACATCCAGTCACCACCAGAAGGAGCTTAGCAGATGATATTTTCATTGGATTGTGCAATAATGTGAAGTCTTCTCTAATCTTATTTGGCACATTATCCATTGGATTTATGGAAATCCTCCATGAACTTTAACCTGGAGGTGCCACAGTCACATAAACTCTGCATGGGAGCATGTGTTGCTGTGGTCATGAGATGTGCTCTTGGCTTTACTTACTTCCTGGATCTTTGGCTAGGGCTACAAGTAACCCTTATAGATCCAAAGGGACTGAAGTGTAAAAATCTATTTTCCAAAGACATAATGCTTTGGCTGATTAGCATGGAGAAAAAAAAGAATTAATAATGAGAAGGGAAAAAAAGATCGCCAGAAACTACAAACACCAGGGAGCCCATTTCAGTGTTACTTGAAAATAAGGCTACAATAGCAACACTAGTCATCTCATTAAATAATAATTTGTTATTTCCCTTTAATGCTGCACATGTTCTTTAATGGTTGTGACTTCTTAAGACAGTTTGACTATAATTTCCACATATTTATCAATAGGAAACTTGTAAAAGTTTTAATGAGTCCTTGAACTGACCACCTGTGAACAAGAGGTACCATAAACCTTGTCTCTTCAAATATGAAAAATAATTTGAACATTAGTTTTCCTTGATGTGGCTGATCTAAAGTGGGTTGTGAAACTACTGGCAGAGAGCTCAAGCTGTCCTCCCTACAAAATTAAAACATTCCTAACACTTCTTTCCAATGGCAAGGAGTAGAAAGTTCTCATTTCTCACATTTGGAAAATTGCATGTAATTAAAGAGGGAGAAAAGTCTTTATTAAACATTTATTATTTTGGAAAAATGTGTATTGCTATGTTTCCTTGTGATCAAAACCAGGAGACATTTCCTATTGTTGAAACCAGCCTGGTGTTCTTTCAGGTTTACATGACTGGTAAGTTGGACATCTTGTGACAAGAGATGAGTATGTGGTTTAAGCTGGATTCTGGACTCAAGGGAATTAATTTTCATATGAAATTTAAATTACTGTAAATTTAAAAAAAAATGTGAAGAATGTAATTTCATTTCAGCTGAAAGAGAGTTTAAGTTTTATCAGCTGACTACAGTGCTGGTGACTGGTTATAAAATGGAGTCTTACTTCATTTTCTTATTTATGAATTATTTCTCAGATTTTCCTGCTTCACTTTGACTTGACTGTTCTGATTAAGTGTGAATACTTTGGGTTTAAATTACATATCCTCTGGCATGTGCTACCACATGCAGAGATTTCTTTTCCTTGTTGATGCCTTCAAAGCTAAATATTTTCAAGGCATGAAAACAATATTTGAAATTCTGCATTTTCACCCCAAAGCAGGAAGAAACAAAATGTCAGAAACTGAATGAAATTTAAATTCCAGGTTTACACAGGGTTCTTTAATATTTAGTCAGTGGCTATGGGTTATCTTCAACTCCCTGAATGCTGCAGGAACAACATGCACATCCTGGAACTCCAAAGATTATTTTTTTTTTTAAGACTATAGATATGTTGAGTGCATTTCCCAATATCTGATCTCAAAGGGAGAATGGAGATGAAGCCAGAAAAAGAGAGAAGGCAAAACCACCACAAATGCACAAACAGTTTTTACAGAAATACTGGTGTGAGCAACTTAAATCCATCCCTTCCTTCAGCTGGCAATCACATCAGAGGTTTTACTGCTTTTGGCAGCATCACAGAGATAACCTCTCTGAGAGGAACTGTGTGCAATTTTTCCTGTGTGCTGCCCTGGACCAGGTTTTTCTTTGATGTTAAACATAAAAATCTTAGCATTAGTCCTGTTTTCTTCTTGCATAAATAGCCTACAGGGAGTGGAGAGAGGTACCTGTAGTTGTGTTTGTGTTGTGACAATGGCAAGAGAAACCCCATGCAAGGTGTTTTCCAGAGGGCCATCTTTGTCCTGACAAACATCCCTACCACAAATATATTTTCATCCTCTTAAAAAAAAATCATCCTAATGTCACAGAATATTGTGTGAATATATCGAGTGATTTACTGTGCCAATAATACTGTCCTTTAGTTTTCAGACAGTTTCAGTGGCAATACGTGAAAACTTGGTGCTGCACAGTATTTCCCTGTGTAGCATTGGTCTCAAACGAGCTAGGTGCCTCATTTTTCCATTTGACACATTAGAATGAATATACAGCAGAAGGAGCTGCCTTACATTCCCCATCCTTCATGTTAAACATAATCTAGCAGCCTAAGTGCTGAATCACATCTCCCAACTATTTCCTGCTCCAATTGTGCTTTCACTTGTGTTGCTTTTATTTACCATGTCAGCTTGCACCTTTCTTAACAGTGTTGCTTTTCTTCCCCTTCAAACAAATATATCCTTTTCTCTATGGCAATTTTTGAAATGTGTGCTCGAGTCAGGGGTTAGACAAACCTTATCAGTATGCGTGTGTCTGTATGTGTATGCACTTGTGTATGTAATTCAGGTATTTTCTCTTACTGAGAAGGATGGCTGCATTGGGAAGCTTGTAAAAGCCAGAGTGGAACAACAGTACAATGTATCAAAGGGGAACCAAGATTCTTTTTTTTTTTTTTTTTTCCCATAATTTTAGCTGAATGCATCACAAAGTGGCAATTATATGGAACATTTTTCTTCTAAAAAATTGGCCTCGTTGTGCCTCTAGACAACAAAACAGCATGAAGAAACCATACAGGCACAGCTTGGTTCCAAATAACCATGTTTACCTAATATACACAAATATGCCAGGCCTAACTATATAAATATTGCTGTTCTGACTTATTTCTGGAAGTTTCTAAAACACATACCATGGTGAGTAGAAAAGAACATTCACTATTTATTTTCACGGTAGGAAAAGGCAGTAAGTCTCAAGCATAAACATATCTGCAATCTGATAGGGAAAGATGACAGGAATATCTATGGAGCATTTTATACCCACTCATAAAATACATGCAGTTGAAAAATTCATCTGAGGTGTGCAGCTCAAATTTATATAACATCGATGTAAGCATTTTCATTTATCTAGAATATCTTTTTATGGTACTTAATTAAATTTGATTCCTGCTGTGTTTTGTTGGGTTTTTTCACAAGATATTCAAGCAATTTCTCAGGGTGACATGAAACACTTTTAAAAGAACTACCAGTTGTCTCCTCTTTTCTTATCTCTTGGGCAGCTTCTTCCAGCATTCAAAACTGGCACTTGACTTTTCAAACTCCCTCCTGAGATTGCTGTCAGATGAGGTCTATGGAAAAGGAGCTTTGGCTCTGGGGACCTAATGTAGTATTTGAATGCAACAGAAAATGCAAATGATGCAAATAAGTGGGGAAAGAAAAAAAAAAAAAAAACACCACACACTTGGAAATTCCCAGCCCAGAACGTGCCTGACTTTAATGGCATATTCAAAATGTAACAAAAAATAATTTCAGTCTGGTTCCAGGGGAATAAGCCACTCTCAGGCTGTGGCACATGCACCTGGCAGTACTGTCTGCATGCTGGTGTCAAGTGCCAGGGCTGAGATGGCACTTCCACCTCCTGTCCTGCCAAACCTGGCAGGTAATGGGGTGAAGGACTGTGAGAGGCACCCACTACCCCTCCATGAAGTTTTGACTTGATGTGCCCTCTCAGTAGTATCCATGAGGATTCTTACACAACAAGGTCACAGCAGTCATTCCTCGCTCACAATCACCAGCCCAAGAATTTTGTCCATTTTTGGTTTCTAGGAAAAACAGGGAATTTGTAAGACCTACCTCCCCTCTCACCTGCTGCAGACATCAGTGCTGAGATCTAGCAAATATGACTTCCACACAGTGCTGAACCTGACTAAAATTATTTGCTTTGGTTCCAGCTGTGCCAATTCTGTGGATGAGGGTGACTACTGAACCTGCTACCAGTAGCTCCATGTCCTTCCTCTCATCTATCCTGATGCTCTCCCAGAAAGTGATGACAAGAGCCACTTCAGAGCATGAAATGCTGGAGTCCTCCATGGTGTCCCAGTATAAAGTGATGAAACTGGTACATCTGATCTATAAAATTAAATATCACTATCATTAGAAACAGCAAAAAGAAAAAGAGGTGCAAGGAAAAAATACTGGAAGAGTAGAGGAAAGTATTTATGAAAAGTGCAAAATGGGGACACTGATCATTGTTTAATTTTTTTTTCTAAAATACTTTACACCATCATTCACTCTAAATCCTGCTTTTTGGTACTATAAAAATACCCCTATTTTATACTCTTCCCAGAATCTGGATCATTATTCAAATTAAAAGCAAGCAAAAAAAACCAACCTATCTTTTTACTCCTTTTCCTCATCCGGATGCATTGCAAGACAAAGACAAATAACAGCTTTGATCCAGAGAGAGCATGGATTTTCTTTCTTCTTTTGAACAGGCAGAGGATGTTCGTGCAAGTGAGGGATCAGGGTCAGGACAGGCAGAGCTTGTAACCAAAGTTGTCCATCTTCAGGCTGTGCAACTCTGCGGCGAGTTTCCCTTAATGCCTTGGCAGTGATCCACAGCCTGACCCGGAGACACTGAGCTGAGGCAGAGAAGCCAATTAGGTTATAACCTGAAGTTGGTTCAAACAGAGGTCCTGGAGGTGAACTCAGGCAGTGTTATCCACTAAGCTGCCCTGAATCACTCTGAGGTATAAATGGGAAGGGGTTGGTTTTGCCAAATTATCATTTTCCTCGGTATGGGCATGGTATAAAATAATTAAAACTATTACAAAAATTGTTTTCTGTGTAGCCTTTTAATTTTATTTTTTCTTCTTTGCTGTTTTCCTTTGGGTAGATTCTGTAAGAATATGCTTCTCATTGCAAAACTTTGTTAACAAATCTCCTGGTTTATTTAGAAGTGTGTATCAAAATAAAAGCAGTATTCAGGAAAAAAAATATCAGGTTTACTTGTATTTGTTGAAAGGGATAAATATGAGTGGAGCATTTGGAATATTCCCCTTATTTTTTTTAATACATTTGGCAGGGGAAAAAAATAAACAAAAATTAAAACACAACCACAAGACCTCAGCCCCCACAGACTGACTTAACTCCATCCAAGTCAGCAGAGATGCTTTGATTTATATCAATCGAAGATTGGCCTAAAGGTTTATAGGAGTAATGGGATCAGGAGAATTTCAACAGTGCTTCAGTGATGGAGGAGAGAAGAAATGCTGCTGGAAGCTGTACTCCGAGTGCATGGCCATGACTGCTTACACACTAATTAAACCAGTTTTATATTTTGGTACTGGAAAGATAGTTAAAACCATCTGTTTCTTTTTATAATATTCCACTAGCTAAGAAGAAAATATGGTCAAGATTAGATCTAGGTGATAAATAGTTGGTTTTAGGGTTTTTTTTATTCTGCAGCTGAACCTAAAGATGTAAATAGTATTTGTGTAAGACAGTACTTAAGTGCAGATGTAAAGGTTCATTGCAATGCAACAAACAAAATGTTCTAAAGTTAATATGCAAAATGTTTTGTTTCGAACAAAACAATGATTTCATTTCTTTAGCATTTTATTTAAGCTTCCTTCTTTCTTCATGTTTTTAGCCCTTGCAACGTGGACACACCTAATACATTTTGAACTAAACACGGAAAGCAATATTCCTGATTTTTTTACTAAAACTAATTGCTGACTGTGACCCAATCTGAGGCCTCTT
Organism: Florisuga fusca; assembly: GCA_038090715.1. NCBI lineage: Eukaryota > Metazoa > Chordata > Aves > Apodiformes > Trochilidae > Florisuga > Florisuga fusca. The sequence continues at coordinate 4,749,292 of JAAWXA010000037.1, forward strand.
ACACATCAGGCAATCAACAGGCTGATGCCTCAGTGGAGTGTTCCAGCAAATTACCTGGCACAGCCATTGCAGGGTAGCTGTGCTGGAGCACATCCCTGGAGCTGAATTAGAGGTTGTAAATTGCCTCCACAAATCCCTTTCCTCATAGTCACTTATTGTCCCACATAAGTAGCTATCATTTTAATTGACAGAGTGTTGTATGAGGGAGGCAAAATCATGAAAAATATGAAGTGCATCATACAGAGACAAAACAAAGCTGCATTGAAATTATACCTTGTCAAGAGGGAAAATATTCTAGTTGGCTGAACATGAATCAAAGAATTTGGAGGACCAGAATGCTGGAATTACCTGGACTCAAAAAAGTAAGTATAGAAAAGGACCTGGCTTTCTTATTTAGACTCATCTTTCTCTCTACTTATTTTTCTCTTGTATTGACCACAAACAAAGGGCAAAAGTTTAAAAAAGAAAAGTGGGTAAGAACTAAAACATAAATAAGAAGTTGCTTTTGGGCAGTAGATAGTCCAGGAAATAAATAACAGTGCAGAAGGAATTCTCTTGGGAAAATCCAGCTGGAGTAAGAAGCGATGGCCATCCATAGGCTGCTCAAGGACCCAGGTGTGGTGGGTTTGTGGTCCACATCCCTCCCTCATAACATTTTTTTTGTTGTTTAAGTGATTCACAGGCTTCGCATTGGCCTCATAAAGAAAGATGAATTTCACTCTCTGAACATGTCTGTCATGTTAGGGCTTTGACACCATGCACGATGGGGCTTAGCAGTCTTGGTGCCTGTTAAGGATTTCAGTACCACTTTTTCTCTCCTAAGAGAGATCCCTAATTAAAGAATAAATACATGCACATACCTTTAATCATAGTTCTGTCATCTTACACTGCAGAGCCACAAATAGGGCATCCAGTTCCAGTGTCTTTCTGGCCCTTGGTTTCTATTCCAGGCTTTGCATTGCCCTATGAAATGCATGCAGCGATATAATGAAGATCAAAGGTTATTTTCTCCCTTTATAAAAAACATAAAATGAAACATACATGACCAAAAGGCTGAAAAATGTGACAAATAAAAATGTGCTTTCACTCCTGAGTTCTGTCTGATTTTACATTCTGATATATCTTGTTGACAAGGGAGAAATATCTTACACCCCACCTTCTAGTGGAAGTCAACAAAGCTATTCCTGTCTTAAAGAGTAAGGGTAGAATAATCTATACTCTAGTTTTTCTCCTGAAAAGAGAGATTTTTTAAAAGTTTACATCCACTATTGATTGATTTATTTATTTAATCCATCCACTGACAGCATGAAAGCTTCTGCCTTAGCACTTTACTGTTGATGCTTGACTGAACTATAGAGCTTACTTTTTTTATGCAACCCTGAAATCAGCTTCAACATTGAAGCAAAGGCCATGACACTAGAGATTTTCAAGCAGATGGAGTAAAAAATATTGGTTTTGTGTGTATTGGTGCAGTAGGTGTTGAAAATATAAAAAAGAGAACCATTGATCAAAATAATAGATAGGAGCATTTTTTAATCTGCACAAGTCCATACATGTTTGTATCTCCAAATGTACACATACACACAAAGCCATGGAGAAGTGTATCTCTGTCTCCTGAAGTTTTTGGCATTGTATACATCTTTCAGCTTTTAGCTTGATTTTTTTTTTTGATGGTTCACTCAGAATACCATTTTCCCTTCCCTTGTGGCAAGCTATACTTGTTAAGCATGGGTTTTTTAAACAGTGCTCTTGTGCTGGGTTTTTTTGTTTGTCTTTTGTGTCATTCTTAAAGCAGAAAGCACAGGTTCTCAAAGAGATTTTTCTTGCCAAAAATCAAGTGTGTTTAAAGAGTAGCCAACTCGACAGGAGTTTGCTGGAAGGGCAGAGGGGAGCTTCTCCTGCAACCCCAACAGCACTTGCAAGTGCATTGGCCAATGGAAAAGTCAATCCCAATGGAAAAGTCAATCCCAAGAAAACTCTAACTCCCCTTTTCTCTCCCTGGAGTGCAAACCTGAAGGCTGTTGACATCTCCTATGATTTAATCATTAGGACAAGGTACTCTACTGAGGAAGAGCCTCAGCAGAAGGTCAGACTTCAAGGGTAACACTTGCACCAACAGAATGGTGTAGAAGAGATTTATTTTCTCAATGCAGATATTTATTTAATAGATTGTGACAGCAATATATTTTATGCCCTTACATTCAAAACTCTTTTAAGGAAAACATGTTTCACTATATAGAGCTCATAGATGAGGACTGAGTCACAGCAAAAACAAATGATCTGATGCTTCCAAATTAATAACTAAAATCAGAAACAGAAGTTGCAGAGGAACTCTTAGCAACTGGCTGCTGTGGCTTGTTATGCTAAATATTTTAAGGTACCTCAGGACTAACACATGTTCCTGAAGGCCCTTTTTGCAATGAAAACCCTCCAAGCATGCCCAACTTTGCACTGAATGCACTGAGAAGTAATAGTTAACTTTAATGAAAATCTGTTTGTGCCTTAAAATGTCACATATATATATACATGTATAGCTTCATAAATGGAAATAGATTAGGAAAAAATCGATTTTAATACAGAGAACATACTTACCAGTGCACTATCAGAGCACAAGTGACATGGGACGCAGTCTAAACAAAAGTCAGCAGCTACTAATGAGGCTTGTTAGTGATGCTAATCTATGTAAATGTTATTAATTGAGAACATCTATCTTTTATCTCCAACATTTGGTAATCAGGCAATTAAAAAACAATGACATTCCCCGCGGTTGTTCTCCCAGTAAAAAAAAAATAAGTGATCAAAGAGTCCTGAATAAGGAAAGTGAAAGTCCCTTATCAAGAGCTGGGCCTTGCCTTGGGCTACCAGGCCTCATTAAAGGCAGAAAAGCTCTGTTGATCACCAATTAACCTGATTTGTAGGAACTCTGATAAAGACCTCAAACAACATGAGTTTTCTTAACTATAATAAATGACACAGTTTATTGACAAAAATAAAAACGTTTGGTTTGAAAAAGAACATAAAGGAGCTATTCAAATGGGGTAGCCCTGCCACACACCAGGCCTGAAAGACGTGGGATAGGTTTAACTCCACCACACTGGTGGCATATTATCAATGCCAGATACAGTCAAACCTATTAACAGCCTTATACACAACAACCAAATATATACATATTTGGTAGCTGTCACATAAATTTCTGTCATCTCTAGTCATAACAGGCAGCAGATTGCATTAATTATGTATGTACTATGCTCATGAATGGAAATTCAGTGCTCTAGGGTGAACTCTGTATCTTGAAACACGAAAGTAAAGGGAAAAAAAAAGGGATATTTTCTTGAGGCTTAATTGGTGGACATTTTGTGATTACACTTTTTTTTTTTTTTTTAATCTTAGCAGTTGCTTTAAATTATCCCCAGTATAAATTTCCATATGCCTTTTTAACCCATTCTTTCCTTTCTGGAGAATTTAATTCTCTCTCTCAGGTATTGCTCAGAGTGTCACAAGTAGTAGGTAGCACTCTGCAGTGTGACTGTCAGCTATAACTGTAATTATTGCCAGCAGTTCATTAATTCACATGGTGATGGCCTGTCCCTGTTTGTCTCTCTGGAGAAAGAGGGAATAATAACTAAATGTAAAACTTATCCTAGAGTTGAGTGAAAGTCATGCAAATATGGTACCAAGCTCAACCTCCATCTGTATTTAAAGTTTAGAGGGCTTTGGTTTACCATTACAGGTTTTCCACCAAACCTATGCATTGTGGATAGCTCTGCTAGAGATGTAATTGTCTGCATATCAAGGATCTTGTCAGCATTAGCATGTCTTATTAAATTAAACCCTGAGTTTTCATTGCTTTTTATGCAAAATTTTAAGTGTGCTTTAGGTCTTCAATGAGAAAATGCATTTGAGACTGTAAGACTAAACCTGCCTTATTAGGGCTATTGAGTAGCTGATGTCCACGATCTTTATGGGCCAGATCTGACTTTGATAAGAATCAGATTGGGTCATAACGTGAAAAAATACCACTGTCACTTTTTCTGACATGTCCATTTGACACATGCAAGACTGTATCTCAGATTCATACATCAAAAATTCAGCTCACTTTTCTTTCTTATGATGGAGGCCTTCATCATTTCTAGAAAAATATTTTCTGTTACAAAATATTTTTTCCTCCTCACATCTGCCTTTTTCATTCTCTGTTCATACATTTTCCCTGCAGATCTGAAGTAGTGAAATCATACGGGGAGGTCCGATGCCTTTTAACAAACAATTTTTAAGAAACTTCAACTCTAATACACAAATTGATGATTTTACACATTTACCAGAGACAGTTTGGTATCAAAAGACATGTCTGAGAAGAAACAAAAAAGAGATATAGCAGCAAGGATAGTATGAAGTGTCAATATCCCTCTGAAGCCCAGACCCATTTTTATTGAGATAATAAAATGAAAGATCAGGTGCATAATATTGAAGCATGTAAATATTTTGATCTCAGAGGATGTCCATGGTTATGGTTTTGCCTTTTTTTTTTTTAACTAATGCATTAGTGCCACCCCCCCAAGGAAAAAAAAAAAATAAAGGTATTGGTTAGTGATGCCATAGGTGAGCTTTTACCTTACCATATAGATCTGAGCATGTTTTACAGCAAAGATAATTATCTCTAACCAGTGATTTTGGTTGGTCTTTGATTTAGCTGTTCAAGCAGATGCCACCATAGAGATTCTATTGTGTGCAAACAATTGTATTACACTGCTAAGTGCCCTACATGCCTACCTCATTATTAGAACCCAATTAATTTTTCTTTGTAATAAAATGGAAAGACTTAGAGCTAACAGGAAGGCTAACCTAAAGAAATTTGGACCAACTGCAAAGAGTACCTGCAAGAAGCATAAAGAAAGAATGGTAATTAGGTGACTCATGCACATATAAAAAAAAAAAAAAAAAGAGCATGAATTGAAGTCTCAGAAGCAGGCCCAGGGAGCATAGATCACAATCTGGCTAGATTGTGAAAGTAGTACTAAGATGTCTTAATTATATGATTGATGTAAGCATCAAAAGAAAGCTCAGTATTCACAATGGCTACAAGGTTATGAGTGTTATCTATGTATAAAGAAAACTACCACTGAAGGCAAACACTACACATGAAACTTCAGACCTTTCTCTTTCAGACCCAATCAATAACATCTTATTTTTAATCTATATTATGTTTAAGAAAATGTGATGACATCCTTGATTGAAGATCACACAAATAATTATGCTAATAATGACTCACTTTGTAGGATCTACAAGGACTGGATCTACAAGGACTGTCCTTTGAATTCCTGTAACACTGGATGTGAGGGGACCTGGTTCAATTACCTGCTAGAAGTACACAGACTATTTGTTTGAGGCATACTGGAAAAAGAACTGCTTGGGGACACTGATTAATACATTCTAACACAGTTCTGATTACTTTAATCCAGTCACTTAAGTCACCAGCAAATTGTCTGTTTTCAGGATAACAGGAGTAGCTGACACTGGGAATTCCAGTATTTCAAAACATGTTTTTTCCCCAAATCAGGCAAAAATCCCTTCAAACTTCATTTCTTAAGGAACTTTTTTTTTTTTTTTTTTAAGCTTTCTTTCAGCCTGGTCACTAGAATTTCATTTCATTTCAGTTTTAAAGTTACAACTGTAAATATCAATGGAAAATAAATAAAGAAATATTACATTTCACCAAAAGGAAACCTTTTTTATAATCTGTGGTTAAAAATTCAATGAAGAAATCAATGCAAACCTTTCTTCAGTCCAGCAAATCATTTCATTCCAGAAGGAAAGTGCTTCATTTGAAAATTTTAAACCAAAGGTGGTTTCTGAGCTTCCTAAAAAAATCGCAGAAGATGACCAAATACTCAGCATTTCTCTGGCAATCAGTATCACTGTCAATAAACTGCTTTTCTGCATTCCTCTTGGTGCTGAGCTATTTGTTCCAAGGGTTATGAAGACATGTTATCTTTGCACACAAGATGCAATCCTCTGTGTGCAAAGTATATTCTAAAGAACTAATAAGTATTTCTTTGTGAGTAGTCAGAAGTACAGATAAACTGGATGGACATGAAATAGGTCTTTATCTACAATGGACAGAAAAATGAAATTAAAAGCTATAAATTCACTGTGACACGGCATATATTTTTAATTAAAAACATCTACATAAACATCTTCTGAGATGGATTTGGGTAGTCCAAACTACTTTTTCTTTATCAGGGCTGTAGGTGAAGCAGTCTTCTCCTCTGCCTATCAGATCTTTTTATTATTGAAGGCTGACTCCCTTGCTTGGAGATACCCAAATATGATGTTAACATAGTCAGCCCAATTCTATTTAAAAGTCCTTTTATGATTCCTGATTGACCAGGTCTGATTGTAATAGAGTGAGAGTCAATGCTACAAGCATTACACAGAAGAGGCAAAAATAAAAGCTCTACTGTGCAGACAGAAGGGGTGAAGGGTCCATTGAAAATCAGAGAGATTAGCAACTCATCACATTATATGTGGGTTATCAGGAGACAGAGGTAATGAAAGTGAGACCTATATCCTTGATCAATAAGAGTTTGACTGCATTTTGAGTTCATTTTCCCCTGCCGAGAGTGAGACAGCAAGCTTACTATTGATCACAGTGTTAATCCATAACTAGTCTGGGCCCTAGCCTAGTGGAACAAGGAGGAAAAATAAGATAATAAGCAGGAACTCTTGATCTTTTATTATGGTGTGCTAGATAAAGAAAGTGCAAGGTTCAAGGTGAAATACTTTATGGTTAACCCCTTCTTTGCTGCTTAACTCCAAGCACATGAATGAAAGTAAATTAACCAAGCCTCATTTTTTATATATACTGACCTTGAATCCTGTTGACAAACCTTTTGCTAGAACACCCACACGTGTACAGGTTACCACTTCACATCTTGTCAAAGCCCAGGGGACCAAGGCACTCACGTGGTATCTGAGCAAGGTGTTGGAGCCACATCCTCAGCTGGTGAAAGCCCGTCTCTTTCCCCTGAAATAAGGAGGCATGAGTTGCTGTAGATGAGACAAAATGAGATGTACCCCCAAACCTCACCTTCAGTGCTGTCATTTGGAAACTGAACTTGCTGATCCTAAGATGAGCAACAGTTTGCATCACTTGTCTATTTTTTTTTTTTAGCCTTTGTTACAAGCATCCCTAGATTTACTCTGGTTATAGCTTTTGGCTGTTTTTTTTTTCCTCTGATGTCTTTAACTGACAACATATGCAATTAAGACAACTTAATCTTTCCCATGGCAACAGCTGACTGATGTCAGAGACAGCAGCCATTTTGAGGTGAGCAGCTGATGGGAAGCAGCGATGGCCAATTACCTTCTAATAAATCCTGGGAAAAGAAGGAAAATTAACATTGTTATTGCAAGTGTGCTTTTAAACCATGAATATTCCACAAACTCTAGGCTCAGTAAAATTTTAAAATAGAAATTCCGTCAAGACTCAGATGATTACTGTTCCTTAATTAAAGTTTCCACAAAGTATTAGAAATCCACCTTTTTCATTCCTTCCATTTGGAGGTGAGGAGTGCCGGAAATATCTCTGGCTCCTGTATTGCTACAATAGGAATATTTGCATCTCTATCTGCATTTAGTATTTCTGCTCCTTTGTGTCATCCTGTCACTCACCAGATAGCAGTAAGAACTCCTCTCTATTTATTGGTATTTTGAGGGCCTAAAGTCACAACTTTGGCCCACATAGATAAAAGATTCAGTTGGGTAGTGGAGCTTTCAGCTCTCCCAGGCTACAACTTACTCATTCAGATACTCTGTACAACTGATTTACAACCTCTATAGACCTACCTCATGGCTACCTCCTCTTAGTAGTTGTTAAATTATCCCTGTGCATCATTTACATGTTGCATGAGTTGGTCAGGATAATTAATGCCTCTAAAGCACTCTGAGGTTTTTGGATGAAATATATGGTAGAATTACCATGAATTATTGTGATGATGATGATAAATAAATACTACATCAGGAAAAACCTACAACAGCTTTCATATCTATTAAAAACACAAACCTGTAACTGGAATGCTCTTTTCCAGCTGTGAGTGCCCTGTAGTCTCAGACATGCAGAGAGAAGATGAATCTTCAAGTGGTAGATAGCCATTTATTCTTTAGTGTTCAACATGTTTTACACAAGGGTGTCTAAATGCAACTGCCCTCTGTAACACAAATCAATTTATGGCCAACCAAGAGGAGAAAAAAAATCCCATTGTTCTTTAGTTTAATAGCACACACAAAAATAATACAGGGAAAAGGGAATGAAAAGAGTCCTAAGAAACGGCAGGGTTGTTGGGATTATTTTTTTTCAGAATACCAAATTGCAAAAATATTGCTGTAGGCAGCACCCACAGGTTAAGCTGAGAGGTTCTTCCTACACAATACAAAGAAGCAGAGACTCCTGCAGATCAAAAGCAAGCTTCTCTTTGCAGCTTTAGGGGCTGTATTTACTGGACTTCTCTCCTTTATTTTATGGTATTTCAGTAGTTCAATGTATGTTATTGGTTTTATACTCTGAAAACACAGCTTTGACTGCAAAGTCTCAAGTATTTGATGCCTTTAATTCAAGGTGTTGGTTTCCCCTGACAAGGAGGTTTCCCCAAACTCTCTCATCTCATTTTTGTTGTGCACTTGAAAACACTCATTAAGTTTGCAATGAAAGGAGGCACTGAGAGCAGAGGAAATTGTAAAGAAGGCTCTTGCATGGGAGCTGCTTTTATAAGGCATGATCTAGGCTGGACACCGATGCCTCCATTTTCTTACGCAGGTATTTATAGATGCATGTAAATAAGACATATTTATGCACTTTCAAGGTCATCCCCTAAATCCTTATGGGTTGTATTTTCTGACTACAGCCTCCATTGATGCATACACCAATATTTAGTGCAATCCTTACACAAATAAATGTTACTGTCTTCGTTTGGCCAAGGCAGCAACCTTAAAGATGTCACCCAGGACAGATACGTGTACAGAGATTGAAACATACAGACGAAGCCATCTGTATTCATCTGTTATAATGTGTGCTAAACCAATAATGAAATGTAACATAACATTTATAGACAGATCAGGTGGAGTGTGATCAAGTTATGGTTTAGTTGTCACATATAGAAAGTTCCCAGAGTGTAGATTTAAACAGAGTCCCTTAAGTCTGCACCTGGTGCGTTCTTAGTGATGGATTTATTTAGGAGGCTTTTTTTAACATTTTTTGCATTTGCTGGTCTTAATAGGGTTCACTTTCAAAATACCTTTGTATTAAAGATGGAAAACAAGAATTTTTTATAACTTACAGCATGTTCAAGATTTTTTTAAGTGTCCTAAGAGGCAAGGAAATTTTCATTTTTCAAAACCCATTTCTCATGACAGCACCCAGCCAATCATTTATGTCCGATGTTGTATTTTACAGGGTTTTAATTCAGACACAAAGGATTGCTACATGTTCTCAAATAACCAGAGTGTATAAAACACAGCTATCATGCTGCCTCACTTACCACTTGTGAGCTCCATAATCACAAAGGCGTTGAGAGATGAGCCACGGCCCCGTTCTTCAGCTGGGTTTAGTTGGGATGTGACACATGGTGGAAGATGTTGATTATATTTTAATGGTTTGGAGCTCTTTGGTGGCCTATGCAAAATGCATTGCTGGCTACGAGGTCCCCAGTCCATTTTGTAGAAGTCAATGCCTGGACATGCAAGAGATAGCTGGCTTAAAAATTAATTTCCCTATTCACACTGTTAAATTAAAAGTGGGATATTTGACTGTAACATACACCATAATACTCTGAGGAGTACTGGCATGAGATGCTACAGAGTTTCAGCTCCAGATTGTCAAAACTAACAATAATTTATGCCATTATTTTATATTAATTATAGGTCAACAACTAATATCTTTAATTCATTAATGCAGTAATAGGATTATATGATTTATAGTCACTGTTGAAAAAGGTTAATTTGTCAAGAAAGACACAAGGTAAACAGAAATCTTCTTAAAACTCTCTATAAATATCTAATTAAAAACTTGAACTAAACACAGAGAAGAAGCACAAAGAAATAAATGCCTAAACATCCATGTACACATACCCAAATACCTATTGCAAGCTCATAAACTAGCTGGATTTCTTATAGGGTTTTTTCTCTTCTTACAGATGAAAAAACTGCAATTTTCTTTTTTGTTTTAGTGGGAAAATTAATCTTTAAAAAATTCATTTTCTGGGCTCTTGAAGGAAATATTTTTTCTGCAACATTTTAGCCAAAGGTATTATTTCTAATTATGTATAAATTTTTAATGTTACTTTATTTACATGGAAAATTGTTCTTATCAAGGAAAAATGTAAATGGAAATATAACTAGCTCTGTAACCGTGTGAGTAACAATTTTATAAACACAATTTGAAATTAAAATCTTTTCAACCTAAGCAAGGTATATTGGCAAAGATTTCCCAATTCATTTTACTACCAGTCCTAAAGATTCTACTTACTGCTTTTTCTGGCTGAATTTCCCAATTCCACAGGGCTTAGGAAACAAGACTTACCTACCTTGGGTAGGAATCACACAGATCTGGGATTCACAGAGGTCTTTTCCATGCTTGGAGTGGGCAAAGAGAGCTTTGAGCCCCAGAAAGCCTTCAGCTCCCCGTGCTCCCAGTTCATCTTACAGCAGCTGTCAGGTTTCTTACAACTCCACTTTCTGCTGGTTCTCACAGACTATTTTATGCCCGAGTAACCTTGTTCAGTGGAATATTTTTTTCTGAATTCACTGAAATTGCTCTTATTTATTTAAGAGCTGACAGCTGCTGACGTTCTTGGGAGTTCTTCGAGGCACTTTGTCTCCTGCTTGTACAGAACCAAGGGCACTTTGAGTTGGGACAGTCACCTCCATCACGAGAACAGAGGCAAACAACTCACAAAAATCATGCAATTGAAAACCACGATGTTAAGCAGGTGTAGTGGGATCAGAATCCATCCCTAGTGTTCATTACTGGCATATGCTATAATACTCTCAAATTATTTCAGCAACCTGATGTGAGAATGGGGTGTGGGCAAAAAAAAAAAAAAAAAAAAGCCAAATGAATTTCAAATCTGTGCAGCTTAACATTTTAGCATCAAAGTGAGCATTTAGTACCAAATACCATTAATTAACATTTCCATGGGCTTTTTATTAAATGCTTGCTCAGCAAGTCAAGTGTCTTTCAAGCTCGGAACAGCTGTGAATGTATAAAAATATATTGACACAGATATATTCATGCATGCAAATAAATGTATTTCTTTCATTTGTTCTAAATGATTGTTATTATATCACAGGTTTTTAGCAAGTTAGAAACTCATTTGCATCATCAACCTGAACAGCTGAAAGGGGGTCACACGTTAATACCTGTCTACCTGTTTGTAATCACTCTGTATCATCTGCTCCCAGCTAATCCTTTCTGTTTCCTGCTTGTTAGCAGCTTGCTCCAAGGAAAGGGGTACAGTCCCTACCTCAGATTTCACTCCCTGCATCTCTTTTAAGGCTACTCAGGTACTCATTTCATAGTGCCTTTCAACCCAGAAAAGGAGGAGTTGATGCTAACAAAAAAAAATAAAAAGGCATAAATTAAGTTTAAAGTAATGCATTGCAATGAGCAGTTCTGCAAACAAGTGCAGCTCTTACAGCTTAATCATATAGCTTGCTAATGCCAGATCCAGTCAGCAGTCACCTGATAGCTTTTGTTTTTACCCTGTGATAGTAACTAAATTAATTTGTTTCCTAATAAAATATTTCAGGATGTTGAGAAAATACAGATAAGTAGACAGAATCCTTATTAGGATCATCAGTATTAACATAAAATCCTTTTGTGCTCATTAAAGAAAATACAGTCAATTTAATTAATGCACATTAATCCCTAGTTGACATTAAAATCATCTAAAAAACAACACTGATATGGATTATTAAAATGAGACCAAAAAAAGTGTACAAGGTGGCCTGTATAGGAAGAAAATCATTACTGAAGACTTAGGTTTCCTTTTTTTTTTTTTTTTTATATGGAAAATGTAATCCAGCTGGAGCTACAGTTGCCTGTGCATTGCTCTAAGGAAAGTTTGCACCCACCAGTCATTTGGGAGCACACTGGAGATGAAAGTCTGTCCCATGCAGTGGTTATGGGGAAAAGCCCAACTCATTCTTACCCTAATCTTTGCTGGAGGTGAAGCAATGGCCTTTGCACAGGACAGTGGGCTCTACTGTTTTCAGGACTGTTTCTAAGCTTGAGGAACTGCTTTCCACCTTCTCTATCCCATGCAAATTTTTTTGTACTTTCATAGCCTCGAGCGTGATTCAGCAGCGTGTGAAACCATCACATCATCTCTCAGTGGGTGAGTGATCTCATCCCTGTTTGCCAAAGTCCCCAGTCTCACATTTTCCTTTAGACACAAGAGATCTCAGTGAAGTCCACGGGATCCTCTAGGTGACATTAGTTAAGCAGCTGCTTGAGAGCATAAAAATTACCCCAGTGACTCAGGTCCGTCAGACCTATTTCCCCAAAATTGTAGGTGCTAAGGCACCTAAATCTCATCAGCTTTGGATGTGTGTTCAAGTGTGCCCTGTGCCTGCATGCACATCAAATGCACTTGCCCTGGGAACAGTGCCTGTATCTGAGCCTCACCTGATTAGAAGCTGGCACAGGGCCATGCTAGTGTGATGGTACCAACCATGGGATGCAAGTTCTTGTTTGCTCAGGGATCTCTAAACCCAGCACTGCACTGAGCTCTGCAGGAAAAGCTGTGCCAAGAGCAGGCTCCTCCAGGTGAATTTCCAGCTCATCTTCAGGGATCTCCCCTCATGCCAAACATAGAGTGGGAACTGAGGGAGCATGCGATATCCATTCTCCTTCCCTTAAGAGCTGGAACACCAGGAATAGAAGAGCTTCAGAGATGGGATTTGCAGCAGCAATGCTTTAGGTGCCTGACTCCACAAGGGATGCCAGACTCACCAGGTTCAACCAAGAGCCTCCTCTTCCACAGTGCTTGCTCTAGTCACTGAGATACAAAGCCACACTCACACCTGAATGTTCCCTCTGGCCCAATTTTTCTACTAATGTGGAACCATTTCAGGAGAAACTGATGAAAAACATGGTCTCTCTCCATCTCCCAGTAGAGCTGGGAAAGGAGCTACATCCTCTCAGATGGTCACAGACCTGACAATAGATCACCATCCCTCTGGGCTAGTCTTAACCCCTTACAGGCTGGTGGAAGGGAAAGGAAAACACATCATCCAGGAGGGAAATTCACCTCCTTCACCTGGTTCATTTTCTCTTTTAAAGCCGTGAGAACTCTCTCTCACTGGGACCCCTTGGGCAAGAACTGATGCCTCATTTGTGATGAGCTCAGAGAAAAAGCAGAAAACACCAAACTGTTCATCACTGCCAAGGGACAGAGAACCCTAGACCTGCCCAGAGGCAAATTCTAGGTGCTTGTCAGTCTTCAAGGAAAAAAAAAACTGCAGTGTCTACAAACTCAATTTATTTTGACCAGCAGCTGCTCAGGCATTTTGAGAAACCACATTTTGGACATAGGTGTGGAAGTGCCATTGTGCACCAAGCCTAAGTTGCCTTTGAAAATTGGTTTTAGATGGCTCTGCAAATATTACCTTACTATTACTTTGCTGAATGGTGACTGAAATCATTTGCTTGTGGAAGGTGTGTGTTGACAAGAGATTGATCTTCAATGTGTAGCTTAGATTTCAACTGAAGATGGCAAAAAATATTTCCTGAAAGAAAAACGTAATAACTTCTGGTTTAGAATTCTTGTGTATATAGCATAAATCAATTCATTTTTATAGAATGTAGGATCAATAATATGTATCTGTGCTCCTGAACACCAGTATTTCTAAAACACCATTCAAGTCACGGCAGGCCTTATTTAAGTTAATGAGAGTTTTGACATTGATTGTTTGGTTACATTTCACTTGATATTTTTTTCATTGGTACCCGGTGGTTTTATTTTACACAGGTTTTAACTCCAGGCTGACATCTTTCTTTTTTTTTCTTTTTTTTTTCTTTTTTTTTCTTTTTTTTTCTTTTTTTTTTTTGTCTGCAGGATTTCTGTCCTCTATTAAAACCCCATGTACTCCCTCAACTATTGATTACACTCACTGACTCTTATCTTCAGCTTGTAACTTATTTTATTCACTACCTTAAAAGTGAAGATAAAACATGAAAAGGGAGAAAGGGAATTGTGTGATTATCCCATGAACAATGCAGTTTTCTGAGAACATAAAGTTGTTAACAAAGTAGAACCTTTTTTTTTTTTTAATGGCATGACATGTTCCAAACTATGATAAGGTTTTGGGCTAATTAAATAAGAAGTAAGGTTTGTTAATGTATGGTTTTTATGATAGATGTTAGCATGTCAAGTCATTTTTTTTTTCTTCATATTTTAAACTTTCCTTTTATGTATGTGAAAAATGAGTGAAAGTGTCAAGTCTTATCACACCTGACCTTGCTTTTTGGCTAGCCTCTCTCCCTTATCTATCAAACACATTACTCTCCCCATCATAACGTGGTAGTGCAAACATCACAGCTGGCCAGCAAACATAACCAAAGCTACCTTTAAACTACCTCTAGACTCTTTAAACTCAACTAAAAGGCTGATTAGGTTCCACCTCTTTGGTCATTATCTCATTTCGATAGCCAGGCAATGAAAAAGCAATCTAGTAAAAAGCTGTCTCATAGGAAAACTAGTTAAAGTGTGTGCTTGCTTAGGACGGTGTACTTAAGGAAAACAATTTATTCGTTCGTCAAAACCAACTGTGTAAACTAGTTTAGGTGTTTGCCGAGGCTCGGAATGAACAAACGTTGTTGTTTTCCTCTCAGAGCTCCTCGGGGAGGGGTAAGGACCTGCGCGGCCCCCGGCGCTCCCGCTGCGCAGGGGCGGACAGGGCACCGGCAGCCTGGCCGGCACCTTGCTAAAGGCAAAATCCAAATCCAACCCCACAGCCCACCGGTGGGATGCCTTGTCT
The DNA here is from genome assembly GCA_038090715.1 of Florisuga fusca. Classification (NCBI taxonomy): domain Eukaryota; kingdom Metazoa; phylum Chordata; class Aves; order Apodiformes; family Trochilidae; genus Florisuga; species Florisuga fusca. The sequence continues at coordinate 4,764,322 of JAAWXA010000037.1, forward strand.
TCTACCTGGGGCAAGAAGAAGCAACCCCTGTCTGAGAAAAGCGGTGGGAAAAGCCCATCCCCTTCCACCTCCCTTGTTTATAGAACGCTCGCCCCCTGATCTCCTAGGAGGTGTATGAACCCCCCTTCGCTGTTTGAGCCGTTCTCCCTCCCTACCTGCTTAAGAATTTTTTTATTATTATTTTTTTTTCCCCCTAAGCAAATCTGAAAGGAAGAGATTAGGAAGGGGAGGGAGAGGCTGGCGGCGAGCTGCAGGGTGGGGTGCGAGGCTGCAGTCGGCATGTGTAGGAAAACCACAAACCTTTCTCGGGAGATGTTTGCTCGGGTTTCTTTTGCAAGCGCGGCACAATGGCAACTATTCAGGAATCAATCAATATGACCTGGCACTAACAAGCCCTAAAAACATATATGCTTCATTCTCACAGAGCCTAGGAATCATGTTATTAAAGTGGGATTTACTTCACTTTGTCAACAGTCAGTAATGTGAGAAGTCCTCGCCCTGGAGTACAAGCGCTCCCCTTCCCCTTCTACCAAAACGGACCATAAAATAATGTTCCCTGGCCAGATGAAGACAACTCAGCACAGGTGGCCCTAAGTAAGAGGGTTTCCCCCGAGAAAAAATTAACTGGAAAAGAGAAATGCTCTGGGAAATGCCTAAGCAATCCTGCCGGACACCCTCGGAGGGAGGAAGAGGGAAGGGGGGTGCTCACGCCGGGTATCACCCGCCGGCAGCTTCCCAAGGGAAGAGCGAGGCGAGCTCACAGAGGTGCCGGGAGAGGGGTCTTTGGCCACGAAGGGGTTAGGAGCCCGGTGACTGGAGCTATTTGTCACCGGCATCCACTACCAAAAGAAGAAAAAAAAAAAAAAAAAAAAAAAAAAAAAAAAATTAGAAAAAAATTACTGATTAACGTGATCTGTCAATACACCTTTGCCCCGCGGGACTGGAGCCCATCTATTACCTGGCACCTCCTTTGCCATCTCCCTCACCTTGCTAAGCCTTTGCATCCATCGCCTGGCCCTGAGTCATGAGTAAACACCTCCGGGTGCCAGGCTGCGCCCTGGGCGGGCACCTCCCGGGGCCCAGTCAGCACCCCCTGCCCCGCCGCAGAGCCACAAGCTCGGCCTCGCATCGAGGAAGGCTAAAGGCTGGGCTTGGGGGCTCCTAGAGACAGAAGCAAGCTCTCCATCTCTCTAAGGTGCACAGACAGGAGAGAGGAAAAAACAAAAAAAAAAATTAAAAAAAAAAAAAATCACCTGCAAGCACGGAGAGACAACTGGTGAGCGGGGCGAGGACTTGCTCTGGAGGGCACCCCTGGCTCTGCAGCAGAAAGGGTGGGAAATAAAAATAATAGGGGTTTGAGGGTTTGTTTTTTTGTTTTTAAAATAATAGTTGGCAAAGTTTCTTTCCTGTAGCAAAGCATGGTTTTAAAAATTTAAAAAAAAAAAAAAAAAAAGTACCTTAATGAAACCACCTGCCCAGGTGCACCAGCCGGGACCCGGAGCCACCCCCCTCCAGGACCGCCGCTCAGGGGCTGCCCGGGAAGGGTCCAGCAACCCCGCACATCCCGCAGGGAACCAGACCTCCTTGGGCAAATTAATTGATCGCGGAGCTTGTTAAACAATTTGCAGGGCGGGAATGGTGTAGGCTGGGGCTGCTTTTTGCTTTTTTTTTTTTTTCCTTGTCTTTTTTTTGGGGGGGCGGGGGGTGCAGGGGTGGTGTTTTAACTCCTCTGAGGGCAAACAGCAGCTGGCAGCCAAAAGACTTTTTGAAGGGTTTCATCTGGATAAAGTGAGGAGAAAAATGACATCTGACTCTCTTCTCATTTTAAATATGCTTGAATATAATTGACCCGCCGCCACTATTAAGCATTTGACGTGGCTGATGGTACTGTACTCGGGTGCCTTGAAAGTTCCAGAAATTGCTCATTTGCAGGAAGAAGTTGTTGGAGATAAAGGGCTTGGATTAAACTGAGAGGCTCAAGTCATTTTTTGTGCGACCGTTCCCATCACGACTGTATAAGGGCAACTCCACCTCTCTCCGTATATCAAATTTTTAGTTCAGAAAAGCCTAGTAGCTCTACGGTACTAGTTCATAGAAATCCCTCGCTGTATTTCCCGAAAACCTCGTCTGTGCTGCAGGACCTGCTGTGTTAAATTATGATCCAAAGGCTGTGGGGTGGGAACAATCAATCAGAATACCTGGGGTAGTGTGTAATGTGTGTGCTCTTGCCAGCGGGAGCAAGCGGCCCCTGAGCACAGTCCCCCAGCAGGTTAAATAAATATGATACTATAGACAAACCGAGAGGATCACATGGCCGCATCAATCAGCTGTTGATAAAATACAATCTTCCTTTAATACACGCTGGGAAAGTTATTTAACACTTACAAAACCTGAATCCAGTGCTGTTTCTTTTAGTAAAAGGGGAGAAAAATATTCTTTGAAAGTGCAACTCTTCTTAAAAGGCAAGGAGAGGTGACAGTTGCATTTTCCTGGGGGATATAATAGAAAGCTTTTAATGAAGCCATAGACACTGTACAAAGTACGTGAGTCGCGATGCTGGAAAAAAATACGGAAGCTGCTAAAAGAACAAGTCAATGTAGAAGTGGCCGTAGTCGATTCCAGGCTGCGCATTAGGGTTTATTTCCTTTTCATTCATCATTTCACAACCCGGGTGGCTGAAAGGCTCCCAAGAACGGTTTCTTCTTGGCATGCAATTAGGGACGAGAACTTCCAAGGAGGAAGCGGCCGGGGGCTCTTCCCTCCCAGTTCAGCATAAGCCGCAGCTGCTGGGCAGCTGAAGAGCTGGACAGACACGAGTGCGCTTTTTAAATTATTTTTTTATAAAGTTTGACGGATATCAGAATTTCCTATAAGATAACAGCTCTCCTGGGTACTCGTTGAAAAGGAAACTTCATAGTGGATGAGCGCGGGGGGTTTCGGGAGGGAGGGTTGGTTTATGATTGGATTTTTTTGGCGGCTGATAGAAATGAGTGGGGCTACCGGGGTGCAATGAGTTTTCCCAGTCTCAGGTAAAGAGAGTGGAAGAAGTTTTGCCTAATGGCTGTCACCGAAGTTCGGTTTGGGATTCTTGCCCATTCGTTGCCTTCCCGCTTTCTACTCACTTAAACGCGTTATTCCCATCACTGGCTTGTGCCATTTTACCTCGGGGCAGGCCCCGGTTCCGCAAAGCCCCAACAAAGTTTGCAGGTATGTCGGCAGCAGTACGGGGTTAAACACCTTCCCCAGATCACCGAGCCCCTCTCCTCTCTACCTGAAGCTCCTCAAGGCACGGGAAAAACAGTACCAAGCCTCGGGGAGATAGGGCATAAATCACTGCGCAGCCAAAACCTCCAAGGGGAAAGGCGGGAGGAAATTCTGACAAGGCTTCCCCTAACAAATGAAGATTAATGCCCACCGTAAAAAGGAAGCGGCTGGAAGTGATGTTTGAACAGGAGAAATCCTGAGGGGAAAAAAAGAGGTGGGAAAAAAAAAAAAGAAAAAAAAAAAAAAAAAAAAAAAAAAGAAAAAAAAAGAGTTTGAAAAGCCGGAGAGGGTGGCAGTCCCGGGCTGATGTCATCCCAAGTGATGAAATCCGGGGCTGAGGAGCCAAAAGGGCGTTTTACACCCCGTCCTTTTCAAGGCGCGGCTGGAACTGGGGAACACCCGCGTTCCTCGGGGCCGTGGGCCCCTCCCCCTTCAAAGCGCGAGTGGATGCTCTGAGCACGGCCAGGATGCCCCGAGACCCGCGAGTGCCATCGGGGAACCTCCGGGAGGGAGGAAAGAGACGGGAAAACACAGCTCGAGACAGGGGCAAGCCACTCGTGGACGCGGAACACGAGAGACTTTGACCCGATGCGCCCCGCAGCCAGGGGGGAGGCGGCTGGGTCCCCGCAGCCAGTCCTGAAGGAGCTGTGGGCGCCTCCGCTCCTCTAATCTGTTTGGAAAGTTGCGCTAAAGAGCTCTTTTACCTGCAACAGCCACCCTTAAGCACTCTCCAGGGGCTTGTTGGGCAGATGTAATGGCAAGGCCAGGGGGTCTTGTTTGGCTAGACGTAGGGACATTTGTCATGGCTGACCTGTGAACTTCAGCTTCTGAGCCCAGAACTGTAAGGAGAGGCTCGGGCTAATGTAATAAAGCGAGAGAGACAAGAGGAAAGGCCTATCTTGCCCCAGGGCCACCACATGCTCACTCCGTTTTACTGTCAGTGCTACATGGAAGCTGTGGCTTCATTTCATATTCCATTAATATTTACAGCGGCGATTGAATTTCCCATTACAAAGTTCACCATACACACGCTGCTAATATGAAATATTAATAGTATTGTGCATATTATGAAAAGTCTTACTATTAAAAAAAAAAATACACATCTACTGGGATATTTGCACAGGTAAATTCATTTACTGCGTCCACCTGGAGCAGGGGAGCTGCAGCCCCCGCAGCGCGGGGGTGCGCGGATGTTGCGTGGAAGTGGAGTGGGGAGAAGCTGGGAGCAGCTCCGGAGCCCTAGTGGCACCGCGGGAAGCAGCGTGCCCTTCCCAGTGCCACCTCCATCCACGGAGCTGTGTCATTTGCTTAAAGGGTCACGTTTTCCATCTGCTCTGGGGAACCCTGAGATGCCCAAAGCGGTTTTTCCCCCCCAGAAGGGATGGAGCCGGCGGGAGGGAGGTGGGGTCAGGTGGATCCGATGGGGACAGAAGAGTTATAGGTTGTGGGGGGTTTTTTTTGACCACTTCTCCCCAGCTGGACTATTCGAGCGGGTTTGAAGCAGAAGCAAAGCCTGTGCGCGTCTAGAAGATGAGTAATCGGGCATCAACTTACTTTGCAGACCGCAGCTGAGTCACTTCTCAGGGCGGACAGAGAAATCCTATCTCCTGTGAAAGGAAAATTGGCCGCCAGAGTCCCAAAAGTGCCCTGAGGATCAACTGAAATGAAAGTAAACCGGTAATTTCCAGATCGCGTGGAAAACGGAGCAGGATTAAATTTAACCGGTGCAAACTTAGCCCTTCCGACCCTCTCTTGGAGCACTTCACTGTGCTTTCATTTTACAGAGGGGCTACCTAAGATTATTCTCCTCTTTTTTACATTTTCCCAGAACTTTCAACCCTTCTTTTCGATGGACCGTAATTCTCCACGTTCTTGTGAATAATATAAATTTACTACTTGCGTGTGAACAAGGTACAGGGAGAGAAACAAGGGGGTTTGAAAGAAGCGGGGCTGCAGCTCTGGCTGGGGTAGTTGTCGGCTCTCCATCCCTGCCCGAGAGCTTCAGGGAGCCTCGCATTTAGTACCTGCAGGTGGTAAAATTATTGAGAGGAAAATTGGCATAACCTGGGATTTTATAGCGCTTTTTTTTTTTTTTTTTTTTTCCCCGGGGCAACACTTTGCTACAGGAATGTCAACTGAAATTCCTTTAAAAAAAATAAAAGCTATAATAATAATTTAAAAAAATAAAGCCACCCAAACTTGTTTTCCATCAGGAGCTGGGCTGTATTGATCTACCTGGGTATTTACTTTCTGCTGAATGCAGTAAGGAAAAGCCTCTGTGGAGTCACTCTCTTCACCTTGAATCTCTGGTGAAGGTTGCGTTTGAACTTGGCGGGGGGTTTTTCACCTCCCTGCTCTGCCAGATTTAATGGTTTCCCATAGGTCTGGGCCCCGGCTAAGCTGTGCCTAGGGCTGAATTTTCCTTGTCGTATTTTGACCATGAGGAGTAACCAAAGACAGAAGGATGTCCCTGGCCAGCTGTAGGTGCTGCAGCTGTGGGTACAGAAGATAGAGGTTAGCGAACAAATCGTGGTGGCTCCTCTGTTTGCCCAAAGCTTCCCCTACGCCCAAGGAATAGAAGCTATTTATGACTCTTAATAGATGTGGATTAAGGTAATTTAGAGATCCTTAGGTTCGTCTCTCAACTGGGGAAGATGACAGGCTCTAGGAGGTACGGATGGGTGACATTTCCACCATGAGATCCGTCCTTCTCCCCTCCCTGCTTCCCCCCCACCCC
>JAAWXA010000037.1:4770341-4800632 GCA_038090715.1 Florisuga fusca
CCCCCCCCCCCTACTTCATCTCCAATTAGAGGATGAGATTATTCATTTGGTGGATTCCCAAAACTGCTTCATTTTTTATTTTGTTAATTAATATTAATAACATTTCTCCTTTTGTATTAATAAAAAAGAGCCCTCATAAACAGTGAGGAGATAAGGAGCAAATTGCAGGCACCTGCAAAACAATGGGATTGGAGAGGGGTAATAAGGCGAGTGGAGATAGAGAGAGCAAGGTTTAGGTCATCCTCTCCACCCATTTAGTTGATGCAGGGTTGAACTCAGCATGGAAGCCTTCAATGTGCTCAGAATATTAGAGTCACCCCTCTTGGCTCCGGCATGGGAATTGGTGACAGAATACAGATGCTGATAGGTGGTGTTAATGGAGGGTCAGGCTTGGACAATAGTATCCATCACTTGCCTCATGGCTCTGCTGTCAGATGGAGTCATTTCTGACTGCTCTATCACCAAGATTTGGGAGAGATTCAATTATTGCATTCAGCTTGGCAGCGGTAGATACAAATCTATGCCCAAAGAACCGGAAAAATCACCCCTCTCTCTCTCCTCCAGAGTGAGCTTTTCCCCTTGCTAAATTAAAATAATAATAATAAAAAGTAGAAAGAAGGAAAATAAAATAATTTTTAAAATAAAATAATTAATTAAAAGACGTGTCTGTGCCATTCAATATACCCCTGGAAAAAAAATCCGCCGCATCATTGCTCGGCCTGAGAGTTACCCGGTAGTTCCACCGGCGCTGCGAAACTTTGTCAGAGAAGATGTCTGCGGGTCCTCGAAACTTCGAAGCCTGTACCGAGAGTTTGTGCCTCTCCCCCCAGGACTTCGGGCTCCTCAACCCTGGCGGAACGGTGAATCAAACCTCAGGGTGTGAAGGGCTGAGCAGGACCCAGTGCCCAGCCCTGCCTCCCTCGGGGCTGGTGGGAGGCTTGTTTATCAAGTACCCAGAAAGTGCCCTCATTAACTTTAAGGACGAGGCTGAAGGACAAACTAACCACTGAAAAGCTCTCCATTTCCCCCTTCCTACTTTTAAAGGTATTTAAGTGGTGATAGCCATTTTAAATTCAGTCCGGATTTTATTCCCAGGCTCCCTGTGGCGAACTGATCCACTTCTAAGGAGGGATGGCTTGTTTTCTCTAACACGTTATCCATCTCTTGAGTGGTGCAAATGCTAAGGTGAAACCTGGTGCTTTTCAGCGGTATTTCTTCAAAACTCATTCAAACGCTCCCCTCCCTCCTAGCTGCTCCTCCTGAAGCTTTCAGACACTATAATTCCTGCAAGATAAATTCTCAGGTAATGGGTTCTGAGAAAAAGCAACAGAGGTTAGGAGTCAACTGCCTCCTCTTTAATAATTCACATGTCATATTTCTTCCACTTTGTCAAGTTGGCTAAAGAAGATGGGCAGGGCTGAGACAGGCAGACACTTGAGTTTATTATCCGAGGGCTGGGGGGACCCCGGAAAGGGCGATGCTCTCTCCCTCTCTAGAAGAAGAACAAATCCTGCTGCCTGGCTCCCAGATTGCCATCTGCTCGCCCATCGACCTGGAGAAGAAACGCTTGCTTTCCATCAGATTCACTCCTGCACGGTTTCCCTTTTCCTAGGACCCTCCACTCTCCTCTCCTTTAAAGCTGTTAATCGTCCATTCGCTTCTTTAACTTTCACTTTAAAAAAAAATTTAAAAATCGACAATTAAAAAATAAAGCTGAGTGAAAGCCCAGACTGTATTTTTTTCAGCCTATGCAGTCTAACAGGATTCTTTCCCCGAGTAATGATACTTTTTCGCATGGGATATTTCTCTGTTTATGTTTGTAAAAGTTTCGAGGCTTGATATATTAAATTCAATCAGTTTTGTACAGCCAACGTGGTACTGGGGTTCAGCGGTAAGGTGAGGAAACTTGGGGATGGGCTGCGTTCTCCAAAACAGCAAAATAAGAGACGCTGCAAGTGGAGGCAAAAACTTGTCATTGAAATAAGAAGACACAAACAGTTGATTCTCCCGAAATCTGTCACCCTTCTCTACATGACACAGTAGCCCGAAAAGAGCACAAACCCTGTATATTACAATCCCAGGATTCCCCGCTAATTCGTCTTTTCCGTTCGCTTTTAGAGAGCACTTCCAGGATTTTACCAATTTTTCATTTTCTTGCCCTGTCCTCAGCGCATCCTTCCACTAAAATTCCCCCAAACCCGCCTCCTAGCCTGAGTGCGGAATAATGGCGTGTACCTGGGAACGTGCCTCTTGCTTTTCGGAATCAAATATAAGAAAAGGAGAAGAGAAACTGTTCCCTGAGCCACACCGCCTGCTCTCAAATGCACTGCTACAGGTGAAAACACGAGTCACAGCAGAGAGAATGTCTTTATTTTTCTGTGAGCTGCTGCTTTTCTCCTCTTCCTATATTACGATTTTCCTCATGCTATGGTTTAAAGTAAAACACTTTTTTTTTTTTTTTTTTTTTTCCAGCAGTCTTTCACTGAAGTAGCGACACATTTTAACCGACCTTTTTGCAGTGTAGTTTCTTACGTGTGGCTATGATTCTTAACCAAACCAGTAAAGGTATATTCCTTTATCTGTCAGATTTCGGTAACTTTATACACGAAACGGAAGAACAAGCAACTCCGGGGCACTTATCAGTGTAAGTAAGGATAAAAGCAAACTCTGAGGCCCATGGGGAGTTTGCCCTTACTGGCCAGGGTTTCTTATATTTTTGGTTAGAGGCTCATGACTTTCACCCTTTCTGCAAGCATCATTTCCAGAAAGAGGCAGCCCCTGTTAGCGGTGCAGACTGCTCGGGGATTTCGTTGAGGTTTGTTTTTCCGTCGGAGGAAAACTCTCGTGTTACTGGGGGGGGGGGGGGGTGGTGTCAACATTTGAAAAATAAATATAAACTCGGAGTAAGAGCCAGGACCCAAAGAGAAATAAGAAGCGTCAGGCGCTGACAGTTACCTGGGATGGAGGGAGCATCATTTCGGGCGGGGGGAGGAGCGCTGTGGTCCGTGCCGACTTCTGTTTTTCAGGTGAACTACTGTGTGGCTCACGGCTTGCACAGAGCTGGCATGCTGGCACTGAGGTCACCCTTGGTCTCTAAAGTACACTTGTGTCCTCGTACTGTCACTGCTATTGTCGCATTTCTCCCCTCCCGGAGGAGGATGAGGGACTCACCGGGCGATGCTCACCTGCCGTGAGGCGGAAAGTTATCCCGGACGAAGCTCTTAAATTTACACTCTGACACTTCGAAACTTTTTCATTATTCCAGACACCAGCACTTTTCCCTCCCCGGTTCCTGAGATGTGAGTTTATTTTCCCTGTGCCAAACCGCTCCCAGACCCACCCGGCAGGCGCCGAGCGGGGCTTCAAGGGAGAGACTGAGCCGTCCTCCCTTGGCAATCGGCAATGAAACGCACTTGAAAAGCTGCCAGGGAGAATTAGGATGGTAGCCCTATCCTGCAAAATCAGATGGTTTAAAGTGTACTTGAACAGCTGTTAAAGCTTGTTGGGGTTTTAATATTATTATGATTATTTTCCGCCTTTTTTTTTTTTCTTTTTAACATTTTTTTTTTTAACACCTGCGAAGTTTGTCTATGAGGATGCCACTAAAGACAGAAGTACTGAGTGCTTGACAGACTCCATAAAGTCCTTGGCATCCTTCTCGCTACGTGACAGGTCCGAGGACTAGGAGTTGGGAGTCGAGGTGTGAGCGCGGCCCCGCCGGGAGTCTCTCCCTTGCCCGCTCTATCTGGCAGGTGCTGGGGGGCATCACATCTCTGCAGACGGGCACCAGATGCCCTCCTGGCCCCTAACAGGAAAGAGATGGAGGACTGGGCTGAGGTAACCTGGTTGCAGCTGGTTCCTCCTGCCCCTCGGTCACACAGAGCATGTCCTGCGCGGCGCGATGGGAGAGAGATCTCCAGGCACTCGGACAGATCGGATTTAATAGCAAAAATAAAAAACGGTCTGGTGCTCTCTGGTTCTGGTTTCCCTTGGAAGAGATGACACTGGTATCGGGGGATACTGGGGCTCTGCCGGGGCAGGTGCTGTCCCGCTCCGCGCAGCCTCCGCCTCTGCGCAGGATGCTCCGCTCCGGCGGCCGCCGAATGCGTCAGGGTTCCGGTTCACACCTATCACTCGAGGTCATCTTCACTCTGTCTTCCAAATATCTGGAGCATTTCTTCACCGCCACTACCTCTCCCCACCCTCCACTACAATCCCCCCTGCCCCCCCAAACTCTCCCGTTCCTTCCCCCCCCACTCCCGATTCCACTTGCTGTTTCTTTTTATTGAGTTCTCCATGTCTCTCTGCAACTTGTCATAACCTGTAATAAAATGCCCTTTTCCTCGCGATTTCAAGCCCAGAGGGCATCAGATCCATTTCCAGCTGACAGCAGAGAAAGGAGGCAGGACAGCGGCTGGAGGATCGCTTTTGTCTGCCTCCAGGGCTTTAACTATTTCACAGCAAGGCACCCCCAGGACAGCCGGACCCCGGGACAGGGTCCATCCCCCAGCCCCCTGGTTAGTACATTGCAGTCTGTCGTGGTTCCCAGCACCATAATTGGACCAGGGCTGAGAGTCCTAGGCAGCCCCTGCCCTGGCAGACCCTGCAAGTCCCTGCCAGGGAGGCCACTAGGCAGCAGAGCATCCTTATGTCCTTATGGCCTAGCCCAGCCATGCAAATTATTATTATTATTATTATTCACCTTAGCTTAATTCTTATTTCTTATTTAATTTCTTATTATTTCTTATTCCTTACTTATTTCTTTCTTATCCCTTATTTCTTTTATTTCTTACTCCAATACTTTTTATTACTGTTCCTATTACTGGTATTGTTAGAGCACACAGGAAGAAACACAGCTGCTCTATGCTATATATACCATCATATATTACATAGAAGACATCAGACACGTGATCAGTATGTGCACTTTCCGTGTCCATATTCACAAGTACAACCAGGAATATCAACACGTGTGCATGCTGACATGCATTTGCACATTTATAAAAATATCCTGTATATATGTGTGGATGCTTGCACATAAGGTAGGTTAGGTACATGGACACAGAGACAGGTTTTCTGTGTGTTGTACTAAATGAGAAATTGTGCATTTTGCCCAGTCTGGTGCCTCCTCTGTTTAAAGAGGTATGTGTAGGACCAGAAAAATACCTCAAGATACAGGACATGAGAGGCAAATGAGCCCTTAGGAGATTACATGTGATTTTATTTTTTTTTTTAAAGACCAAGCAAACTAATAACAAAGAGGAGGCAGGTCAAAAATATGCCCAGAAAGGTACACTGTGGCACCAGTGCTGCCCAGAATGTCCTGGCAAGGGATCAGACTGTAGGGCTGGTGATGGGGATCAAGTATTTACGGCCGCAGCATCTTTGCATAACATTTACTTTGCTTTCTTTAATGGTTTCCTCCACTCCTTTCCCCTCTCCTCACTGCAAACAGCCTCAGTTCAGCCTCAGCCCCTGTGATGATATCAAGGAAGGTTTTTCTCTTTTTTTTTTTTTCATGGTCAAGCCAAAGCGAGGTCATCCTAATAATACCCAAGGTCACTGGTGGGAGCCACAGAGTCTCCCAGTCATTTTTCATTTGCTTGCAACAGTTAATGACAGTCACAGGGATGGAGCTGGGAGCTGATGGCCATGTGATGTCACCAGCACATGCTAGGGGATTATAAGGGCAGGTACAGGGCAGGGCTGTGGATTAAAAAATGATGGAGAAAAAAAAAATCACTATTAACTGCTTCACTCCAGCAGCCTGGCTGGAAAAAAAAAATGGCACAAAGGAGGATTTTTTTCTTCCCTTTTTATCCAAATCAATCCTCCAAAATGCCAGCTCAACTGCTTCATTTTTTTCCAGGTTTAGTGACTCAGCTGGAAAAGATCTGCAAAGCATGTGAGAGGAGCCACTGCTTACTGTACCAGCTGCTGGGCAAGAGGTTGCAAAAGAAACCTTACAATTACCAGGGATGTTCCTCTCCCTCCCACTCAAATCAAAGGCCTCATCCCTTTCGTCCTGCCACCAGGGGCAAAGCCTGTGGTGACACCAGCAGGAGTCAGACCTAGGCAAGTTTTTTGGACCTAGGCAGAATTTTTTTTGTTGTTGTTTAATAATATCCTTTCTATTCCAGCTGCCCAATTGGGAAAAAAAAAAAAAAAAAAAAAAAAAAAAAAACCTCCCTGTTAGATCACTCCCTGGTCAAGCTCCTGTGCTCCTTGGCTGGAGGAGCCCTGGGGGAGGTGGGTATTGATTTAACCATGTGCACCAACTGTGAGGTTCATGTTGCAAAGTGCCCCTCACCCAGCCACTCTCACTCTCAGACCTGCCCCTTGCCTCCAAGGTGTCACCCCAGAGATCTCAGTCCTCACGTGTGGCCCATCACTTTAACCCATGTACTAAGACTTTACATGCTGGAAAGCCATGAGTTGGCACCAGCCTGCAGCAAGCAGAGGAAAAAGCCACATAAAACATATAATTTCCTATAATTGAAAAAAATTATATATTTCCTATAATTTAAAAAATATAATTGTATTCTGCTCCAACAGGTGTAGTGGCAAGAAGTTTTTAACCTGTGGGATAACTGGGAGTTTGGACTTTCTCACTGGGAACCAAAGCAAAAGAAAGACAAATTGCATATTCAGCTTCACTCAGCCTCTCATCGTTGCACTATTTAGTCTTAGTTATCTCATCTTATTGAATTTATTTATGAAAAATGACCTTCCCATGGCCTCCGTTTCTGCATTTTTATCCTTTTCTGACATATTAACTGTATAGTAGCCACAGGTTTCCTTGCGTACTGTTATTATTATCGTGTATATTTTAAAAAAGGAATTCCATGAAGTTGAACATCAGATTGATTTTTTTGCCCAATAATGTGGTTTTTAATCATTCAGTCTTCAAAAGTGAAAAACACCTACTGAAATGTAACAGTCCAGAATAAAACAATTAGGACAGAATGAACACCTGAACTCTAGGCTTGTTTCACACCCTTCAACCAATGGTGATAGTCTCACTGTTGAAGTCATTGGACCTTGGATCTCTGCCTACTTAAGGCAAAATGGATCAATGGGATGAAGAGAGGAATCCAAACTGATACAATCACCCAAAAACACACTCAGGTGCATAAAACTTTTATTTTCAGTTTTCTGTCCCTGTCGTCTTCACTTATTTCTCATTCCTGCAAATATCTTTTCCCTCAAAAGCTGTGTCCCTTTTGAATGGAAAGAGAGAAACAGATGCAGCTGGAGGCTGAATTTTTTGAGCCAAGTCCTGCTGTTATAAACAGTCATGGCTGCAGTTAAGCCCTCTGAAGGATGCTGAGCTGTGGCAGGAGGATGGTTGCTCGTGAGGTGTTGTTAAGGAGCCTCAGGTGGTTTTACCTGGTATTTACTTCAGCCAGTCTGTCAGAAGCAAGGGCTGATTGATTGGTTTATTTTCCCTGAGAAGATACCAACCCCTGTGCTGCTCCTGGAAGCAGAAGGACACGACACCTTCTTCCTATCTGCCTGTTTTCCACAAAACCAAATAATGTCCCATTTACAATGAGTCCTGACTTGATTTATCGGTGTTAATAGGATTAGAGCATCAGCCTCTCCCAAGAATATACAAATGTATGGGAAGAGTGGGACCAAGATGCTGGTGTCTTTCTTCTCCTCCTGTGATGGGCATGATGACACACCTCCAAGCAGAGGGGATTTGTCCAGTGGGAGCAGGCAGATTATCTGTATCTAGTGAAACAAGGCGTGCATGGCAACCTTTGCCAAGGCTCAAAGCCAGAACTGACTCACTATAAAATAATTGTGTCACTACCTAACCAAGGCACTCTTCATGTTTCATTTATCTTTTGACTGTAATTGAATGGTTGAAAAGCAAAAAATGTAGACAAATTCCAGCTGTATTGAGATCTGTTTCTTTCTCTGCTACCATGGCCCATCATTAGATAGTTTCCCTCTCTGTACAGAAGGTCAGAGAGTATAAATATAAATTGCATTTTGCATTACTTCTAGATGAGTGAAGCTGTCAAAGCAATAATATAAGCTTTCAGTCCCACATTCTACCACTTCTTTCCCATTTTTTGGCCAGGAGGTCATGTGCAAATTGAACGTGACAGCCCAGACGACATGTCCAACAGACTTATATTGTTAGACTGTTCTGCCATGGCACTCATCACAACATTAAAACCCACGTCAGACTCAGAGCTCTTCAGTAGCTGCTAACAGTAGCTTGGACATCTTGCAAAAAAAAGTTTGTGTCCACATCAAGCCTGTATGAGATTATCAACTCTTTTGGAGGATGGCGTGGAAAATAGAGAAACCGTGAAAAAAAATCTCCCTGTCCATCCTGACAAAGTAGATCAGAGCAATGCAAACTTTCCATTGTTTGAAAGATGGATACATTCATGCATGTCTAGGTGTGCTCTCTTTGCCTCTGCAAAATCTTGCTCCTCCATGAAGTTTAGCTGAACATTCTATTGTCTTACCATAAGCAATAATTCAGTATTTAATGGATATTTTTGCTACCGGCATTCAAACAATTCCCTACTTGTCCACCTCTCTTTATGCAAACAAAGTTGGCTTCACATCTGTTGGATAAAACATTCTTGAATGACAGTTAATAATATTGATGATTTGGAAATAAATGTGTATTTACACCACTAAGATGTGCACGGAGCATCTCCATTAGCAGATATTTGCATGATGTGTTCAAAAACAATTGCTGAGAATAAATGCCACTGAATATTGTATTTCATATTGGCTCAAGGCAAAGTTGATCTACAAACACCAAACACTGGGCTTTTCCTTTTTTTAATTATTTTTATTTTTTATATATATTTTTTTTTTCTTTTTCTCAGAAGGACTAAACTTAGAGCAAAGAGTTTGAGTCCCATCTGGTACAAATCAGTAGGGGCTTTGCAGGCTTCACTAGAGCCACACTCATTTACACCAGATGATACTATCAGAGGACTGAACTATCCAACAATAATTATAAAAAAAATGTCTTTGATTATGCATGTGCAACAACTATTTATGTTTACATTGCAGAGATTTTCATGTAGCACAGTGGGGAGTATTTTATCTCTTCAAAACATTGCACCAGCATAAACAATTCACCAACATTCAAATGAGCAAAGAAATACCCACTTTTTACCACAAGATGGACCATAAAGGTTTTTCTTCATGCCTCTTTTTCAAACAGATTTGTAAACAGTCCTCAAACACAAAGTTCATTCTAAAGAAAGAAGCATGGGAAAAGATAAAATATTTTTTTTTAATTATGTTCTTTTCCAGGTGATTACGTTATAGCTTGCTCTAAACAGAGTCTAGATGCAAGCAGATCATCCTGCACTTTAGAAAGAAGAGGATGGAGTAGCAAGACATCAAAAATGGCCCATAAAAGGCAGAATCATACTTTGTTTGACAGTGTTCAAAGAAAATTGTGAAGGAATATGAACCAGTTCAAATCCAGCATGAATACTTGAAGCAATTTGATACAAACCTCTCAAAGGCAGTGATGGAAACAACCATGTGAAGACTGGAAGATGTTTCTTGAAGTACCAGCCTGGAAGGCACAAGAGAAATTACCACTGGGGGAATTACACTGACATTTAGGCTTTCAAAATAGAAAAAAAAAGCTTAAAATATGCAGTAATATGTTGTGCCTTTGACTCACAAGAGGAAAGTGCAGGTAATATTCCTTTGATGTTGGAACTACATATTTAGGTCTTCTGCTCTGACTTCTGGGTTTTTTCCTATTTGCTAATTGTGCTTTGGAGGTGCTTCAAAGGCATGAAATTTCTCAAATTAAGGGATGTTGCCCTATTCCAAACACAGCTTTCCTCTTGAGAACCAGGAAGAGTTGCTGGAGGTTAAAGTTTGATGCCCAGCAGAAAGCTGGAAGACTCAGGCATCATTTTCATGGCTTGACTCTCTCCATTTACCTTCACATCTTCCTTCAAGTGCCCCAGGTGCAGGTGACAGTCCCACAGGTCCAGTGCAGCAGCATGGTCACAATTGCCAGGATAGCAAAAAACCCTCCTTGCTTTTTAGAGCAAACTTTGCTTTTGCCAAGGATATTGGGGCAAAAGTAGGAAATTTAATCAAAACATGAGGAGGAAGCAAAGACTCCAGGAGTTGACACCTCTCAGCTCTTTTTTTCTTTAAGTCTGGAAGACAAAATGGAGATTTAAGGGTATTCCTCCCTTTATACCTGAGGGAAGTAGATTTGCCCCATGTGGGAAGCCATGAGACATTGAACTCACCTGAGTGGTTTGGCAAAAGCTCCAATCTGTTCTCTGCAAATCACACTGCCTCAGTTTCCTTATCAACTCAGAGAGGATGTGATAATGACAATCTCCCTCTCGGGAGCACTCTGAACATTAATTAGTGTTTTGATTAGCTCTTCCAGGATGAAATGTGTCACGTAAACGGGCAGAGGTATTAAACTGAATTTTATTGGTGAGGGCTTGAGAAAGATTTCTGTCATAAAAAAAAAAATTTTTGAGCAAGCGAATGAAATAGTGGACTTGATCCTGGTACAAGGATGCCCTTTTTGTGTGAGAAACAAAAATGACCTGACTCTCCCCATCTTTTAATGAGAACCCAAGATGAGAAGTTGTATGAGATATATGCTCAGGATCAGCAAGAGACAGAAACCCCGGATTAATTTCTGAATTAGGGTGAAAGTGAGCTCTCCAGAAATCCCGGCTGCTTAAAGTAACAGAAGAATAGAAAAAAACAGGTCTAGATTCTAGCAGAGGAATTAAATAAGGGGAGAAGGGGCTTAGTTGGGAGTTTTCAATTACCAATCAGATGGGATGACTGTGATTTTGTATCTTTATGCATTTGTTTTCTTTTAAAGCAGATATCTGTTTCGACGACTGTTTTGGGAGGAAATAGGCTTCTGTCTTTACAACCAAGACTTTAATCCTACCAAGCCTGCCAAACCTCCAGGCACACTCACTCACTAGAATGTCATTACCAGAAATGGGTCCAAATTTTCAAAGCAGTCTCTGCAATGAGGCTCAGAAATCCAGTACTAAACCATCAGGGGATTTGCATTAACAGTTTGGGTTTCCAACATGACAACAGGGAGCTGAACACCAAACACAACCACATCGCACAAGTGTGTGTGGAAAAAAAAAAAAAAACCACCAATGAAAAAACTGAAAACAAAGTGAGAAAAGCCTCTTTTCATTTTTGGGGACATGCATGAGTAAACTAAAATGACAACTGTAATTTTGCTTTGTATGGAAGCTTCCTTTGGTTTTTCATGAGATCTTGGATAGCCAGAAGCTGTGTTTATGGGAGCAAATCATTAAAAAATGGAAAAAAAAAAAACAAAATACCCACCCTTTTTAAACTTCTGTTTTGAAATGAATGAATGAATGTTGAGTAATGAAGCCACCCAACAGACACTCATTCAAAACTCCTGAAACTTGTGCTGCCAACAGTTGTAAAACTACCTCTAGATCCTTAGAGGGGATATAGATGTTCAAGATATCAGGAAATGTAGTGATAGGAGGTGGGGGGACAGTTTTGAGCTGAAAGAGAGAAGATTTAGGTTAGATATTAGCAATAAAATCTTTACTGGGAGAATGGTGAAGCTCTGACACAGGTTGCCCAGAGAAGCTGTGGCTGCCCCATCCCTGGAAGTGCTCAGGGCTAGGCTGGAGGGGACTTGGAGCAACCTGGGCTGGTGGGAGTTAGAACTAGATGATCTTTAAGGTCCCTTCAACCCAGACCATTCTGTGAATCTATGATTCTGTGAAGCTGAACCTCACTGAGAGTCTAATCCCAGTCCACCACCAGCAAAGGTAAAGCTGGATCTCTGCTTGCTTGCTTGAGCCACTGGAGGTGGCTGAGAGACTCTGCAGTGTGCAGATCTAGGCAGGACTGAACAAAATTGAACAGTTTTGATATGGTTATAGACTTATCTTCCTTAGCAGCAACAGCTCTTGCAGGCTGCCAGATCTATTGAGTGTGCTTCTAAATCTGGTGTTTATTGTTCACTTGATTTTACTCTCTATCATGATTTAACCAGCTGGGTAAGCAATGCTTCTCTCTCCAATGTCATCGCTAATAGGTTTTGCCATGGCTCACTTTCTTCTACAGTTTATGCATTTTTAAGCTGGTAGCTGCTTTAATAATATTTGCAGCTATTATGTCCCTTCCCTGAACTACATTCACCATTTAGCTTTCTTTCAAGTACCTCTTTCAAGGCTACCATGTCAGGGGTTTTCATCTTCAAGGCTACCGTGTCAGGGGTTTTCATCTTTTCTCCCTCTTCAAAAGCAGAGTTTGGGATGATTCATGACAGGTATTTCCACCACACACTTCAAATAATTCATTTAAGTGTATTTCCTAAATTGCCATGATAGCACAATCCCAAAGGTGTGTAACCATGCATTGGATGCTGGGTGAGATGCTCTTCTGAAGCAAAGTGACAAAGCTTTGTGGTACACTCTGGTTTAACCTGAATAGTAGAGTGCTTTCTACTAGTCCCATACAGATACACAATTATGTGTGTTTATAGATATTTCAGAATTTACTTGCATCTGCATTCATTATAGGTGTTTCCATGGTGTGTGATAAAATACAGTGAAAACAACTGTAAATTTATTAATCCAGAATCTTCCTTCTCCCCTTTTTTCTTCTCCAGCCTTCCCTTTACTGAGTGAGTAATAAATTAATGCAAAGGCAACCCATTTAATGTGCAGAGAAAACTTGTGTTCAAGCCTTTTATCTGTCTTTCTGCTTCACCCTGTGGGTATCTTCACTGGGGATCAATTTGTTTTCTTGTATGAGGATCTCTGCCTCAAAGGTTTTGACCGGGAAATCATACCAAGACTGGAGAAATCTGAACATTTAACTGAAATGGGTGTCATTTATCTTTAGACATATTTTCCAGTGGAAGGGATACACGCAGACATCTCAAGCTAAGATGTCCCAAGGTCTCTGCAAGCATGCATTGTTAGAGCTGTGGATTGGATGAGTTAACTGCAACCTCTCCCCTAATACATAATTTTACCCTGTCCTTATTGGAGCCTTGATTTTTATTTTTTTTTTTTTTAAGAGAAAAGGTGCAATTAATGGCATTATTTTCTGCAGCTCTAATAAACACAGAACATCACCATCTTACCCCAAAACATTTACTTTTCAGATCCCCATTATTGCATATGTTATAATAAACTAGTGGTGTTATTGGGATGGTTGAGCGTCAGAAAAAATATTTCTTGATAGGTGGGTGTGAGGAGGAATGACCAATATTTTCAGAGACTCCTCTTCATAGCCATCACTGGAGCCACCCAAAACACTGTCCCAAATTTTATTTTAGGCATCAAATCTGCCCTGAGCAAAGGAAGTGCTCAGAAGATGGTGTTGAAGAAACCAGTTAATGTGAATATCTGTTCCTTTGCAGGCATCGTGCCAGCCTAGTTCTTGCTCTCCTTTCTTGTCACCCACCCCAGGCCTCTTCTTTGGTGGTGCCTGACACAACACAACCATGCAAAAACCAAATGTGGCCATCCAGAAGGTTTGCACCTCAAAGGTCTTTAGGTGTCTACTCATTGCAACGTGTTGGGGTGACTCCAGACCATCCGGCTGAGTGACACCCCTGTGCCCCATGCCAGCCTCACCTGGCTCTGCAGGACTCCTCCAAGCAGGGGACACCAGGTGGTGCAAAGCCACTCTAGTGGATCCGGTGCCATCTGCCCTCCTGGCCATGAGCAGGGAGGCTCTTGGATGCGCCAGGAAATCCTGGCTGCCAGAGCAATCCCTCAGTGCCACTGACAGCTTGTATGAGGGACAGGACTGTGTCCAGATGGCCCCAGATTTTGAGGAACTGCACTGAGAGATCAAAACTGAACTTACCCCTCCCATGTCAGCAGTGGGGGCTGAAAGCATTTTTTTTTCTCCCATATTCCCCATATCCTACTCCTGTCATCTGCCATCCCTGACAATATCATCACTGACACAGCCACCCCATCACCACGCAGGCTGGCAGCCATCCCTGGCTCCCCCCAGACCTGCACCGCCTGTCACCTTCCCTACGTTGCCCTTCTGAGGTCCAGCTTGGTCTGCTGTGTCCCCCCACTCCTCCTTTCTCTATGTCCTTCCTCACCACAGCCTCCCATCTGTCACCCATCCCAAAAAACAAGTGACAGATCACTTTTCTCAGCATCTTGTGCCTCTCCTCCAGACATCCTCTGCACTCCTTTTTTTCCTACAGTGAAGTCATACTTCTTAACCTCCCCAGGTGCCCATATTCTTTTTATATATATATATATGTACACACAAATATATATCATTCTTCCTCACTATATCTCAGTTTCTTTTTCACCAATGATGCCAGCATGGATCAGCTGTTTAGCCACATCTTCTACAACAGCCTTTTTTTCCTCCATTCCTCCTATCCTCCCTTCATGACACTCCTTCAGTGTAAGAGTGGCCAATAGTCTTCTATGTCCTACCATTTAAGAAACATTCCTGCAGTGTCAGGAAAAAAAATCAGAATCACAGCAAGTGGGTCAGATGTATCAGCCAATGGATCACAAGTTGTCATTTAATTTAAAATGGATGCTGGATATAAAGTGTGGAACAACTATGTAAGGTGATGGTGATGCACCTTTTCCCTCACCATTCAACATTCATCCTGCAAACATTTGGGGCTTCAAGGAGCACTTGCAGTGATGTGGATGGACATCATATAATAAGGCACATGTTATCACAAAAAAAAAAAAAAAAAAAAAAAAAAAAACAACAAACAAACAATAAAAATGTTCTTACTTACAAAGGTTTTCTTTTGTCTGGGACAAGTTTAGGGGTAGGACTAAGAAGACTGTATAGCTCTTCCCTCACCAGCAAACCATGGATTCCCAAGAGAAGATATACAACTCTATCCCCAAAGTGGTACTATTCAGGCCCATTTATGAAGAAAAACTTATTCTGCACTACAGACCCGGCCCTTCGCACTAATTAATCTCTTTGCTCTGGAAAATTTAAGTGTTTGTTCCTGTCGCATCTTTTGTCTGCCTCAGGCACACCACAAGCTCTAACTTATCATCCACCTCCTCTTCTTACCAGTCTCCTTCTTGTCACCAGTGACCACTGATAATCACATGTCAGGCAACATCTTGACCCTCATTCTGAAGTTTCAAATAAGACAGTTCTTTTTTTAATTTTTTTTTTTCCCACTCTTGTCATTATACGTTGGCGGTACTGTGCACCGATGGATCATCAGCTCAGCTTTCCTCACCACCCAGCTTGCTTTGAGTAGTGCCTTGTTGATTGGATTACATCTGAACAGCACTTTAGCTGTCTTAATATCAGGAAGTTCACCAGACCCCCTGTGATAGTTACCCTGTGTCTATCACGTTGGGAAGACTGAGGCTGTATTTCTTCTGCGCCATGAAATAATGACTAACTGGAGCTCTGAACCCTCATCAGCAAAAAACCTTCAAATATTTGCAAGTATTCTGCCAGTTGCCTCTCTGCCTTCAATGTACTTGGCTGAAAAATTCACTGATCTGGTGGGGGGAAGAAGAAATCACCCAAATGTAGCGGCTGAAGCTGGTTCAGCAGCAAAATCCACTCTGCAAAATGCAGAGAGGTGTCGTGGAGTATTTGTAAATGCTGTAGAGGAAAGAGCCACCCCCTTTTTCCCATTTTATATTTTCAGAGAGGCACATAAACCCCTCTTTCTGTTTCTCTCTCCATCCACACACGTCTCCATGTGTGTGCATG
This sequence comes from Florisuga fusca, assembly GCA_038090715.1. Classification (NCBI taxonomy): domain Eukaryota; kingdom Metazoa; phylum Chordata; class Aves; order Apodiformes; family Trochilidae; genus Florisuga; species Florisuga fusca. The sequence continues at coordinate 4,786,089 of JAAWXA010000037.1, forward strand.
CACAGACACGTGTACCTGTGAGAAGGAGATGTTCAAATTGAAGAGATTTAAGGTTTCTTTCCATGATTTAAGGGTCCAGAGCAACACAAAAACATCAGAATCAATCAAACTACTTGTGAAAAAAAATCTAAAAATGCTAGGAATAAGGGAGAACCAAGGAAATGGTTCTGACCTCTTCTTATTCTACATAGGCTGGTCGTCCTCGTTCCGAAGTCCTCTGATGTTTTCTGTGGCAAAGGAAAAAAAATTTTAAAGTTGAGATTGAGACTGGCAGGCAGACAAAAATAAAATGTTGCTTGTGGCACATCGCTTGGTGTGTGTGAGTGTTGTGCCAGGCCAGTGACCCCGAGAGAGACTCGTTCTGCTCATTCACATTCCTTCAAGCAGACGTTTTCGGCCTTTGGCCAGGAAAGACCTTGTGGTCCATGAGGCAACCTCCAAGTGACCGGGAGAGGTGTCACTTCTAGCAGGTCTGTGATCAGCAAGAAAAATGGCAGGGGCTGAAAAAGTGAAATGGATTGAAAAATCTTGCCTTATGGCAAGAAATAACTTTAACTCTTTACTTCTAGCTCAGTCGCTAAGCCAGGCCAGGAAGAAGGTGTCAGACAGGCTGTTAAAAAATACACCTGGAGAGATAATTCTTCTGATAATGTTAAAACACCCAGAATGCAACCTAAATTCTATAGATTAAGAAATAAGCTGGCAAGTCTACTTTTTATCCCGTTCGTTTTGAATGCAATCAATATGCCACAGTTAAGAACTTGTATCCCATGTTTTGTGGGGCACACAGATAGAGACCAGACCGTGGGTCAGGAGAAGCTGCTTCAGTATCATCCTCATCAGGAACCTTAGGAAGCTGAAGCCACTTGTCTGAATGTGGATGACCACACAAGGAGCAAAGAGAAACCAGTTCTGCAAAGGCATCAGAGGATTCCTCTCCACTCCTCCTGGGCAGTGATGGAGTTAATGAACAAGAACAGAGCTGATTTCATTTGCCACAGGCTGGTTGATGTGATAGTCCCTGATGAAATCCATGACTGTGATGGACCAGACAGTGACATGCAGCTGGGCTTTGTGAGGGACATCATTTTAACAGAATAGATAAGAAAGGGGATAATCTTTCCCCTTGCCTCCAACTCCCTCTTTCTTTCTGGATACAGTCATTTAAAGTGAAAGATGTTTTATGCATGTAAGAGAAGCTTGGCTGGCATAAACCACCACAGGATTTTTGAGAAACTTATAATAATCATTAGGACATGGCAGCCAAGCTCTGTAAAACATTCAAGCCAGTACCTCATACAAATCTTTCTAATTTAATCCAAACTCGTTGGGACCAGGCTAGATCAGTGAAAATCTGGTTGGAGAGCCATCATCAAAGGAAACAGTAAGAGGAGCAAATTACCAAATTGCTGAACTTGGGGCAGGTGTCCCCAGGATAAGGACTGGGCTCTCCATGAACTTCCTTTTGTAGACTCAGTGCAGGGAATGCTCTCACCTCCCATAGCACCAGTTCTGTCACAGATTAATGGTCTCTTTTCATAGCAACCCTTTCCTCCCCTTGCTGTCATTATACATACATATATATATATTCCCAATTTAGGGTAAGGATGCACAGCTGACAAATTTCTGTGCCATCAGCACAGTTTATTAAAAGGAAGACTTAAAAATAATAATTAAAAAATAATTTAAAAAAAATAAAAAACAAACCTGGAATACTACGTCTAAAAAAAAGAAATACAGGGAGTCACAGGATCTGCAACCGTGTCAACAGCACAACAAGCTGTTATCAGTAGCTTCAGACTGGATCCTGCTTCCAGAAGAGACTGTACTATGACAAGTATTGAATAAACATGGGTGACAGCACTTTGGAAACAAGCCACTGCCAGGGCAGCTGCAACGATCTTGCAGGGACTGTCCAGGAAAAGGCGGTCATCTACTCAGACACCATGGCCCTCTCACAGACAATACTCTAAAGTCATTCTGCAAGAGCCTGCCTAAAATCACAGCTCTACTTGCACCATCTCTGATCATTACTTTTCAAATAAAAAGCACACCCTTTGTATTAGAAGCAGGAACCTCTTTCACGGTGCTGTTCAGCCCACAGTATGTCAGATGGGTTGGGTAGAGCTCAGCATCCTGACACTTCTTACGAAGAGGAAAGTAGAAATAAAAGGAGAGTTGCACCTAAAAAAAAAAAAGTAGTACCTGAAACTGAGTAAATAGGACCCAGAGAGGAATTTCTTCCCAGCGAAGACTCCAGGATAATATTGTGTCTCTAGGAAAAATACATTTGCACAAAGAACTAAAGTGTTCCATTTGCACGAACTGAATCTGTGCATGAACCCAACCTATAACGAAATGAGAAAATGTCATCAGGTCCAGGAACATACAATAAAACCATTCAGAGTCCACACAAAGCTGCTGATAAAAATCCCATGAACCAAGGGATAACAGTTCTTGGTAAAGAAACCAGCACATGGGAGTGCCACCCAGCACTGAGCCACAGGCTGCTGCAGCTGATGGGAGATATTGGCACATTTTCAGTAAGAAAGGGAAAGTCCTGCCTGGCCAGTTCAGCATGTTTTAAGTGTAGGAAGCACTTGGAGGAGGTGAATCCTACAGGACAAGCTCAGAGCTAAAGTAGATCCCCTGACCATGTTAACAGAGAAACAAAACAGATTTATAATACTGGTAGCACTGCTGATTAAAAAAAAAAAAAAAATTAAAAAAAAAAAATTAAAAAAAAGCTTGCACAGGAGGACGTTGTTGTATTTAAGAAATCCAGCATGGAATGGATCCACAGCCTAGAGATAAGAGAACTTGCAGGTAAATTGAAGGCTGGCAATGACCCAAAACCACTAAAGAGTGTATTGAAAAGCATCGAGTGCTTGCTACTGATACTCCAGTGCTCTGATGTGAAGAAAAGGTATTACCCAGGGAAAAAAAAAAAATCGTTCCTAGGGGCCAATAGATTAGGTAGCATGTTTGTTCCAGCTGTGAGGAGCAGGAGGCAGCCTATCAATGTACCAAAATATCTTCGGATCTCTCATTAGAGCTGATGAATTTTTTTTTCTTTTTCCCTCTGATGAAACAGATGTCCAATTCATTGCATCTGAAACATTTTGTTTCATCCCTGAAGATCTGCACTTCTCACCCTGGGGCAGTCCCCTGCTGAGGCTGCCCCATAGCTCAGGGCCCTGTGAGGCTTGGGGGCCTTGAGGCCGTGGGTCGGGAAGGATTCCCGGGTTCACGGCCCCGGAGCAAAGCCGACAGGCGTGTTTCAGGGGAGGCTGAAACAAAAGGGGTTTGAAATTCCCAATTTGTTAACCTTATGGACCCTCTGAGGGCTGCTCACAGTCATAGGAGTTTAAAACGACTGGGAGAGGGGAAAAAAAGAAAAAAAAAAAAAAAAATTCCTTGCTTGATATTATTATCCCAGGGCCAGCGTGGGCTGGGGACCACTGGGGCAGAACAAAGAGTCAATGCAGACGTCAGTGTGCTCAGACGGAGGGTCTCGCTTGCTGAATGAACTACAAACTTTTGACTTTTTAATCCCAAACTCAGTCAGAAGGTTATTAGACCAATGACCGCTGGGCCTAAACCAACAGCAAGCCTCTGACTGACAATTTCTACAGATTATGCTAATAAAATACAGGACTTCTTTGAAGCCGGAGCGTGTTTCTGCTCTTGCCATACACAAACCATCCTGGAGAACCACATGTGATGCTTTCCTAGTGCCGTTCCCCTGGTGTTCCTGTCCATCTCCAATGAAATATGGTCTCGCAGAAGTCACAGGCAAATTGTGTTCAGCTGTGTTTGAGTAATACAAATACTCTCACATACACATATAAAAAGCCGCTTCCAAATTTAACAAAAACTAAAGAAAATACCGGGCAAAGATAACAGCTTTAAATAAGCCTGAAATAAATTGTTAGCAATGAAGTTTGATGCAGTAAAACTCTCAGCAGAGGCCTGTATCCTTGCTCAGTGTTTACACCAAGCTCTCAACCTTGTGGCTGAGTTAAGGATTAGCTTCTCAGAAACATATCCAAACCTGATGTTAAAGACTGAAGTGATAATAAACTCACTGGGTCCTTCAAAATAACAGCTTGTGAGATATTGTTCACCTTTAGAATGTTGTTAATTGTGACACTTGTAAAACTAGATGCTAGAAACCCAGGAGATAAAATTATAGTCCTGATGTCTAGCTGCAATCTGGTGTTGCCTCACAGACACAGCTACTCAATCTGCACTGGCCAGGTATTTTTATATTCTTTCTTTGTAGTAAGATGTGTATCAGTAACTATGGGCACTATTCAAGAGAACAGGAGAGATTCACTGATAATTTCTCCAATATTTTTTGTATGTATTACATTGTGCATATTTGCCCACTTGGGTGTCAGTAAACTTTGGAGAAATAGCCTATAATGGGAAGGATATGTCCAGATTTACACTAGGGTAAATAAGAACAAAATTAGAGTACTCATGAGGGTGAAATAATTTTTGGCTCATCAGTGGAATTGCCTTCATCCCAGTCAAATGAGTAAAGTTCTAATCAGAAAGCAACTTTAATTTTGTTTACCATTTCCCACCACACCTTTATGAGGTAGAATCACCTCAGCTGAGGACCTAAGAAAGTTCTGACTGGAAAAAGAGAGTCCCTAGTAACAGTCTCCCTGCGATGCTGTGATGCTGCACCCCAGATCAGTCACCAAAAAAAAATTGGTACCCTGTCGATGCACCCATAAAGGGTCAGGGTTTCCATCTGATGGATGCTGCGAGCGGAACATTAGGAGTCTGAAGGCGAGAAACCCCCGATCCCGGAGCTAAAACCACGGCGGAATGTCCGGGGAAAAAACATCGCTGCCCGCCCGCTCCCCCGCGGCACTCCGCGGCACTCCGCGCAGCCCGAGCTCCGTCCTGGGAGACTGCGCTTCCCCCGTTAAACCCCGGGGGCTCAGAGGAGGAGGGCGGTGGGGGGAACCCCGGAGGGAGAGGTGGCTGGGAGGGCGGTGGGCGCGGAGCCAGGCGCGGATGCGGTGCGGATGCGGGACAGCCTGGCAGGGCGGCCGCCTGGGAGCTACGACACGGCCTAAAAGTGCAATTAGCATTGTCCTGATGAATTTAGAGGCGGCGAGTCCTTGCTGTGTCTTTCAGAAGTCGCAGGGCACTCTGTTTCCATCTGTTCCTTTATGATTATTACTTTTTTTTTTTCCTTCTTTAATAGTAATTATTGACCTAATATATATGACTGGGGGAAAGGGGGAAGATGTGGCTCCTACAACGTCAATCAAAACTCTTCCTCAAACACTCCCCACATGAACATTTTCTGTCTCCCAGCGGTACAGGCAAGATGTTCTCAGCCAAATACATGATTCTATTAATGAGCACTTATATTTGCTAAGGAATGCAAATTCTTTCTCTCCGTGTATTATTAGCTGCATCAGAATGTTTGTCCTTTCAGTCCTCTTTGAAGTTGAAGGAGGAAAGGCTGTTATGTGGCACTGAGAAGGTAAAAAAAAAAAAAAAAAAAAAGGGGAGAGAGAGAAGGGGAAAAAACACTTCTAACTCCTCCGGGTTTTCATTTGTTCTCTTGCCAAAAACGCCAAAGGTAGCAAAAGTTACAGAAATTATTTGAAATGTGTGGTTTTTTCCCTCCAAATTAGATAGATTTTCTTCCAACTGATCGTCCCCTTTTAATAATAATGGGATCTAATGAGCAGCCTGCTTTGAATTTACTTTATAAAATAATCTCTCTGATGCTCTGGAGAATCTATTACGAGTTGGAAGGAAATAAATCCAATTGCCTCCCCAAACACGAGAACGATTGTTGTCAGCGCTTTCGGCCATCAATGAACACCCTCTCCCCCTCCTCTCAGCAGGCTCCGCTGGAGCGGAGTTTCTGTCTGATGCTGCGATGCGATCGAGCAGTGCTCGGGCACTGGGGTTCTGCCCGGTGCCCCCTTCCAGCCTGGAATTCCCGGTGGGATGCGCAGAGTTTGCCGGGGGCTCGGTGGAGCCGGATGCCCGCGGGTTTGCATCGGAGCGCGGTTGCGGAGCGGCTTCCGCACGGCTGCGCGGGGGCTGAGTCCTCACCCACTCCCCCCAGGACACGAGAGGGGATTCTGAAGTTTTTATTCCAAATAAGAGGGAAGGGGGGGGGGAAGGGGACCTCTGCGACAGCTCAACTTTTGTCATGTATCACTTTTCCTCTTGAAAGGTGTTATAACAGCAATTCAATTACAGTAAATAGTGTACATCATCTTCACAGCTGGAAAATTCTGTAACTAACTGTGACCAAACGTTGTAAAGGAATATAGCTTAACCAGTATTACTTTTTTTTTTTTAACTTTTTTTTTTTTTTTCCTTGTTGCTGACCACAGGTTAATTAATTTCAAGGAGCTTAGTATATCTAAACAGAAACACACTGAGATGCTGGCAAGAAACCATAAAATATAAAACGTGGAATTAGGGAGATCATATGAAATCGCCACAGCGGTATTTGGTGCCTGGGAATAATTCTGGCCGTCCCTCTTCCCTCGGCCAACACACCTCCCTCAACCAGACCTTGGTCCCCCAAGCCCCGGGACACCCGTCCAGGGTGAACATCCCCGCGGGTACGTGCCAGGGAGCGCAAATCTCCGCGGTCGGGGATGGCAATGCCAAGCATTGAGCCCCGAGTACGTCTGCTTTCAGCAGAGCACCTTTCGATGGCAAATGCGCACGAAGCAATGTATACACTGCAGGCCGTACGTATAGACTCCTGCTAAGCACCCACTTTCAGCCCGGTATTAACCGGCTGCATCAAGATGAAGAGTGTTTCACCTCCGGGATGCAAGGTGAGTGCAGAAAGTTGAAGGGGTCTGAGAGAAGCCCTAAATCACCCGTGTAAAAAACCCCAGTGAAACCCCCCCGTAAGTCAAGCGGAGCTTCCATTTCAATTAATGGAAATATTAGCCGCCGTCTCCAGTTGCAATTGTGAAGATTTAAGGAGTATTTAATTTACTCGGAGGTGTATGAAAAAGGCATTATGTACGGCAGGAGGTGATTTTAAGTCCGACACATGTAACTGATGTGGTTTCCACTCTGCCACCCAGTCCGCAGCCGGCTGACCCCGCCGGAAAGGCAAACAAACACACCCGGGGGGACACACACCAGGATCGGGCCCTGGGAGTCACATCCAGCACCTAGAGTCAGTTGGGATTTGGTCCCGCTGTTGACACTGAGCTCATCCTGCGTGGTGTTGGAGCAGCGAGAGGGGGAGTTTGGGTGATGGGGGGAGGCAGGGAAGAAGATGTGACAGGGCATTGCGATTTGGGGAATGAGGAGCTAACAAATGTGTCGCTAACACCCCCTAAAATTAATATAGTGAGCAGGGTGAGAGCCAGGTGGGTTCCCCTCAGAAAGGGAGACAGGATCGGGCCCTTTCGCCTGCTTCTGCCCCGGCGTAGGGAAGTTCTCGTTAAGCGGGCTAGAGTCACCAGAAGAGTTCCCATGATTTTACACACTTGTTAGAAAGCTGTTGGCCGTGTTAAATTAAATAATTATTATTATTAACAAATAAATAAAAATTTTAAGAAAGAAAGAAAAAGAAAGAGAGAGAGAGAAAGAAAGGAAGAAATAAGAGAAAAGAAGATAAGAGAAAAGAAAAGAAGAGAAAAGAATAGAATAGAAAAGAAAAGAGAAAAAACACAGCCTCGATCTTTGAAAACTATTGAGCAAAAAATTTCCAGGCACGGACGCTTTTCTTTAAAAAGGAAGAAAACATAAGTCGCCACCTCCAAATTGCAATCTGCAGCCCCAGAACAAAGGTCCGAGCCCCCACGATTTGCAGTTGTCAGGACAATCTTGTCCTTTCCTAGAGCGAAAGGAATACAAATTCCCTTCCTCCTCTCCCTCCGCCACAGCTCAAACCCCGCAGGAGAGGACATCACCACCTTCCCCACCGCCCTCCTCACAAGACAGGACTTTCATATCGCCCTTTTTTTTTTTTTTTTAAACTCTTCTCAAATAAAAGTTTGAGAGTTCAACTCCTGCCCCGCGACCTTGCCCAGAATGGCAACGATTCCCTCCTGCCAAGTTCGTTTGCTGCTTCTCCTCCCCTCCCTCTCCTCTGACCAGGTACGGGCTCCCCGCAGCGGGACGGGACCTTTGCAGAGATTAAAAAATATCGATGCGAGGAGAGCACAAACGTGCTGGTTTCCAGGGGTGAAGCATAGTTCGGACCTACATAATTTTTTTCTACCTTTTTTTTTTTTTTTTTTTTTCCTTTTTTTTTTTTTTTTTTTCTCCCCGACTTTTTTCATCTCAAAGAGGGAAATTCGGCAAAAGTTGAAACTGATGTTGGACATGTGCAAAAACTATTTGCTTTTTTTTTTTCCCCCGGAAGGGAAATATAAATCGACTTATATCTGTTCCTCCCCACTGCCCATCGAATGCCTTTAATCTTGCGTCTTTCTCCTTCTCAGTTTTTCCCTCTCTATTTCCCAATTTCTAAAGTTTTACCGGAAAATCTGGGTTGCAAACACATGACTACTCAAATAAAGACGGAAGAGCACAAAAACCCGAATCTTCCTAATTCTGGTTTAACTTTGCTGGAGGGGAAAAAAAATAAATCCCCCCAAATATGTTTCCGATCATCCTTTCAATCAACCCATCACTGCATGTTCGAATTACTTTATTTTAAATTCTTTAGTCTTGTTTATTATATTCAGGAAATTGCTTCCACTACCGCGTAGTGACATAGCCCAGAAACATTCCCAGCAAAGGAAAATACACCACAAACACATCTCACAAAAGTTTTTTTCTTCACACCCGCAAGTTTGTCAAGAATTTTGCTTGTTAAAATTCTCATCCTTCACATAGAAATGTGGGGTCCAGGCAAAATCAGGGGTTATTTGCTAATTAACTGATTGGCTCAGATGGCAAGGGGGGAAAAAAAAAATGTTTTGTTCATTATTGAGATGTCATTTGCCAGAGTTACCACTGTCAGATTCGGAGGGGGCGGGGAGGGGGGAATGGGAAACTTTGACGGTTTTAAATACAAGCTTTCTTATCGTAACTTTTGCAATGTAGATCTCATTATTATAGGCATTTTTGCAGAGTTTATTTTTCCTCTTCCCAGAGTAGCAGGGCGATTTTTTTTTATTATTATTTATTTTTTTATTTCAAGGGATATTGCAAAACTCGGGTTACTCAGAGTCCGAATCTCTGTTCATCCCTTCCAAGGGGAAAAAAGTTATCCATCTTGTAAATATTTTTATTAATCTAAAATATATAAATATATACATAAGGTCAATCACCAAAAGCACATTTTTGCTGTGTCCCTGCCCTCTCTTCACCGGGAGAAGCGCACCCGGCGCCACAGAGGAGCTATCTCCAAATAAAAATAGAAACCAGTCAATGAATTTAAAAACAAAAACAACAAAAACAAAAACAAAAACATGCAGGATATGAAATATGGGGGGAAATTACTATTTCTTCGGACTTGGCTTGGGGAACACCTAAGGGTAAAACGCAGAGGGGAAATTTTCCCGTGATCCGAGGTTCCCAAACGTTCGCCTCGGAGCTAATTAGGAAACAGCATCCAGGAAAGTTCCCATTCCCAATCCCAGCTCTTTCATTTCGGAAAGTTACCCTCATAGTTTCTTTTAGAAACCACAATAATTAGATCTGAACTGAGTTAACTACTCTTCCTCCTGGTCAACAGATCAATAGCAATTAATTTGAAATAGCGGAGAAGATAAACCACTTCCTATTGCACCTGACCTTTCCAAAAGTGTTATAAATAGAATATACTGAATATATATTTTAACACAACCCCCTTGGTTTAATCGCTCTTTTGCTGTTCCTCTGCTCTTCGGACAATTTTTCATTTTCTTTTTTCTTACTTATTTTTTTAGACTTTAAAGAAAATTACTTATGCAACGATAGAATGTTTTAAGTACAACAGTAATGGTGTGAGATAATATAGCAAAAATAATCATTTTAAGTTCGACTGAAAAAATGCAATCTATTTCATGTAAGCATATATGATGGATGATACAGCATTATACATTAAAATACATGTGGCCAATATTATATCACTTATGAACACAGTTTCAGAGGAGATGAATTTATCTAAAATTGAAATTGTAGAGGAGAAGAAGGTGATGGGGTGGGAGGACTGTAAAGGGAAGAGATCAGAAACGTTTAGGTGTAGAATATTAATTATAAAACACAGAATTCTCTTTACTTTTCTTTGCTTGATAAGAAAGGCTCATCTTCCCCCGCTCCCCCTCTTGCTCCCTCTCCCTCTCTTTTATTGGAAAGAGGATCCTAAATTCCTTTTGACTGATAGGAAGTTACAAGACAAGATGCTATTTTCTCTTTCTTTTCTGACAACTCTGTCATCCCAGGGATCATAGTCATGTCAGAGTGTCTGTCTGGGAGAAGAAGAAGAAAAAAAAAATAAATCACTGAAGCCTGTGGCCATCTTTGCATCAAAATTTTCCAGACCTCTATTTTTGATTGTGATCCCGCTGATCTGAGTTTGAAATGCGAACGCAGCAAAGCCCCTAAGCCTTCAATCGTGTGAAATTTTCAAAAGATCTCTAGAAGCAATCTCAGGCTGTCTGACCCCTGACAGGCGGAGATCTCTTTATACCTCTCTCTGCCAGCACTTCATTTGTTGGAATATCTTTCAGATTTGCACCTCCAGATGACAACCTGAGTGTTTATTATGTGTATGAATCTGAAATCCTCGCTGCAGTACAAAGGAGACGTCTTAAACATCATATTTAATTTCAGTTCATAATTATCTGCTCCTCTTTTGCTTCTAATTATCTATTCCTCCTTCCTCGCTGTGGCATGTTGATATTTTGTTGATTCTCCCTTTTAATCTCGTATTAGTTTAGTCCACGGGGGGATTAAACATGTTACGGTGGACACACATCATGCCTATGTGGAAAGATAAAATTCTGGTGACGAGTATGTGCTCCCTATGGCTTTCCCTATACATGTAGGTGCTCTGGAGAAATAACAACTATTCCTGTCGTTCTAATCCAGGTTGTTAGTATGCTTCATCTCCCATTAATCTTTATACATCAATTTAAGTTGGCAGCAGTGTTTATGTTTTGTCCCATGACGTAGCAACAATGTCATTTGGTAGCAACCAAAGCATCCAAAGCCCTGTAGCGTCCTCCCCCTTTTCAAGAAAACAGAAGGGGAAGAAAGGGGGAAAAAACCCACATATCACGTTAAAAATAAATAAATAAACACCCAATATTTCTAACTTTCCCCGTTTTGTTTAAAAGGACTACTTTATCCCCTTCCTGCCCTCCTGTTCGCTTGCTAACAGAAACCTTCTTGCCTCAGACCCTTTGAAGAAAGCTGATTACGTCGATCCTGGCTAATTTATTTTGTTTTGTTGGAGTTACTTTCTCAGGTGAAACAGCCGTCCCTTTCACAGCACGATAGGTGCCACCCCAAGTGCCCAGCTCATTTGCAGAGCCTTGCTAAGGTAGGAACCCTCCCTGCTCTGCAGCTTAAAAAGTGGGGAAATAAATGACTCTGTTGGGATGGGGAAAGCCCGGAGACGTGGGAGGCTGATGAGGGACCCCCGGCCGCCTCCTCCTCTTCTGCGGCGACCTCCCATCTTCACCAAGGTGCTTAGGAGCTGAAGATTTTTTTTTTTTTTTTCCTATAAAGACTTTACATCATTTGTCCCTACCGCTATGCTATAGATCCGCAGTGGTGCTATGATGAACTTATTAAAAGAACACGTCATTAGTTTAATTTGCCTGGAAAACGCTTTGCCTATGTGTTCAGATGCTTCTGTATTTATTCATTTTTTTTTTCTCCTAAAACTTGTATTAAAACAAAATGTTACTCTTCTTTCTCTCAGGACCTGTATATAGAGACCCTCCCTTTTTGAAATAGACCGCAGGGACTGTCATTAGATCAGATGGCAAGCCTTTATAGAAAGTGTTTTGCATAATTACATACCAAAGCCAGAATAGTCACCCTCACATTTTATGGGTCACAAACCATCAACAATTGGCACATTATTGTCCAAGAAACCCCAGTCCATTCACTGATAGAGAAAACTAGACTGCCTAATCTAGAACTGAAGAAGATTGAAATTTCTTCTAACAAGAACCCAGAGAAGATTATTTTCAAACTGACAACGTGTTTACATATAGTTATAAAGTTCAGAGGACCGGTGGGGAGAGAGAAAGGGTATAAACCACTAAACATGATTAAGAATCGCACAGTGGCCTAATATAGATGGTTCATCAAAAAGGAACAGACTGAAAGCTCCCCCCCCTCCGCCAGCCCTTCTCCTTTTCAGATCTGTTCCCTTTTCTACCGTTGTGATTCAGTAATTAAGATATTCTTATTTGGACAGACAGCTCCTCTGGTAACTGAATAATATTAGTTCCCTTTGATGTCAAACTTTTGACAGTTATCACACTAGCATTGGGCAATTTAGCACAAATGCCCTCTTTTTTTTTCTTTTTTTTTTTTTTTTTTTTTTTTTTTTTTTTTTTTTAAGGCGGGGGGGAGGTCTTTGAAGAAAAGTAATAAGTGTGATCGCTATCAGCAAATGATGTAAATCTCAGTGGACAGGCATCCCTGGGTATAAATTACATTTTGTTGTATATAATGAAGCGAGTTTTGTTTTTACCTCATTCGCTTATCATTGTCCAAAATTAAGGCAATAATCCCACTTCCTTCACAGCAATTCACCACAGTCCCTCTCCCCCCTGATTATTTTCTTTTCTTTCACAGGAAAATTGGACGGTTTTCCATGCCCTCTCCCCCTCCACCCCCCCTCCTTTGNCGGGGCTGCGGCTGTGGGCTTCACCTCATCCCCTAAAGCCTCGCCCTAAAGCCCCTCCTTTTGATGTGGCCAGAAAAAAAAACATCCCCAAACCTCAAAGCCCTTCCCCTGTGCCGCTTGGCAGCAGCAGAGCCCCGGCGGCATGGCGTAATAATAATAATAATAATAATAATAATAATTAATAATAGCGGCGTAAGGTGCATCCTTGTGCTGGATTTGTGAGGGTCGTGGTGCCCGGCTGGCTGGGAACAGGAGAGCTGGTTCCTGCGGGAAGTGAGGAAGGGGACGGGAGGGCAGTTTGAAATATTGCGATATCCAACTCGTGACTTAGGGAAAAGGGATCTCCTGGGGGCCGCTAGTGTCTCTCCAGCATCCCCCCTCCCTCAGATGCCACTGGCCAGTAGATTGTCACTGCAGCCTTAGGGACGAGCCCCCCCAGCTGGCCCCGCTCCCCCCGCCCCGCTCAGGGCAAGATGCCTCGGCGATACCTGGTGGTGATGGGATGGGGGAGACTTATTTATTCTGCTTTTTTCATCACAACTTTGGTGGCGGATAGGGACGAGGGGAGAGCCAGCCCTCGCCAGGTTTGCCTTATCGCGAGATTTGGGCAATTAAAATAAAATAAAATATAAAGTAAAAAATGCCCACCCTTTAGCTCGTAGTGGAGTTGCACTTAGGGGTGATGCAACTTCCAGACAACGATGTCCTTCCTAGTCCCATGGTGCTAGGGGCAGCTCGGTGAAAGTGGCGTGTCCCCTGTGCCCCCCTACCACTCCTCCTGTCCCCAGCCCCCTGCCCCTCAACCCCGCATCCCTCTGCTCCCGCACGCAGAGCCCACCGGAACCGGCAGCCTAACATGCCGCCCTCCCGGGGGCAAAGCACCGACCCCCGGCTCCTCCCCAGCCTTTACCCCCGTGGAAGGGAGGGGGCACAACCCCCGGACACCTCCTGGAGAGACACAGCCAGCGCAAAACCCGCCACAACGCTGCTTGGCGGCCCTGGACAGCCCTCTCTTTCCTTCCTACCTAATTAACAGCCACGGGAGCGCCCTGATTAATTAAAATGCTTTTTGTAACACTGTAAGGGCGAGAGATATGTCTGCGGCCTCAGACGGGTTCTATTATTTTCGGGTTCACGTTACGGCGGCGGCCGAACCGGGAAGGGGGGAAGCCGCGGCAGGACCGCGGAAGATGCGCTTGTGCTTCCCGGGAGATAACGTCGTCCCCATCATCGCCTCTCGCCCCCAGAGAAGCGGCCAGGTTTTTCTGGAAACTTTGCTCCAAAAGGGTATCCTCGTGTTGTGTAACATTTTCCGAGGATTTTCATTACACGTTCAGCCAAAGGTAACACAATCATAGAGGGGAAAGTTTCTTTCCGTGGCCTTTTCCCCCGTGCAAGACACCCTGGGGCTGGCCGGGGCAAGGGATTCGCTCGGGCCAGCTCTGGCCTCAGCCCGTGGCGAGGACATCTTTGTGCTGGCGGCCGAGGTGGGGGGAGGGGGGGGCGGTGATGCAGGAGGACGGACCGAGGTCGCCCCCACAGATTCCTACCGTAAAAATAAATCTACTGCAGCTGCCTCCGCATCTTCCCTGAAAATAAACCCCGGGGAAATCTCTCCGGAACGCCGGGAAAACACACGGGGACGGTGGGGGGTGAGGGAAGGGCTTCCTCCCCCCCATGACATTCCCCAGGAGCCGAGTGGCACGGTCCAGCCCTGCCCG
>JAAWXA010000037.1:4833210-5094375 GCA_038090715.1 Florisuga fusca
TTTTCCCCCCCCCCCCCCTTTTTTTTTTTTTTTTTCTTATTTTTTTCTTTTCTTTTTTTTTTTTTTTTCTTTTCCCCTCCTTTTTCCCCCCTTGCCAGCATTCCCAAGGCGCTGTGTCTTTGTCTTAGAAGGAATGGAGTGTCTGAATGGTGTGAAAGGGACAGAGAGGGTCGCTTCAAATCGATTTTACTTGTCCTCTCTGTCTTTTCGGATCAACGCCCTTCAATGGACACATAGGTGCTCTTTCAACCAAAAACTTGTGCAACATTTTCTGCCTGTATTGGTGCTAAATACAATAAATGCTGGGCAGATTTTTTTTTTTTCCCTTTCCAAAGCAGAAAGCACCCTAATTAAATTGTTTTATATGGACAGTCAAGACAGACCAATTAAGTATGCATTAGTATAAAGATATATTCGAGAGATAAGCGCTCTATAGAAGCCCTGTCTAGGCAAGGTGTGCAAAGTGTCCTCTCCAAGAGAGGCTGTGAGCAGGGTTTCATATGGATTTTTCCCCTCCATTGCCTCCTCTACTCGAGTAACGGACTGAGTAAGTTAGCGAAAAGCCATTAGTGAAAGTGGTTTCTAAACAAAGTTAACAGGTGGATGTAGCTGTTTTTTTTTTGGATCTGAATAACAAGTCACACATCTCCAAGCCCCGGCCGTGATGTTTACACGGCACGGGTGGACGCAGTGCACATTTAGGGAGATAAATGCTATTCCACCTATAGCTCATGTGCAAATGCACACCCAGGGAAATAAAATAAATAGCTGGGCACTTGTGTAGGCTGCAGCAGATGATGGGAGCAAGCACGCAGGGACATTAGAGATATAACTGTGTCTCTATTGTGTATAGGCACCCAGCCCTGCATCAAAGGCAGGCAGAGGCACACGAGGCGTAGCTGTCTCGCACAGACACCTCACCGGGGAACATCGGGCACACAGCACACGGTCCGGGGGTAATTGCCAGTGGAAATATTTCTTATTCGAGGCATAGGCTTTCCCAGGAGTGAAATAACAGACCGGTATAAAACATACACATACACAGACGAACTTCTCTTTCTGTCCTTTTTATCACCCTGGGAAAGCTCTCGCGTGTGGTTAACCACAGGAACCGGGCTTTAAGCTCTTCTCCATTTCCATTACTATTATTATTATTTATTTATTTATTTAATTTTTTTGCTTCACTGCAAAATTTCCATGTCGTTCAACAAAACAAAACAAAACAAAAAAAACCCCAAACCAACCCCACAACCAAACCAAACCCCCACCAAAATAAAACCACCAAAAAAAACCCAACAACCGTTCAACAGACAAACAAACAAACAAACAAACAGAAAAAAAGCAATCAGCCCCCAGCCCTGCCTCAGCCTGATCATGGAGCAGGCAGAGCTGCGGGATGCTGTGAGGAGGAGGAGGAGGAGGGCGGTGTGCTGGAAGTTGCTGGGGGCACCTTCCATCCCTGAGCACTTCATTACCCACCCGTCGGGGCAAGGTGGTGAGAGCGGGTCCAGTGCCCAGGGATGCTGCAGGGTGGGAGCAGAGATTGCCCCTTTATCGTGATAGTGCACAGACAAGATTTTAATTTTTTTTTTTATTTTTTTTTTTTTTTTTTTTTTTTTTTTTTCTTCTCAATCTGAAGGGGCCGGGGAAGAGGGGACAGGGAGGTATAGAGATATCAGCACCCATGCGACGGCTGCTCGGTTTGATTTTCATTTTCTAGCAGCTCTTCAGAAGCTTTAGCCCATCAAAGAGAGATGGGAGCCAGGGAAGAATAAGCCATCCCTTGCTTAGGTGCTTTATTATCACGGTAAACAGGTTAGAAACGGAGGTTTAATAAAACCTCGATTTCTCTTGACTGGTTACCTTCGAGGATAAAACATAACAGGCTGTATGGGGGGCAAAGAATTTCGTCTAAAGGAAATCTCAGCAAGTCACTACCCGGACAATAGTCCACCTCCTGTTGGGTTGCGTATTGATCAGGAGAGGAGCTGAAGATGTCGCCACACTAAATATTTACTGATCACACACAAATAGCCGGGACTTGAACGATTTTCTCCTGTGAGGAGAGCAGAGAGAGAAGGGTAAATCATTTTATTAGTGTGTATAAAGCAAAGAGCACACTCTGGCTTGGAGTGTTTTAAGATGTGTCTTCAGCTGGATGAAAAGAGTTAGGGAAATCGATATGGAGTGATTAGACGAGCCAGTCGTGTCAAAGAGAGAGGCTGTGAATTTCATGGATTTGGTTACACCGGGAGGGGGAAAATATATCGAGAGATTAAAGGGAGGAACCCATTGTAGCAGAGCCAATGAAAAAATAATATCTAATCAGAGCCGGCAAAGGTAGGGACGGGGTAAGACCCACAATTCTGAAGAAACACATCAGCTGGAGAGGGCTCAGGGACACACATGAAGAGGCAAACGGGGGGAGAGGAGGTGAGCAGGAGCCTAGAAATGCTACAGGGCAAAACCAGGGGAGGCAAAGTCGCCTCTGTAGAGCAATGCTGAGACATCAGGAAAATGGGGACAAAAGACCCAGGAGCGAGGGGAAGGAGAAGGCTGCAGCAAACGGGTGCCGGATTTGGAGGTGAAGTTGAGGGGTCTCCAGAACCGGGTGCCCACCAGGCAGGGAGGGCTCTAAGCAGCAGAAGCCAGGGCACATCCAGCTCGGATGTGAGGGGTTTCAATCCTTCTCTTACAAGTTTCTTCTGCCCTCTCCTTCTCCCCCTCTTTTCCCCCTTCCCAAGCAAATGTGGTGAGTAAAATGGATTTTAGCGTTTAACCACCTCATTTTATCCAAGAAACGACAAGGTTCGTAATATGTAATCTGCAGATTACTGACATTAGAGGGTGACCACAAATGACAAAAAAAAAACAACCTCCCCCCCAGAAAAAAAAAATAAAAATCCCAAGAATAACAATTTCAGCATTTCTGCAAATGACAACATGGCTAAACCAGCCCTTGCTTTAAGTATTGAAGTTGGGGAGTTGTTGCTGGAGGATGTTGTCGGTCGTAGGGAGGGATTCAGCCGTGGCTCAGGTAGAGCCCTGAGGTGCTCTTCGGCGATTAAAGAAAACTTTGCTGGAGACAAACAAATGTGTAAGTGCCAAAGGGCAGAAAGCTGTGAGCAGGGCAAGGCTGTGGCAAACGACTTTAAAGTACCTTCTCTCGTGATTAATAGTATGTATATAATATTATTTATATAATATATTTATATTGTTTATCATATAAATATATATATATATATATTGCCTCGAATAATTGATATACGGGCCCTGTTCAAGCTCTACCTCCTCTCTGTGCGTTTTTCGTCAGCAGAAAATAGGGTGCGACTGGAGTCAAAGGAGGGAGAGAAAGTTTGAGGCGCACTTAAAATGATGCTGATTGCTAGGAGGGAGGAAAGACATCTAAAGCTAGGAACCGAGGAGTAAAACTGATGTGAAAACAGCTTTTCACTGCTCCTCCAAGTGCTAATTTTGCTACTGTAAACAAACACTGAAGTTAGAAACAGCTGCAAATAGCCTGCCGGGCACTCAGGGCTCAGGGACGGGGCAGGGGGGGGGTGACTTTTGTTCAGCTCTCGGGCTGAATTTGACCCAAACTTTGCTTTCTCCCGAAATCAGTGGCTGATGCTGGTGTTAGCTGTGGAGAAGGGGGAAAAAAAAATAATTATATATATATATATTTGCACACACATATATAGAGCCAGGCATATTAAGAGCATTTCATAGGAGTCTATGGAGTGCAGGCAGCTCGGCTGGATCACTAATGCAACAGGAAACCTCGGGATAGACTCAGCCTAATTAACAGTTTTCCATAGCTGAAGCGATTTTTAAGAATCCCAGTGGATTAGCCCAATATGTTCAGGTGTGAGGCTACGAGGGCCTATAACTCCTTTCACTATAATCTTATAACCTCCTTACCTAATTCCTTAGATTGCAGATAGGAAGAGTCTGACCCTGGAGGTCGTAAAGAGCTGGGTTTCATTAACCCTTCCCTCCCCGGTGCTGCCCCAAGGTTAACTGCGCCAGGCTGGGTCTTTTGGGGGGGGAAAGGAGGGCAGAAGAAAGGGATTTGCAAGAGGGGGAAGGAGAGGTAAGGCTTAAAATGATTTCTGCTCCCTTCATTCCCCTCCCTTGAGCCAAAAGGGAAAATGGAAAGGGAACTTTTCTCTTTCCCATGTACCAGGAGGTGAAAAAAAATGTAGGGGTGTTTGTGAGACATTTTTTTGTCTCCCTTTACACCATTTCAGAGTTTTTTTTTTTTAATAAATTATTATTATTTTATTTTTTCCTCCTTTGTTTTATTTTTTTTTTCCAGCGGGGAGGAAATGAAATATTCTAGAAATGTCAGCTATTGCAAAAAAGCAAAACAATCTCCATCTTTAAGACCAGCAGCAGTCTCTTGAGGTTTTTTGTCCATAGCAGAGCAGCAATCTTGAAAGAAAAGAAGAAAAAAATAATCTAGAAAAGCTTCTTAGATTCTGTTTGCCTGGTAACACACCTGGTTTATGTTTTAATAGGTAGTTCCATTGTATTGATTCAGGGTACATTACTGGTGTTGAAAGTTAATAAATCTCAAATTATATCTATCTGCCTACATACATAATCGTGCACACAGCACAACACTGTAAGAATTTGCATTTTGCAGCACATTCTTTGTTCTTAAATCTTTTAACACGTTGAATTGTTCCTTTGAAGAAAATGTTATTGAACCACATGTTTAAGGAAAAGATGCTTCTAAACTACATGTTTAAGCAATGAAATTGTTGAGTGAAATACAGGTTTCTTTGTATTTCACACAAACCTTGCCATATGCCAATCTTAACCTATACATCCAAACTGCTGTATTTATTTTTTTTTTTCCACCCAGTTAGAAGGCAAAAATATGCAAACTGCAGAGAGAGGTGGGTACTTTTTGGTAAGTATGTTTAGATATGATCTTCAGATACATTTATTGTACTTTCAAATTCTTTGGATACTAATTGAGCAAGCAAACAACATCCCAGCTGAATGTCTCAGTTCCTTCCCTATTTAACAAGCATTTAATATAGAATCATATTGTAGCCATCCTTCTGCGGAACAATATAGCTGAGGAGTCAGCAGAAAAAAAAAGTTAAAATCAAATTATAATTGCTGCCTTATATCTGACTTTTCTCTACTGCAGTCCTAATGAACTCTTTAAAGTTTTTTTTTTAAATTTCTGAGTGACAGATCAAAAATAATTAGCAGAATCAGAAGCAGCCAGAAATCTCAAAATAATATGTTTAAATAGTTCATATTGCTACTTAGAATACTAACCCATCAGTTGTAAAAAGGAACATATTCTGCAGTAGTTTATAAATACAGAAAGATAGATTCTGTTTTTCCAGGGCCTGCCTCAGAAATGACATAAATAGGGATTGAGCTATCAGGAAAAAAAAAAGAAAAAATAAAACAAAACACAAAACCCTGGACAGGAATAGAGACAGACAGATAGATACATAGCTGCATCTGAACAATGTTCCGCACCATATTATAGGATGGTAAAAAAAAAAGATTGCATATTTAGAACTTCATGATTAAAATACATTCTTATCTGTCTCCTCTGAAAGGCTGCAGCTTTCTTGGAAATATTTTGAGTGCATGATTTAGACTCTGTGTCCCGAATTGAATTAAGATGAGGCATTTTACCCAAGAGTAAAACACTTGTTTGGAATTTAATGCTAAATTTTATCTGTCTATCAATTGCCACATCATTTTCTTCATAGCTTACTTCCTGGTGTGTGGAGACTTTATTTAAAATCGTGCTAGTTTATAGAAAATTTTATTTTCTGCTTGTAAGAAATTAGTCATTATAATAGTAAAAAAATAATCCCCTGTGTTTGATTGATGTGGATCAGATGGGAATTTTTCACATTCGAAGGGTTAAAGCTAAACTAAAAACTTTAAAGCAAAGGTGATACCTGCAAAACAATGAAAAATGTCATGTCTGGTTTTTCTTGGCAAGATTGCACTTTATCACATGTAAGAAAGCATAAATTTTTGAATCTAAGACCAGTTTTAGTTTTTAATAGGAAATAATTATATGGAACTTTATTTCCAGAGAGAATGTCCCTTCCAGCTACGTTGTTTTGCTTTGATCTAGGTATTAGCTGATAATAAAATCATCATATTTTGGATCCTAAGCATATTGATGTTTAAATAGAGTGTTATGCTTTCAATGAAATTCTAGCTTTAGATTATCCAAAGGTATTCATCCCTCTTTTGGCAGAAAGCAATTCGTTCTTTTACTCCTGCAGCTACTCACACGTTTTTTTATTTTACAGCAGAAGTTGCATTATCAAGGTGGAAAACTTTTAGATGGAGTAAGAGCACTTTCCAGCCTGGCAATTTGGGCTGTTTCTCACACAGCCCCTCAGTCCAGCCCTTCTTTACACTTGTTACACACCAGTCCCATCGCTCATCTACCGCAAATATCTTTGCAGCAGTATTTTGGTTAATTTTTTTTTTTTTTTTTTAACCTGGGCAATCACTCATTTAGACCCATCCTGAACAATTAACCCTCTCTTTATATTACAGCTCCAAGTGCATTACTTCATAAAGACATGAAAAGGACATCCCAGACAGCAGGACCTTAGCCCAGGCTTGTCACAGAGTATAAAAGGAGAGAGATGGGGAATTTTTATCTCTTTGCTCCACCAACTCTTAATAGCTCTAAGTTTCAGTGTGACAATAAAACAGTTTTGATAACACAGCTCATAGGTTTCTGTGCCACATAAAGTTTTCTTTATAATAAAAAAGAAGAAACTTTATCCCTGCTAAATTAAAATAGGGCAGATGCTGGATATGGTTCGTATTAGCCAGCCTTTCACCCCTTTGCCCCTGGCACTGAAGTTCTGAGTTTTTCTTTATACTATGTCTGCTTCTAACTGGAAGGTATTATTCCTGCCCAAGCTTTCTTCTATTTGTTTTTTCAGAGTCTAAAATTAAACCTATTCATTTAGTAATATACATTCTATTTCAGATTGCTAAACCTGGCCGGAGAAGGGAAATGTTTTCCAAAAAGTGATGTACCACTGACCTTAAAAGAAAACACGTGGCAGGAAAGGCTCTTCTTAAAAGGTTTATTTCTAGAGAATTTTGTAGCTCTGTTGACATTATAGGCAATGGGCTTGCAAGGCCCAAGAGGTTTATGTTTTCTTTTGACCATAAGTATAATAAAATTTTAAAGGTGCACAAAGTCTCATCACTTTAGATATTTAAAATGAGCTTGAAAAAAACCCTTTGGTAACGTACATTATAGTGGACAGCCCTGCTGAGAGAGCAGAGGAGGCAAAAAAATGACCCCAACCCAAATAACCTCCCCCTCCCCAATTTTTTTCATACTAGCTGTATGAAAATCCTGGCTATTAAACTCCCAAGGATAGCACAGCTCTTTTCTCCAGGGCCATGAAGATAGAATTTATTGTCCATTTGGAACGATCAAGTTTAGGCTAATAAAAGGCCCTCTGTAAGCAGAAATGCCCAAGTTGATGTTTGGCAGAGTTTTCAATGGGAGAGTTTATAGATGGGGGCTCTGCACTATTTGAAATCACTCATATCTCAGCAGCTGAAGATGATTTGACACACAGAAGTAAATGCTGGTAGGCAATGGCTGAAGGTTAATCAGCATTGCTTTCTGAACTGGGGGGTTGAAAGCAGGAAAAAGTGAAAGCTGCTCTCTCCAGCCCTTTGCTGAGACACTGCTAACTTTTATGATTTTTTTTTCCCCTCTCTTTGCCTTTTTTACTGTCTGTCTTTGTGCCTGAGGGCCAGTGAAAGAACACTGCAGATTCTAGATTGCTTTCAGAGTTTCTCTTTGCTGATGATGGATTACCATGTCAATTTAAACGGCATAGGATTAATTTGTTTCAATGATTTCTCTTTAGGCTGAATTCCAGTCTTTTTTTCCTATCTCTCTTCTTAATAGTAATAACAACAACAACAGCAACAACAACAATAATATCCTTAAAACCCCCAAACATTTTTGATACCCCACATTAAAAAGACAATAATAGAAATAGACAAGTTAGGTGTAATGTTGCAACACAGATCCAGGTTTGAGTGTTTTTATCTCATTCTAGGGGACTGAAGCATACAGTCAGTCACATTAAAATGAAATTGGATCCAACGTTTATTCAATAAATACTTGTCTTGTAGGTAATCCAGAGCAGAGTGCTTTTGACACATACGGACTTAATTTGTCTTGGGTAACAAGTTATTAATATGGTGCATTTAAACTTGCCACCTACAATAAGGTCATTTAGATCTATAATATGACTCACAAGAGAACTTCATCGAGGCAGAAGCAAAGTTTGAAACTGCCCCCGAGTTGCGGAGTGGTCGCGCGGCTCCCGGTTTGTTCTTTTCAGAAGAGAGCTCAGAGCAGGAGGAGCCACCCAAACCCAAAGGGTGTGCGTCTGCTCCTCTTTGAAAGGCCAACGTCAATGCAGGGAAGAGGAGAAAAAGAACCCAAACACACATTTTTGAATGAGGAAGCTTTAAAGCTGTGCTGCATCTGCTAGCAACCTCATCGCAGCTTTGAGAATGAAATAAACAACATTTGGTTCCGAGTGGAAGTTCGCCCGCATTTGCACCATACCTCTTCCATGTGCTTTGCAAGTTACTTACTTTTAATAATAAGCAAAGAAGCTGGAACATAATCCACATAAATGTTATTTATGTTATTGCTGTAATTTGACTACGGCGTGTTTGTTCGTGCATTAGCTGTCCATGTAAAGAGGAGTGGGGATGGATGGTGGTGAGCCCTGTGAGGTCTGAACAAACAGAGATGTTTTGGTACAGTGGGGATTTCAACCTCCAAATACTCTGCAGTTGGTCTCAGATTTGGAAAGCTGGAGGTGGGGTGTTTAGTTGCAGTTTAGTCAGGTCAGTGTCCTCACCAAACAAAGCCTCCAAGGGGGGAATCAGGAGGGGAACATCCCAGGCATGCTACAGAGGATGAGTTTTGTGACTGGTGATTCAGTTTCCACACTCTACTCCTGAGCTTGATTTTGCGGCTTTTACATAGGAAGCTCTTGCCCTGGCAGATTCTGTCTCTTTAAGTAACTAAATCTCATTTTTAAACTCTTCCTTGGAAAAGGATGTTACACATGAGCAGGAAAATGCAGGCAAGAAAGGCTAATTGAATGAAAAGGGAGAATTAGGTTAAAAATAGAGTACAATCTAGTATCACATTTTCACTAGTGTAACCTGAAATGAAGGTGTCTCCAAGTCCCTAGTGATGCCAGAGTGTTTAGATGTTGGGCACAGATGGAGACACCTATTGAAATGTGTCTGAAGAAGATTAATAGGACTTGTCAGTGTTGGGAAAGCACTGCTTTGCTGTAAATTTCTACCAGCACAAGATGAATTACCGATGAATGCTCAGTTATCAACCCCATCACTATCATTGGACACTAAATCAAATTGAGCAGTTATCTACAATCAGAAAATTTCTTTTAAAAATAGGCATACACCTTTAGGCTTAAACTCTTTAATAAGACAATATCCTTTATGGTATGTGTGTGTTCACGAAGGGATATGATTTAAAGTTTCTCTACAAAAAGCTCCTGTCTGGAAAGGAACTCCAAGTTTAGTGTGAAATTAGGGTTGTCAAACAATAGAAGGTATTCAGAAAATACTGGTTATACAACATAATGTTCTGGTGGGGGCCTGATTCAAAAAGAATTTTCATGCATGTCATTAGATTTTGGATCCATCCCTATTTGTGAGAGGTCTATTTCATCCCTCCTTTCCCCTTCTTCTTGGTGACGATAAAAAAAAGAATTCTCTCTACCTTAAAGACTGAGCATCCAAATAATGCTCAAATAATATATTAATGCAAAATAGCTGTCAAGACTCAGGTTATATGTATAATAACAATAACACCACCCTGTAACCTATTTAGGAAGTTACAGCTTAATATAATGAAATGTGTGATGAAAGAATCATTGAATAATATTTTATCTGAAAATATTTCCTTCTGTCCTTTAGAAAAGGGGAAACTGTCATGAGTAAAACTATCACAACCATTTACCAGCCCAATGCTAAAGTGTTTGAGCTGTATTTACTGTGTGACACTGCTGATGACAATGATTTTAAATAAGCATGATATAGTCTCAGTTTCTAGGATTTGTTTCCTTCTGACCCAAGCATTGCACTACTTTATCCAAGGAGGTTTATCACGGCATGTTTTCCAAAGTACTTTTTTCCCTTTTATTATAGACAAAGCCAGTCATTTATGTTTTGGGAGGGAGACAGGTACAGTGCCTTTATCTGATCTGTGTCCCCAGCCCCAGCCACCTTCTTAATTTGAAGCCAATTCCCACGCTGGAGGATCAGGCTCTATCTGGGCTACTTCTCAGCCAAGGAATGTATCCTTCCCTTCACCTCCACGTATCTTACCTGTGATTTTTGCTGCTTTTTATTTTCTTTTGAGGAGGGAATAATATGCTATTTACCACATAGCACAACTTCAAAGCCTTTGTGTATTTCTCATCTCCAGCCAAAGCTTATTATTTACCACCTTAAAAAATTCACCCGGCTAAGAGAAAGTTGCAGTTATTGTCTTCAGTTTTACATACTAATTTTCACACACCAAACACCCCACATCAGGGCCTGATTCCCACTCGGATGGAAGTTATTAACTTTAAGCAGAATAGAGCTGATTTCAGCCAGCCACGGCCAATGCCCTTCTAACCGTTGCTTTTCGGCATCCCCATGCTTATTTTTTTTTTTTGCAGGGCATGATTTTTAAACATGTTTGCCTTACACAGAGCAGAAGTTGATGCCTAATGTTTTTTTTTGCCCACAAACATGTAAAGAGAATATTAATAGGGAATATTAACGGAGCTGAGTGCAGCATGATGCTGGTTAGATTGTAGTAGCTGAGAAATACGAACTAGTGAACATAATCCATAAACTCCATTTGGTTACTATAATACTCCAATCTGTATTTATTACAACCCCACTCTGATGCTTATACAACTGCAATTGCTAGATTTATACACCCTAATGATTTCACAATAGGAAAAACCTGTGTTCTTTATCTTTCTTTTCCTGTGCAAAATAACCCCCCTTCCACATATACTTCAGGCTTCTCCGGACCTTGTCTGGGTTTAATCACAGGCTGTGGGACAAAATGTGCATTATTAAGAAATATAAATATTTTCAGAAGCAATCAAAGGGTTGAAAGATTGATTCGGCATGTAGATTGGATTTAATTCGAAGCAGCTTGGTTCTAATGAGGACTACTGGGATACAAAGACAGCAGCCGCTTATGGCCACCAGTTGGGAACTTCGACTCGCGGCAGCAACCTGTTAAGGATTTCAAGAAACTGCCAGGTATTAAAGAGCAAAGTGGTGGGGAAGCTGGTGGTCTATTGTTTTCAGTCTCCTTCTGAGGCTAGCTCAGGATTTCACTGTCCCTGTTTTCCCTGAAATGATAATTAAGGTTAATTTCTTGCTGCCCATGGAGTCAAACCCTGCAGTGCCTCCCTGGGGGGAAACCCCTAAGGAATTTGGGGGGGGCTTTGCTGAAGGGAAAGGTGGCAAAGCCTGGCTGAGCCCCAGTTTCAGCCAGTTGGAGAGCTCTGCAGCAATTTACACAGCTTCCCGACTTGGTGTGGTTGTTTTTGCCGTGACTTTTTCTGTTAGATATTACTACCTGTGCTCCCAAATGTAACAGAACCTATTTACATAGGGAGGTGTTTTTTTCCCTACAAAAAGCCTCCAGAGAAATACAGCTCTGTGTTGGCTTGGAGGTTCTTGTGTCCTCACCGGGTGACCCAGCAGAACTGCTGGACCCATCCTGCTTCCTGGCAAAAAGCCTGCCATGTCCAACAAAACATCCTTGAGATGATGCTGAAGAAAACAGGACACTTGAGAGCTTTCCCTTTCCACTTAAAAAAAACCCAACAGGAAAATTTTGCCGTGCACTGTGGGGGGGTGTCATGTCACAGGTACTTGGGGAGCACGAGACCCTGGCAACTTTCCTGAATATGGAGGGTACAGTCAGAATCACAGTATATACATGATCAAACACTGACTAGTTTTTCCCTCCCCTTAGCCCCCCCCTTGCCTACTTTTGTCCATAAAAGCAATAGAAAGAGAGAAAGCTTGAATTTTCTGAACTGTTTCACCCATCCACAGCTGGAATTCCAAAGTGAAATGAAAATGCCTTTAAAATCAACCCTACATGGGAGCCTGAGAGAACAAGTTTTCCTTTGTTGTAGGGTATAGTATTATTTGCTGTAGGTTTTTGATATACATTCTAAATTAGGCCTGCAAAGGAATGCTTCATCTTTAATTCATCACTCTCAGCTGAAAGAGATTAGCAATGTCTAGCACGCACCCTTCGTATGGTGCTGACCTCATCAAGTATGGCCTGAAATTAATTAGCCTCATTCATTCCAAATGGAAAAGGATAATGGAGCTGCATTTTAGAGATGACCATCACAAATTGTATGCAGCATATTTAAAATCGTTTCTCCCTCCCCATTTAAAAAACTCTGTAGATTAAAATTCTTTCCAGAACTTGCAATATGTCAGAGTTATCGAGGCATTAGGAGCAGAAACCACTCCATTTTTATTTGTGGGACTGGGAGCCACATTTTGTGTGTGTGGCTGTAAAAGCAGCAAGCTTGTCTTAATGGCAGAACACCTGGAATTAATTTGATATTTCCAGGTGCTCTGGCAAAGCCAGGCATCAAGCACTTGATGTTTAAACATTCTTCCACTGGCTTGCTTAAATCAATATGAAAGTGGTGTCCCCTTTGTCATTCATACATGCAAAGTGCTAGCACAAACTCCAGCTTGGCTTCAGAGTCCTACATCACTCATAATCTAATTAGAAATCAGAGCAGAGCTGAAGCAGCATTCTTTGTGGATTCTTGGGCAGCAAATAGGGATACTTGTCTTTTGTTTCCCTCGATTGCATCGTTCACAAGCTTTCACACCACATCTCTAAAAGGTGGTTAGGTGCCTCAAGATATTGACAAGCATGAAGGACAAGATTATTTAGGTATTTAGGTGCCTACCCCAGGTGATTTCAAATGGAATTAAGCAACTGGATGTTACTGGGGAGGGGGATTGGAGGGATGGAAGGTTAAAAAAAAAGGGGAAAAAAAAAATAGCTTCCAGCGTTCATGAAAAGCTCTAAGCTGGTGTCTTAAATTCTGGCAGTGTGGGCAATGTTTTTTTCCAGGGTAAAATTGCCTGCAGGGTGAATTTAGTGAAGTCTGCTAAATTTTACCACCCGGGCCAGTAGGTGTGCAGTTTTGGGCAGCCAAGCCCAGCCTGGTTGGCTCAGCCAGCTCCTCCCTGGCCAGGCATGGCAGTGGTGTGTATGGAAAGAAAGGGGGTTGTAAATATTGCGGGATTTCCCACAGGAATTTTGAAGATGCCCACATCTAAGACACTGGTGAGGACTGGGCCAAAATCCAGATCCAGCCTAGGTTCCTCCACCTGAGTAATTCCGTCTCAAGTTACGACTGCTGATGGAGCACAGCGCCGTGTACTGACCTCTCTCCTCACTCCCCAGCAGCAGATCACCAAGAGAGCCTGAGATAATACTGTAAGTAAGAGACGTGTTCTTTCCTCACACCAAATAATTCATTGTGAAACTTCAGATTTGGAAATAACAAGGTTAAAAGGGCCTGCACCTGCAATGGCAGGGCTTGGGGAGAATGTTCCTGCAGATTGCTTGCCCAAGTCTGGGTACGTGGGGAAAACTTTCTGTGATAGGTGCTGTAAATAACTGATACCCAGGAAAACTCAGAATTAATTATTTCTCTTTAACACAAACAAATATTTGTCTTCCAAAGACTCCATTCATTAAGACTGCCACTGAATCCAGGACTGAACCCATTGTTATTAATCCTAAATGAATTCAAGTTTGTCAACCATGAACAAAGCTGCTCGCCATCTGATAATCCAAATTTGCTCAGGAAAAAAAAATGAGCAAATGTTAGAAGCAGCAGGTGAAATCATACCACAGTTATTAAGCCTTCTTTCAGGGGAAGCACAGGATAGATTAAATTGTTATGTTAGGCCATGTTGTGAGTCCATGTCAATTTTGTTTGAGATCTTATCTAAGCTCAGAACCATTTCCTCCTAAATTAAACTAAATGTTGAAGACATGAGAAGCATATTGACCCAAAGATTCAAAACTTTGGACTCAGCAGCCTTCTGATCTTTTGTCCACAGAGTATCAAGTTGTAAAGCTGTGGAATATTAAATAATCATGATTATCTTCAACTTGCCTAAGTTCATTTGTCATGCTGAAACGCTGGCACGGATTTTTCTTACTCTTTTTTTCAGAGTAAGACATTGATTCTGCCTCAAAGCTCATTCACCACTGATCTTAGACACTGGTCCTATGTTAATACTAAGTCTCGTACACTAGCTGTGGGCAGCAATTCTGTCTGTGGTGCTCTCAATCTCTCTTTTACAAAGACCATTGTCCAGTAAAGCAACAAACAAATCTGACAATCAAAGCAGCCAAACGATGTTGGTACTTCGATCAGCTGCTACCATAGCAAAGCAGTTCTTGAGATGCAGATATGTAGTGTAATGCACCTGGGATAAGAAATCAGATTTAAAAATAAGCTGAACAGACATTTTTAGGAATAAGTAAGTTTCTAAATAAACCAGTGTTTTAATTCCAGGTTTTCTATGTTAGTACTGTAAATCAATATAGTCTGCACTTAGAGAAACCGGATGAGTTTGAATTACCACAATTAAATATCACTCTATTTCTTGCAGCACAAACAAACAATAACTTTTACTCCTGACACAGGAGTTTTCTCAAGTAGGGTCAGCTTACTACAGCAATGATTTAAGCTCCAAGTGGTCCTGTCATTTTTCAGAAAACAGATCTCTATCAAAATGCATAGTGCAACCCATCCCTGGTGTCAGAGCACTGAAGAGATGGAGTTACAGAAGAAATTATATTGTTTAGATGCTTTTTAAATACAGACATAATGATGATACATTAAATACTGTGATCTACTCAGCCGGACTTCCAATTATCTCCGTGCTAACTGTGTGCTCATTCATCACTTCATTCACCTCAGCTCTGATGTTGGTTAGTGGCAGACATTAACACCAAGCTATAAGCTTGAATGGGAAGAAAACCAAGGAGAGTGCAAAGCTGTATATTAGCTTAGACAAGTAGGATGTCATTGCCAGCCTGAATTTGTTGATGACACAAGGCATGAAGCAAGTAAATCTTTAGCCACTTGAAGCAACAGTTCACTTACTTTCAGTAATGACATCCAGGAGGCAACACAATTAGATTTACAACAGGGAACCTATGGACTAATAATGGCTAGATAGCCCCAACCACAAAACCCATGATTTAAAGTGGAAGTTCACCTTTTCCCTGAAAGAAATATATTTTTTTCTTATTTTAGTCTCCTTTCAGATGGTCAGATGTCTAGGCTTTTTTTTTTTTTTTTTTTTTTTTTTTTCTGGTAGGAGAGGATTTTTGTCTGCAAAGAAGCGAGCTCAAGGAATCATTTGGGCAATTTCTGTTCTCACCTAGCAAAGACTATAAAAATGTTCAATGGTACAAAAAGTTAGCCAGCTCCCAGTCTGTGTGTGTCACGGTTTAACTCTGGCCCTGCAATTAAACCGAATAAGAGATGCTCTCTATTATTCTCCCTCTCCTCCTAGAGAAAGGAGAGAGAATAAGGGAGAGAGAGTTGGAAACTAAACTACACAACTTTAATGAAACAGTAATGATAAATAGGAAAAATTACTAAATATAAACAACTACCAGGACAGTATGTGAGGTCAGGCCTTCCTGTGGGCTGTACTTTGTTCCTGTTTGTACCCGATACCAGTGACCTGTAGTGTTTTTTCTTAAATCACTGGACACTGCAGGTCCACACACACTGAGCTTGTGCTGAAAACACAAGTGTGCTGAGCTGCCAGCATAGTTCTTCATCCCAGCTAAATTATTGAGCTCTCCTTATGGAGGACTTTTTTTCTGTACATCTTAATTCTACAGTCCTTTTCTCCTAATACAATAGGAAGGAGTACTCTACGGGTGTAACTACAATAATAGTTCTTTTACTGTAAATACTGGAAGCCTGTAACCTATAATTCACTTTCTCTGATACTCTTCTATTCTAACACTAGACATGTCATTTTAAAATGTCTAGGACCTGAAAGCTAAATTAATATAGTGATATACACTAGCAATGGAAACTAAGCCTCCTCCTTCAATCAGTCTTTAGAGGTTTGTTGAATCTCTTTGCCAGTTCATGCCTTGTTCACCTATAAATATTGTATCCACAGCTCCCATAATGGTTCCAATATCAGAGCTAAGCAAGAAGAAGCAAGGTACATCTCCCACTGTTTAATTGAAGGTAAGAATCTATGAAAACCCAAGACATCCTAGCATGCAATGTTTCCTCTTGTGTCATCCATGGCAAATTCAGGGGCAATCAGGGCGTTTGCTTCTCTACCTTGAATCTGCCACAGCTCTTGTAACACCAACTACCCTTCATTTCTAGGGGTAAAACCATGATTGGAAAGCGCGGGGACCATGCACACTGAGAGATGGTCAATGCAGCTGGTTCCCAGACTAGCAGTGGTTCATCTCCCAGTCACAAGCTACCAGAGGCTGGAGAAACACCACATAAAGTGTTCCTATCCTGGCTTCTCCTTTGTCCTCTTTGAAGCCCTGAGAACCAAGCCAATGTGAGTGCATGACCAAGCATTTGCTCCTCTCAACATCTCTACCTGAAGCACAGCACGAAGTTTCATCCTCTGCTTCTGCAGGTAGGAGCTCAGTCTAACTTAGAGATTTAGCCTTAGTGATGAGCAAGACAATAATGCCCAAATAACCCATGTGAACCTTTGCCCTCTTCCAGAACTGACATAGTTTCATCATTTTCTCTCTCTTTTCTGGATGCAGCAGCCAGCACAAGGCAGGCATGCTGGCACACATCCCGCTTAGTAGCTGAAAAGAACAAACTGACAGACATTTTTAATGTGCTGCAGCTTATCAACATCCCAGTGAATAAAGGGTGAATGATATTTTCCATTGGTTACTCACAGATGTATGTGGATATGCTGCTAAACTGCCATTTAGTCCAGACTGGACAGAAATAAATCACCAGCTAAAATGCTTTATTCCTAGTGAAAATCTTTATGGAACATGTTCTTGCCCCAAAACCCTTTCTGGAACAGTCACAATAATGCTCCCTGAGACCTGGCAGCCCTTCTAAGTGAGCATATGGTCTGCTCAGCTCTTGCAGTACCGGTGCACGGTGAGTAAACACAGAGCAATGTCAGAGCAAACAGGAGGTTGTTTAATAGCATGCAATTCTGTGGCTACTTCAAACTTCATCAGCACTTCAGAAATGAATTCCTCTTCTCTGCTGGAGCATGCACTGCGTGCAAGAGAGGTAGGAGAAAACAGAGGCAATCTTTTGGGGAGGTGGATGGGGCCTGGTAGCCACCTCCCTTCAAGCTGCTGCTGTCATGGAAAGGTGATGGCCTGTCAGAATGTTATATTGGTGATGTTACATTGTCTTCCCCATTTTTCTGAGGTGTCCTCAGATTCTATGTAACTTGGCCAGTAATTGGAATAGAGAGAGAGAGGGATGCGACAGTAAAAATCCCACTGTTAATCCAGGCTGGTGAAGGGCAGAATGTAAGCTGCTGTAATTGTGTTTCTGAGGGAGTCAACAAAGCTGGGCTCGTCAGCACTAGCAAACAGATCTGGTCCTGCCTCTCTGCTTCTCACGCTGGCAGAACATTGCTCTGAAATCACTGGAGTAGGGATCAGGCCAGGAATGAGCGGCTGAGTTGCAAAGCAAATTAATTCCTGCCAAAAAAGTTCAGCTATGCTCAGAAGTATGTAAAGTGTCTGATTTGAGAAGTGTCAAGTAGCATTTGCGACCAATTATCCAAGATGAAGGGGCAGAGCTATGTTTACATGTACTAATCTTCAGCCAAAGTTTGAAAACTCCAATTCATGGACACGCATCAAATTTCCTTTCCAGGCTTGGCATTTGCCTATACGCACGCACCCACATTGCTGGGGGATGACAGGAAAACATGATTACAACTTGCAAATAATACAAATAACAATAATAAAAAAAAAAGCCAGGGGAGCTGCCATGCAGCAGCAGCGTGGTAATTAAGCCTATACTATGATATTAAAAAAAAAATAAATAAATCACAGACCCCTGTATAAGTAAAATAGCTTTGTCGGCAGAGCTGAAATGTGATGTGTGGTGTGTCTGTAGTGTGATTTTTCCACCACCTGCAAAGCCCTGGGAAATAATCTACACATGCACAAAAAGAAGTAAAAGCTGCCTCTGCCATCTTCTGTTTAATTAAAACAGGTATAACAATGAAAGGCATTTAATGTAGGGATTAACCATTAATTCAGAGGTGGCAACAATGATGTTAGGATCGCTGCGGCATAGAAGGGCCAGAAAACGATAGTGGTGACTAGAAATATTGTAACTAAGAACAAGCTGGCTGGTCTTTTGGATGGGTTTTAGAGGTTTATGCAGATTGAAACTGTTGAAATTTTGGAGCAGCTGATTTTTATATGTGGCAAAGTGTTTGTCTGCCCCTGCCCTTCCCCTTCCCCTCTCGGACCTTCCAGGGTATGCCCCAGGGTGGCAACAACTTTTAAAGCAGTTCATCTTTCTTCTAACAAGTTCCTGATGCTAAAGGTCTGACCTTAAAATGAGCAGTGCATAGGGCAGGAATGGGTACTGCAGTGAGCTTCTGGCCTTCAACCCTTCCAGCTACAGCTATTTCAGTAACCAGAACACTATATTCTTGATGGGTGAGGGAACAGAGCCTTCCAGTGAAGGTTTTCTTAGCACATTAACTCTATCAGTGCTGGATGATGTGTCAATTTGCAGGTTGCCCGTGTCTATTTAACACCCTAAATGCAGATTTGCCAAAGGCTTCAGGTCTCTGGAAATTCACAGCTGTGCTTCGGAGCCTGTTGCACCTGAAAACCAAACCATTCCTCCTGAGGGTTTCCACAAAGCTCTGGGGAGAACTGCAATCACACAACCCACTGTGAGTAGCTCAGACTTGATTTCTATTCTGCAGGAGAGGCACAGCCTGGTTTGCTACCATGCAACTGTCCTCATTAATGTTCTTCAAGCCCTGATGTACTGGGACCACCACTGTTGGGTAAGAAGATTGTTGAGTTTTTCAGGCTCATTCTCTTGGCTTAAGAATGTTAAATTGTTTTTTTTTTTTTTTTTTTTTTTTTTTTGTGAAGTTGACACTTGCCTTCTAGTAAACAGCCACAGAGATGATCCTCCTCATTTCACACAGGTCACCAAACCGCCCCTGGGATGTTGAGGGTTATTGGCCATTTACCAAACTCTGTTTGACTTGGGTTCATGGGTGACAGATGAAAGGCACAAGATTGCATTACCCATCCCTGGGGCCAGCCAGGCTCCCTAAAGAAGTATTTCCTTTAGCAAGGCAAGGGCTGTCCCATGGGAATCAGAGAGTTAAGAAAAAGAAGAAGACGTTTCAGTTGCAAATGCTTCCTTAGGGCAAATGTCTTAAAGCCACATGGAAACTCACTGCTTCAGTGTCAAAATAGCTGCTCCAGGATGCTTAATGGCCAACAGATTTTTTTTTTTTTTCTTTTTTCCCTATAATTAGTCTCCTCTTTGCACTGAAACATCCCTCAGGTCACTCGTGGTGTTTCTACCTCTGCTCTATTCTGTTTTGCTTCACCTCCCTGCGGGCAAGCTCCATGCATCAGGTAGGACTGTTACCTTTTCTAAGAGCTTCAAAGTTTAGGCAGCATGTGCCTCCCCCCCCTTTCCAGATGAAACAGGCAGCCCTGGTATCATAATAGAGCTGCCAGGAGCTTGAGAAGACAGAATTCTCCTGAACTTCCCAAACATTTTCAGTATCCTAGAGTGGAGATGCTGTTTGATTTTCTTGGCTATAGTGAGGTGGTTCTTACTATCAGGGTAGTCCAAGTGCTGCTTTCTTACAGATGATGGATGCAGGGCTTAATGCTGCAGCAGATGCAGGAAGGAGAACATCTGCTGCTCAGACAGACCAGAAATTCAACCTGGACCCATCTTGAATTTCTTCTAATCGCAAAATTCAGCGTTGTTCCAAATTGATTATCACTGCTCAAAATCCTCCTTCACTTTTCTCCCGTGCTGTTTGTGATGGGAATCATGAGACGTCCTGAAGTTGCATTTGTTGTTTCATAGTTTTACATCACAGTTGTAAGAGTGCATCTGCCAAGTCAGCAGTTCTTTCTGTGTGTGTTTGTTTATTTATTTAATACTCCCTTTCCAGCAAGTTCTTGTTACCCAGTTCCTGCTGACAACCAGGGAACAGGCACAAGTCAACTGAGAAAATGAACCACTAGAAGGTAAGTGGAAAGAATAGTAAATGCAGGCCATTCATGTGACAGGATCTGATTCATTTTTATGCCAGGGAGATTTTTTAAATGGGACTTCTCCCAGTGGAGAATTCTCAGTGCTCAAGGCCTGCTTCACTATGAAGACAATACATAATTATTCAGAACTTATTATTATTTTTTATCACTCTTTTTCCAGTTACACGGACTGAGGGCACAGATGAGATCAGGACCTAGTTTATTGCCATGCACTGTACAGACTGTGCCATGCACTGTACTGTAAAATCCCTAGGAAAGGTGGTAACCCTCTTTATGGGGGCAGACAAGTGCACCCAGGCTGAAGGTTGAAGCCACTGATCTAAGGTGTCAAAACCCATCAGAAGCAAAAAGGGGACTCAGCCTGAGACTCTCTGTTCTGGATCCTGCTGCTCATTGCTTTAGACATCTTTTTATCTTTATTTTGAATCACTGAAATGACAAATGAAACAAATGCCATGTCCTTTGAAGCACTATTTATTGTGTATTTATAGAAAACTGATTACCTGTTCTCTGAGGCTAGTGGAGGATATTAAGAATGATAAACTCATCAGGAAAAAATGTAGGTTGGGTGTGAGAGAGAAACTTGTGTTTTATTCTTCAGTGCTGGCTGAGTCTTTGGTTGTGGTGTGTCAGACAATGGGGCCTCACTGATACTGCACCATCCTCTTCTCTGCTTTCAGGCTGGGACCACATCTGGATTTTAGACTAAGCAACTTTTGTGCAGATATGCCACCGAAATATGAATACTGTGCCAGGGTAAGTGGATTATTGTTCCATTTGGTTTTTATACAATGTGTAAAGTCCATATGAAGTTTGCTGTTAATCCCAGCCTAGCTGTGAAAGTGTGTTTGATCACTACTTATTCAATCCAATAAAGCATACCTGTGTACCATAGCAACACCTGCTCTATTTATATATTAAAATCATTTTAGCAGATTAGCCCTTTGGGATTTAACATTTCATTCATGGAGGATTTCATAACCCACGCCAGTTTTACTGGCTCTCTTTCTTATGAATTGGGTGATTTTCTTCAGGCTATTTACATTTTAGTTTATTGTAATATTTCTCTACTTTCTTATTAATAATTGAAACAAAAATGGTATTTTTTTACAAAAAAAACCAGCTAAAAATGGACTCTCAAAGCCAGGATAGATACTGATTGTAATTTTCTCTTTAGTGCTTGCAAGTCTTGGGCGGTTTTATGTAACTTTTCCACTTTTCCACTTTGGTAGTTTTGCTCAGACACAGGAGGCAGTGAGAACAGGTACCATGTTCTGTAGGTTTCTTTACAGATTAAATCAATGAAGTGTCCTGAAATCTAGTAACTTCTCAATATCAGGGAGTTATATGAACCTCAGTGCTACTTCTGCTGCTTGGAAACAATTTATTTAGTCATTTGGACTTTTAACTACTCAGGCACATTCCTTTCTGCTGCAACAGCAGTGATAGAGGAAGGTGTGTTTTAAACCATGCAGTCATTTCCGTCCTGGATTTCACGAGGGGCTATTCTTGTCTCAGAGATGAATCATTCAAATATCCTTCTACAGATTCCAGGTGAGTTACTCACCTTTGAAGGCTTCCAAGTAATACATGAAAAAGTGCTGAGAAAATGATGAGTCTCTGCCTAGTCAAAAAAAGCTCAGCAAAAGTAAATGTGAGCGAAAGACTTGTGTGACTGGCTCAGAATCTTGCTGAGCAGACCTGGGGCCAAAGGGCTTCTGCCTTCAAAAATGTGTAGCCAACAGGGATGCACAGTATTTGCTTTACAGACTGACCCATCAGCTGCTCTCTG
The DNA here is from genome assembly GCA_038090715.1 of Florisuga fusca. Classification (NCBI taxonomy): domain Eukaryota; kingdom Metazoa; phylum Chordata; class Aves; order Apodiformes; family Trochilidae; genus Florisuga; species Florisuga fusca. Next base: position 4,855,446 of record JAAWXA010000037.1, read on the forward strand.
TCCCAGAAACAGTTCAGGAAATGACTGAAAGTATCTGAAGGCATAAAAAGGATAATTAAGTTTCACTGTGGGAATAAGAGGGTAATCTGTCCAGACAAATCTAGGATCTAGCATTGAAAACCATAGCATCTGAATATAAAAAAATGAGTAATTTTGAATAAAGATGTCTATCAGGACTGCAAATTTAGAGAGTAAAAAAGTAGCTTTGCTCAATAGACCATCTCTCCACCTTTCACTAACTCATTTTCTTGTTCTCTTTCTACCTTTTGTATTATTGAAAAAAAAAAAAAAAAAAGCACATAAAATTTGATATTGAGAATGCATTAACTTCATTTCAGTCTTTGTTCCACTGTGAATATTCCCCCTATAAGAACTTCAGCCATGACTGCACTGGGCTTGCAGGTCCAGTTCTTTGCAGAGAGGAGACTCTGCTGTATTTTGAGGTGTCTCTGAGGTAACCAGCTCCCCACTCTTCTGAGGCTCTCAAAGAAGTTTTTGAGCTGACATGAGAAATCACCTGGGACTCTGAGCAAATCACAAGTGCTTAGGACAGTATTTTCTCTGTGCCTTTTTTTTTGCTGAGCAGAATTGCTGCACTATAAACAAATGTGAGTTTTGCCTCATTCTTAGATACTGTGAGTTATGAAAGCCCACTCTAGATGTAATGAATGTATAGATCATTTTGACCAGATCATAATCTATTAGTAAATAATGTTCCCTGAAAATGTATAGGTGAAATAAAGAACTTCTTGCTACTATTGCTGTACTGGTATCCAGGATTACTGATGAGGTCAGCCTGATCCTGAAGCTTTGTGCTGTACTGATGGTTAAATACAAGGCAGAACTAACTACAGGGTTTGGTTAGCAAATTCTGCCCTGGATTAAGAAATTCAGGATTTATACTGCTAGAAGCAGAACCTGAAATTATACAAAGCTTACCTGTCCCTAGACTTTATCACAAGCCCAGTTCACTGAGATGCTCACTCATTTATAAAACTCTTCCATTAGCCTCTCTTGATTTTGGCAGTGAAATTAATAAGCAAATCACAGAGCAATTTTCAGAGTATGACTTTGATATACAAACCCCTATAACACCTACAACTCATCTTCACTGTCCATGAAGGAAGCCCAAGGATACCAGGCAGGATACTTAGACCTACAGGCAACTGCCAGCACAGTCTCTAGGCCATGGGAAGGTCAGTTTTAAAGAAGATGGCACTTAGGGATATCTGTGTGACACATGCTGCAGTGTCCAGAGGTTGAAGTCTGTGTATTTTGCTCTAAATCTAGAAAGGAAGTCACTAGAGAGAAAAAGAGAAAGAAGCACGGGGGAATAAAAGTACTTTTGAAAGAGAAGAAATCTACATTTCAATGAAAAGCCTTTCAAGGCATTTCAAATAAGAGTCTGAGAGAAATAATTACAAAGTTTGGAGAGAAAGAACGTTAGCTTTGATATCTTTTTCTTCTATGAAGCAATTAAAATAAGCAATTTTTCAAATACTAAGCAGAAAATTACTAATGGCTGAACCCAAAAGCTTTCATTTCCTTCTTGGGGCCTTTATTCTTCTAAAAAAAGACAAAAAAAATGTGAAGGTGGTTTTCCAGATAGATTAATGCATAAAGCAGTCGCTAGTTGGATGTCATAAAAACTACAGCAGCATAGAATAGCTGAGATTAAGAGCTAGATTTAAATCATGCAACAGTCCAGTTAATATCAATGTCTAATTAAGAAATGCATAAGAAGTCTGTAATGTTGATTTGATGGAGAAAAACTCTAATAGGGTTTCTTTTGGAATTTTCCATTTCAATTGCTGTGTAGACTTTTAATGGATGTCCTATCCAGTCTTTGGTATTAGCAGGAATCATCCTCAAATTAAAACCAAGGCCTAAAATGGAACACAGGTAGACAAATTAGCTTGTCTGGGAAGCAGTCTGGGTAGAATGAGCTCAAGCCGAAATTTTAGCACAAATAAAAGAGCACAAATGTCTCTCATCTGGCATGGAAACCCTATCTGGTTATCATTTTAAACAACTGAAACCCCTGTAATTTTAAACAAGGCGACATTAACCCGTTTCCCCCTGCTCTCTATGCCTGTCAAAATCCCTGAAAATTCATACTTAGAGGTCCAGACCACTAAGCATCATTAATTAGTCTTTTGAAACAGGAAGGCTTTCTCTAGTGATGTATATTAGTAGCAGGTAGAGGTGGGCTCTTTGCTTGCCATGGGATTTACAGTGCACAGTTCCCCATCGCTATCAATTAATGTCATTAATCTCCCACTCCTCTCTGGGTAACTAAAGCTCTTAAACTCTTGGAGCAAAACTAAACCTGTGGCGTCCTTTGCATCACACAGATCATCCAGGATGTTTGGTCTCTAGGTATGAAAGGGGAATCGGTTTTGTGCTGCACATCCCTAATGCCCCCGAGCTGTTGAGGTAGGAGACAAGGGGACTGTTAGTAATGCCCAAATCCACATTGCAAAGAAGGAGAAAGCACAGCACTGGATTAAAGCAGCAGCGTATTTGCTATCACCACTTTGCTTTTGACCCAACAAATCCAGAGGGAATTCTCTCAAGAATCCAGGAAGACAGCAAACTCAAAATAACCCCTCTGACCCAGGCAGCAAGCACACTGGGGAGTCATTTTAAAGTTCATTAGAACACATTAAAATACAATACATTGGCCATGGTAAAGCGAGGCACATGATTCCTTCTGTCTGCATAATTCTTTCCAGTACTAAACCCATCCAGAGACCTTTCAGAATTCTGTCATTGTCTTGCCACTTCGCTTAGCAAACAGAGAGTGGAAAAGACTGGAGGTAAAATCAGAGTAGGAGTGAAAGTTTGACACTTCTGAGTCACTGTCATGCCCTGAAATCTCACATCCCAAACTCACACCTGGCATCATTTTGCTGGTCAATGAGGCACAAATACATCATATTAAATAGTCCTGAAGGATGGCCCAAGGATTCTTCTCTTTAAAGGGATGGGAATTAGAACATTCTCAATGAGGTATCTGTCTTCTGAATGATGCAGAAGGTCTAAAGGAGGGATATTCACATCATCACAGGAATCAGATTTCTTTATCCAGTATCTTGACTGCATGACTAGGGAGGCACCATAGGTGAAGGTGCTTCCATATGGCTGTTCAAATGGAGCACTGCTTTAGCAGGGTGCTTTGCAACTTCTGTTGTATTTATGAAATGCTTAGGAAAAAAAAAAGGACATGAAGCAGGCTGTCCTTTGCAAAAACATGCAACAGTCAAAAATAAAGAAACTTTAACTTGTCCAGCACACTTGAGAGACACAAATTCTGTTAGTTTTGCTAAATGAGAGGAAATTTTCTCCTTTCCTCCATAAAACCATCCTTTTAGACATTACTGCAATCATGACCTCACCACATTTCTGGATTCTTTCCTAAAAGATTAAAGTGAACTAATACACCAGTGATCTCATCACAGTGTAAAGGACATCTTACACAGGGGAAAAAAACAATCAGGAAAATTTCAGTGCTTTGTTTGCATCAAGAGTAGAAAAAGCACTATAACATCATTGTGGAGAAACACCAAATGTCCACAGCCAGAGTGGTATTTTTCTGTCTTCTTTTAAACTCTTTGTATTCCTCCTGCCTGATCATGCCTGTCACACCTCCCTCCTTTTAGCTGTCTCCATATCTGTTCTCTTTCCTGTTGTCCTGCCTTTATTTATACCTTCCCTTGACTCTCCTGTGCCCTTTCTACACCCACTGATGTACCAACTATTTGAATCATATCCATTAATTACTATTCTCAGCTACATCCCAAGTACATTTTGCAGAGTATATGCCTACAATCACGTTACACAAAAATATTCACACATACTTCAGCTATAGCCTACATTATTCTGGCCAAGAACACCTTTTCTAAATGTATATATGGTTATCAGGCTAGATCTGATGATTTGTGACTCCTCTCATCTACTTTGGAGCTGTTGTATCTTCTAACAAGAATCAGGAGGATGAGCAGGGACTGTTTTCTTCAGTAGGAGAACTTAAAAATTAGTATTCATGTAACTGAGAATCACACCACATTTTAACATTGTGTCATATTCCGAGGCTGGAAGCTCGAATACCTTCAGAACATGACGAGTATAGTGTTAATGATTTAATCTTCTCTCCTGTGACAAGAGGGACACTGCAGCTCTGGCTTGAAGTCCCCCTATTAGGCAACGAGGTGACAAACCGGTTTCCTTTCTCAATCCGAACGTCACGTAGCTGCTTAGGGGCCCATTTTGGTGGCTCTAGTATCCCCTGACTTTTCAAGGAGAGATGTACTGGTGTAACCTGCTCTCACCCTACATGCTTTGCAGGAGGAAACAAAACTGCTCGTTTCCCTCTGTGACATTTCTCATGTAGGAAGAAAGCAGTGAGACACCAGACTGTAGGCTTGGAGGCATCAGAGACAGACACGAACAAAGAAACCTCTAAAAACCATTAAGTGCAGATGAATTCTCAGGGCTAAAGCAAACAGGTATGAAGAGTGAAGATTCCTTTCCACCCACTCATAAGTTTTGTTGTTCCTAGATGAGGCAGCAGACATATCGGACCCCGTATACTCTGCAGGTGACAGATCTGCTTTAGTGAAGAAAGCCCAGTTCTGTGCTGTTTTGGGTAATATGTAGCACCAGTAGAAGTCCAGAAATCTAGCAGTGCAAAGCCTCAACTACCAACAAGAAAATAATGAGTGAGAAACTTGAAACTCTTGGCTTCAGCAGCCAGTCTGGAGGAACAGACTTCCCAGGACAGGGAGAAGTTGGGCAAGTCAGGATGTTCAGCAAGATTTCATCCCTCCCTGTAGAGGCAACCAGGTAAACACAATCAGGTGTTGACATGAGCAGAATTGGGGGGCCAATAAAAGGCCTTTCTCTCATTGCTCGTGCACAGTTGGGGCCATTCCTAATTGGGCACAGGTGGGATTAACAGGAGCTCACACCTTCCTCCTCATAAGTGGCAACACCTGATTGTGTTTGCCTAGTTGCCTCTACACCTCTCCTCAGATTTACCAGGTCAGGTCAGGCCAAAGGAGTGAGGCAAAGCCCTTGGCTCACTCCAAGTCCATTCTTTTATTGATTGTGAAAAGGTATTTATAGTAGCTCAGGATCTGGAACCAAGACTGGCCTACCAGCTGAAGCTGTACAAACTAAATCATGTCTTCCCCCAAACCAGATAAAAACAGTGACCAGCTTGAGCCTAATCATCACTTCTCAGCCAGGAGAAAGGGAAACTCTTTGAGGTAAGTTCCCTTGTATATAATTCTTTCTTTCCAGGTTAAAAAAGGGCTGCAGCTAATACATGCCCAAGCCATAACATGGATTTGCACTTTTCCTGTTAGATATAGCTGGTTTGTGTCCAAAACATCACTTCTATTCTTAATGCTCACTTCTATCATTACAACCTCTACATTAGTTGCAGGTGTGAAATGCCAACAGACCCATACTTCTCTTGCTGTCAGCAGGAGAATAATGTATGTCAAAGGCCTAATTCTCAGTGGTGAGGTCACCAGGATCTCCATTTGCACATCTGCTTTGCTGAACACAAACCTCTGGATATTTGCAACACTCCAATATGCACACAGAATGGGATGAGGTCGCTGGGGGCCACACATAAGAACCAATTTGTGCTTCTCATATAATAGGCCGTCACACAATTTGCTCTCTATACAAAATATTTGCTGTTTTACAGCAGTGTTTTGTTAGTCTTCATATGCCAGTAGTTGCATGGTCTGTATTAATAAGGAAATAAGGATGCCAACAGGTTAAAAAAGAGCCTAACACATTAAGTAGCTTCAGAAAGTTACTGGTGTGCAATGTGTCCCTGCTTGGACTGAGTAAATGTTGATATGAGGAGAAAGCCTGAGCAGAGCTCCTGGGGCATGATGGTCCTGGATGCCTTGCACAGAGGCACCCAGATTTGGGTTTGAGGGCTTCAAGAGAAGCATTCAAATGTTTCTATTTCCTGCTGTTTGTGGATTACTTTTGTATCTCGGAAAAAGTCTTCTGATTGTCACGTGTTGGCACTTGATGCCTAGGTAACTGCTTTTGCTCAGGTACCTCTAATACACAGTATTTCTACCTGCTGTCGTTTACATGACACCAAAGGCTAATCATATGTACATATATATGCTTAATTCTTTCTTGATATCTGCTGATTTAGAATATTCTTCAATATCTTCAATAAAGATTCACAGAAGTAATCTATACAGACTGTCTTTTTGTCTTCATGTGTGGCAAATATTTGACTTTTTAATGTCATCTGGTTATGACATTTTGATTTTTTTTTTTCTGGACTTACAGGATATTTTAAAGGCATAGAAGCATCATTCACACTAAGCACTATACTTTTTCTCTCTCAGCTAACTATTTCTGAAGTTTTTTTGAATGGTGGAACCAAAATTGATCTTAATATCCAAAATGAGAGAATGGAATTGGTCACCAGCTATGTTTCATTCAGTGGCATTTAGACCTACCATCCCCTCGGTGAGATAATTTAAAAATCATAGAATTTTGAAATTTGAATTAAAACCAAGTGTTTTCAAAAACCCACAGCACACTGGAGAAAGCCCAGAGCGTGACACAGATGTTTTGTGAACATCTGAAATCCCAGCCTTGAGACTATGTTGCTCAAAATGGACATCTCCTCAAGGAAGCTGTTAAAAAACTGTTCATAAGGAGCAGAAAAATTGCGCTTTTAATACCATTGAAGAGAAGCCTTTGCACTTTTAATAGGATGGAAGAGAAGCATTTGATTTTCAGAGAAAAGCTTGATTCTGGAAAAGACTCATGAATTTGGCATGTTAGAGGAACTGTGGTGTAGCACAGTGTGGCTTGTACAGCTCTGCATGGAAGTGGTTACTGAGTTAAGGAGTGTCCTCATCCCCTAAAACTTACACCACAAATTCAGAGGAAAAGTTTGTTACATTTTACCAGCCTGACTTCATTACCACCCTGAGTAATAGAGCTTACATTTGTTTCCCTGGGCTCTACACTATAGGCATAATAAACCCATGAAAAGAAATAGGGAAAAAGAAGAGATGCTGGATTTCTTGGGATGAAGTAAAGAAAACTTGGGCTTGAAAAGCTTTTGAGTATAATATGCTCTGGATTTTAAAAGCAAGTTTAAAGAAACATTTTTAAAGAACCATTTTCCAAGTGCGTGCCTGTTAGTTTTACATCTGTACCATGTATAATTATGAGAAGCTCACAGATAACTCATAAGCTTCTGAGTTTCTGTTGAGAATTGCCTTTTCAAAGATATTTCTGGATGCTATTACTTTACCCACTGGGTATCCTGTAGGCAAGGTGTATGATTACGCACATGAATATTTCTGTCTACCACTCGTGTGCTGAGACAATATCAACTTACACCTTCTTTTGTCATTGGTTCTTACTCCATGGAGACTATTCTTAATTACCAGCAAGATGATTTGGTACTATCTTATAAAGTGTTACAGCATCATTTCTGTGAAGATTTACACCTGCTAAGGGTCTGATCATTGAATTTTAAACCATATTTTAAGTTCAGAGGAAAGAGAATAGTTGTTCTACAGGGCACTTCTATTTTTAATAGCAATACTCTCCTTTGTTTAATTTCCTGGCACAGTTCTTCTAAATGATACAGAGCTTTTGAACACAAAGTCACCATTTTTGCACATTTGCACTGCCCTGAAAACTTACAAGCACCCTTCTGTATTGGCTTCAATCAACGTAAGTCTCAGTGCCAAAATGCTATTTTTGAAAACTGTGCATGAGGGACGTACCTTTAAAGGGATTCTAAAGAATACAAAACTAAAAATATCTCTGTTTCAGAGCCAATTCACTCTATTCTTTCCTTCACTTTTTGTTAATGGTTCTTTTTTTTTTGTTTTGTTTTTAACCCTTGAAGGTTTATTCTTAAGTCAATGGAAATGACGGAAATTATTCTGCTGATTCCGGCAAACTCCACTAGAAAAGATGTCAGAGAGGAATCCAGAAATTGCAGTCTATTTGTAACAGAAATAAAACAAAGAATGATTACTAATAAGTAATGAATTTCTTTATAATTGCTTACATGTTCAGGGCAACTTTTCCTTAAATAATGTACAGAAACCCTGCAATTCATGGGGCTTTGGATAGTTATGATCAGAGCAACATGTATCATTTATCATAAAAACTTTTGCTCCTCAAATTATTTTTCTGAGGGTTTATTCCAGTCTCCAGCTTTTTTTCTTATCCTCTTCCTCATTTCCTATTTCTAATATAAAAACAGGAGCTCTTACCAATTTAGAAGATAAATAAAACCAAAGTGAATTCAAGCATGGTCTGTTTTAAAGTTCCAACTCAGATAATAAGAATCTGTTTTGTGCTGCACTTGTCATGAACTCAGGTTTCCACAGAGCATACAGTGTTGTAATAATGCAAATCAAAGACAATTTTAATAACTCCTTCCACTAAAATGATCTATTAATGTTTTAAGACTCCAGCACTTATGAGCATGATTCTAATTGTATGATTTTGCTGCAGGCAGATTTTATAGATCTGCCTGATCTTTGGATATTTGCACCGTTAGGATTATTTAAAAAAATTATTTTGTGGAAGTTTCAGTCTCAGTAACAACAATTGGGTCTGACAGTGGTTATCTTGTGGGTAATTGTGTGTCTCTGCTTCCACGTGAGGGAAACCAGTAAAATAAACTCTCTGAAAGGAGATGACTAAGGTTTATGCAATGACAAATGTTATGAAGAATGTTCTCAAGAGGGGAAGATCTATTCACTATGTTTGCACAAGGAGCAAAAGAGGTCTGAAAAGAACAAAATTTTATATTTATTAGGCCTCACAAATTGTGGGACTTTCTGCCACAGAGTATAAAAACTATAATCAGATTTAAAAAGGGCTAGAAATTAAGTGGTATCATAGTTATCATGGAAAATTAAACATTCTGGTTTTACACAACTTGTACCGTAAAGCTCTGCAATGCACCAGGTGATAGGAGCAAGGAAAATGCATGAGGGGAAGAATTAGATTGTGTTTGACTTCTGACATTCCTCTGCACATCTGGCAGTTGTTTCTGCCACAGAGAAGATGAGGGGCCAGCTGGACTTTTGGTTTAACTCGACAAGACAAATGGTGGAGAGCACGTTCCTCTCTCCAGAAACCTGTGGAAAACCTCAGGTTTCCTTCTCCTGCTGCAGAGTGGGACGAGGAAACTGAACAGGATGGGCCTTGGGAAGAAGGTAAGTAGGGCAGCAAGAGCTGCAAAGAAGGCATTTGCTGAGTAGCTTGTGAGGGCCCTTACCCTGACACAGTCCCCAACCTTTATCTCTAGTGGCCTCTTGGCCACCAGCATGCTGGCTTTCCTCCTTGTACTTGCTGTTCTTCCCCTTGAGCATCACTTGAGACCTACAGTAGAAGGTTCCCTCCTTCAGGGTGAACTGAAACATTAACACAATCTTGCATTCTTGATTTAACACTTCTTCTGTAGAGAAATTGCTCCAACTTTTGTTCCTGACAAATGCCTACACAGGGCTTGAACAAATGAGCATTAAGAAGTGGTTATTTTTCCTTAAGGGTTAAAGAATTACTATTACTGAACATTATTTGTACTCTGAGAAGAGATTCCTCTGAAAAACCAATGTGTTTTTAATTAATATGACTTTAATCAATCCAACATTGTTCTTCTGCTTTGGTAAATTCTGTGTCTGGCCTAACAGAGAAGAAAATTTATTCTGATATATCTAGGGTGCATTTTTCTTGCATGATGGGTTCATGCAGAAGGACTTGGTGAAGAGTTTACACACGGGCAAAGAAATAGCATACAAGCTGTGCAAAATCTATGACAAATTTTAATTTCAACAGGAACACTTTAGGTCACTCTTCTTTCAGCATAATGGAAAGGACAACAGGCCACAGAAAAAAGTTTTTATATGAATGTATACTCAGAAGTATGGAAAACTCCAGCATTACTTTAAATTTTCAGTGCTGGAGCAGCTCAGAGCATGAGGATTTAAATTATTCCTCCTCAGAAGCCATTACATGCAAGAACAGCCTGAGACACTGAATTGCTGGTAAAAATGGATGATGTCTTCATTAACTCTTTGTACTAGAAAATGCCAAGCAGGCAAAAAAAGTTCAGAGGGAACAATGTGGTTTTCATGAGGTTTCCGAACTGAAAAGATGTTAAAGATGTTTCAAAACTATTGCAAGTGCCCCAATAGATATTTTTCTAAATGAACACTTATTTGCTTTGAAATATTTTTTTAGAACCTTATTGCTTAGCCAGAGAACATGTTGAAAAAAAGGCCTAACTTGAAAACTCCCAAAGGACAGAAAAAACCCACTTCCCAGCCAGCTGTAAAATGAGAGAAAAATATAATGATTTTCATTTAGCACAAAGATTTAGTAAAATTCCCACATTTTCATAGAAGTTGTGAAGACTTGAACTCAGACACACTTTGGGTTTCTTCCCAAGTGTGATGCTTATATATGGTAACTGGTAAGGTTTTTACTGGTCATGGATGCTCTTTGATAAATAGTTGGAGATATTTCAGCCTCTATTGGGGTGAGAGCTCCCTGCTTCATACACTGTCACAAGAAGGAGGGCAAGAAGCACAAGTAGAAATTTCACAATTTGAGTCCAGACTATTATGTTTAAGCAGAAAACTATGATTATATCTGAAATAATTTGCAAGTAGCCTACCCAAGGAGAAAGAGCCCGTGATGCCAACAAGGGTTAAGTTTTGCAGGGGGGAGAGGGAAGGCCTGTATGGCTACACTGTGTCATGCTAATGGTGTAGGGCAAGAACATCCTTAGATACCTGCTCAATTTGTCAGGAATTTCTCTTCTGAACTATTACCTCCAGCTTTCTCCAGAACACCCTCAGTCCTTTTATCTGTGAGCTATCTCCCAGTTTACTGTCTGCCTATTGCCTTGGCTGAACCACACTAATAGTCAGCTAATTACATGTGAACACTCTAATTTGCTCTGTGTCTTTCTCAAAAAAAAACCAACAAAACCTGTGCGGGTGCAGGCATGCACGTGAGTAAACTTCTGCTCATACTATGAATCTGTGTATATGAATTTGAGCCCTGTGTAGAACTCATGGAGCAGCTGAAGCATTATAAAACACTCTGCGTGCTTGCTGCCCCCTCCGTCGCCTGCCACCACCGATGCTTGTTGTTCCTGATTTGCAGCATCACCTGTTGCTCCAACACCAGGCTTCTCTGGACCAGAAACTGGAGCAAAGAAGAGAAATACGTGTTTGTCATTGAACTGAACTGCAAAGAAGGAAGAGGAGAATGATAAGATCATAGCCTGCAGCACTTTGTTTATGAGAACATCCTTCCAGTGATATATGTCTGCACCAGGTGAAAGTATTGTGTCACCCCTAACATATTTTAAATGCCAAGGCTGTCATGCAAGAAGACAATGATGAACAAGTTTAAACAGAATATGGTATTGTAGCCATGTACAGAGTGTTACCCTGTAAAGGTTTGCACTGGTAGTGCTTCTTAGCAAAGTGTTTCCAGACTCTGATATATTCACCTACGGAACTTCTCTTACATAGAATTTAAAATCAAAATATTTCTGCTGCAGATAAACTGATGGGGTTGCACATAAACCAGTGCATTTTCCCGTGACCTTTTGCAGGTTATTTCATGTGTCCTCCTTGTCATACTTCCTGAGCTTCTCATAGCTTCTTGGGGAGGAAGGCCACTTTGCTCAGCAAACAGGCAAATCAAGGCAGGTCTGTGCTGAGCACTGAGGAGCAAGGAGTGAGCCCAGGGTCACTGCATGTCAGGGGTTTACTTGGACTAGCTCTAGCATACTGCTGTGGTCTGAATTCCCATTAGCTGCTGGAGTGCCCAGATCACATCTCCTGGTTTAGTTTCATGCAAAAATTCAGTTTGCATGCTCTAAGACTGCCTTGTGTTTTGGGGCAGGGCCAGCAGGGTCATTTGGACGATTCACTTCAAAAGTGCACTCCAGGGCCAAAGTTAAATGCTAAAGAAGCAGCACTTTTTGTCACAAAGCAGGTATGCCCAGAGCTATCATCATATGGTAGTTTTCTTCCCAGATATTTATCTTGAGCTCAACGGCATGAACACCATCACAGAGTTACAACTCTATTGCACAACAAGACTCATTTGCTGAGACTGACAACTCAGATTGAGCCTTGGGAAAGCTAACATGCAACACATGATGTTGAATATGAGCATGACCATATCCACCTTGGACTGAGGTGAAAGAACTTTAGCCTTGGATGTCACATGGGAATGAAGGCAACTGTGAATCCACAGAGTTTTATGTCTTTGAGACAAGGGAAGGTCAGAGCCACTCCATGAACCATCCAGGACAGCATTAATAACACTTTACAAGAGAGAGGAAAGGGAGCTTCTGATTGCCTGAAAAAAGTTCAAGGAGCTAGGATTTCTTAAGCACTTACCAAGGTCCTGTGTGGGCTTGTGTAAGGTGTTCAGCATCTCTCCATCAGTTTTCCTGTCTGTAAAATGGAGATACTTTATTTTTCTCACAAGGTTATTAGGAGGATTTTCCAATTAAGGCTCTTTATAAATGAAAGTGTCTTGAAAACAGGATTTAATCACCTGACTAAAAATGGTCTCCAACTTCTTTAGGCAGAACATTAGATTTTTATGGGGACTAGTCATGGTGCCCAGCATAACATAAGGCTGCAGGATCACACACTGCATCTTTAAGACATAGCTTACTTCTGAATCAGTAAGTGTACTAGACAAAGCAGCCATTATTTATGCATTCCTGCATACATGGCAAGGTGAAAATAATAGAATAAACATCATATACTTCATTATGATATCGGTTTACACTTCCAGGGTACACAAAAAGAGGCCATTTCATCAAGCTAATTGCCTGAAAGTAAAAGAGAGAGAACTTTAGCTATTAGTCTATTATGGGGCTTTTTTCTTAATCACAAATAGGGGCCGTGTGTCCCCAGGGGGATGTGTATTCTAATTTACAATTGAACTACAGATCAGAGCAATCAATCTTGTGCAGCACTTTTACAGTGTAATTGCTGCAACATAACAAATAAAAAAAAAAAAAAAAAAAAGGCAGCCTAAGTCGAGTTTCAGCTTGAGGTGGAGATATTTACCAGGCATTGGTTCAGGGTGGGAGGGAGGCAGAGAGAGAAGAGAAGCACCAAAGCCATGAATATGCAATGAGGGCTCATTAGTGCCCCAGTGTTGCCATGACGAATGGCATTATCCCCAGCCTGGTGCAGCCTAAACATGAATTTTATAACGACCCATTTATCATGACTTGTCATGGGTTTCTTTACTGTACTTTCTACTGACTCTCACACCTTCCACCACTGTCACCTCAGAATCCCTTCCTTTTGTTGTTTTATCTTGTTCTAGCTTACTTTTTGGTAACAATTCCTAACTGATAAGGAGAAGAGGACTGCAAATAGCAATATGCTGGGGTTCAAAAGCTTAGAGTTTCCCAAGCTGTAGACCCACTGCCAAATACGTAGGTGGTCTTCAGTCCACTTACAAGTGGATAAGTGTCTTCATTGTCACAAATATCTGCAATCTTGTCAGTTGACTCAGCAGAAAGGTCTTGGATTGACTGAGCATCAAGACAACTATCTTTCCATTCTGGCAGATGTGATGGATGAATCTGTTTTGTTGACCCAGGCCTGTCTAAAAGTGTTCTTCCACAGCCCACTCCAGTGATGTGCACTGTATAAAAAATTCACCCCTCAGTGTTATGTTGATAAAGGTACTAAATTAGGTAAATATACAAAAACTGTTTTCTTAAAAAAATTGCCAGATGTAAAAACTCAGTGGAAGGAAGAACATTTACCTTCCAGGAGTGAGAGATTAGTCAGCTCTGATAGAAAGCAAAATTACTTCAAATTAATTAGTATCTGGCTTCAGCTCATTTTTGGTCATTCCACCTTGTTTCTGTTTTACTGCTGTCCCTGTGGCCTATCTGACTCCACATTTAATATACCAGTGCTTATAAAGAAATCCCTGTGGCTCAGAAGGCTGAATTGCCACTGCTGGGCTATGGCCTGTGCTCTAGTATATAGAGGCTTTCATTTCCCAAGTTATGAATCTGACATCTCATGGCCAAATCCATGCTGGCTTATTTCTGAGAAGTCTGTCCTCATTATTTACCCCAAATAGTTTCACTGTCAGTGTGCTTTTTTTTCCCACTGTGAAGTAGCTGGAGTATCTGGAAGTATCAAGCCTCTCTTTGTTGGATTTTATACTTTTGCTATTACAAGAATTCGTCTTTGGGGATAGAAAAATCAAGCAACTTATTTCCAGCTATTACTTGGATCGGACTTCATGTTCTTAAACAAGTTGTAAGCTCCCATGATCTCTGAAAACAACTCTCTTGAGGTCTTAGATCAGGATAGTCCTGCAGTCCTTTCATTACTCTACTGGATGTTTGAAAATATTAAAAGGCATCTAACATCCCAGTCCAGCAATTTATGGACTCAGACCCCAGTGCTGTAGCCCTCAAAGCCTCTATTTCTTCCACAAAATCCACACTTTGCTATTATTTTCACCAAGACAGGCACGTGTTTCACTAGAGGAGTATTTTGTCAGAACAACAGGCCATTACCCAAAGATTCATCACAGGTTCCCACTTCAGCACACGATGGAAGAGAGCCTGGGTGTCAGAAAGAGAGGAGAAAGGAAAGTTTCTCTCAAAAAGGTGTGTTAGGTGTATGGCACACCTTGATTAAACTGGGAATATCTTATTAGGCCAGCATATCCTGATGTGTTTTTGTAATTTATTATGTTTTTTCTCTTTTACAAACCCATCTGTGTTCCTTTGGAACACATACATCTAGTTTTTTAAAGCCCCAGACGGCACCTTGCACAAGTCCTTGACCTTTGCTGGAGAAGCCCATCTCCCATTGCAATATAAGTGATCTTCTGTTAATTATCAGGAGAGAAAAGAGGAAAAAGAAATCTCTCTTAAAGAAGCAAATCAGAAATGACTGCTAATACTGCAGGAAGCATCCACTGCCTTTGCAGACACTCAGGACACAGCAAATATTATCATTATTCCTAAGAATAAATGTTTGCCCTGTGACCCAGATGATCAGGATCATCTATTGAGTGGAGAGAACAGAGAGTAGTTAGAAACAACAGTGTTAAATTGTTCTTTTAAAATTCCTGTTAGGAGTTCTAAAATTTACTATGGTCAGTCTATGAGGTCAGGCTGAGATACTTTGTTGCTGAGCCATTATCTGCAGTTTATGTGTTGGAAGAAGCAGATTCCTGTTTGAGTTGGTTTCAGGAATTTGCAGGTCCCACACAGGGAGTATACTATATTATTTTATACCAACACCTGCAGGTCCCTTAGGGAAACAGGCTCATCTTTCATCCACTCACCTCATCAAAAAACAGACATTGAAATGAAGATTTTTAAAGGCCAGAAAATGCAGATGGCATCGAGTTCTGTCACTTTAGTGCCCAGTACCGCTATGATCACATCAGAGTTCTCAGTTGATCTCAACAGCCATGTGGGGGGCAGCTGCTTAAGACAGAAAAGGATTCACTATGCCTCAGTCGATCCACAAATGGCAACCATTAAAATAAAATAATTGCAATCCTTAAAATACTAAGTCCTTGGTTCTAAACCAACAGGCCTCTAATGGTAGGAAACACCCAGACTTCAGGAGGAAAAATATGACTTTCATTGCCGCATGAATCCAACTGCCAAGAAAAATACTGTCCATAACATTGTTTTCAAAGAGAAATTGAGAAATATAGGTAATATTTTAAAATGGAAGAGAATCCTGTAGGTGAGACTAGTTGTTTATCCCAAATTCAGGGGAAGTTTAGTGGCTGACTGTTGCAGGATCAAAGGCAGATCTCACATGAATATTCTGCTTCAAATGTATGTCCTCATGCAGTCAAATCCTGACCACACAGCAAAAATATGCAAAGTTATATTCAGTAGTCTGCTACATTTACAGGCAGAATTCACAAACTTAAAATGCAAAAAAGAAAAACAAACCTGGAAGAGAACTGGAGGTGTGATTGCTACATAATGCTGTTCAATACCTGTTCAATTGACATATTTACAATGTAAAATTTTAAAAAGTAAATGCTACTTCCCTGTATAGAACTCCCTGCTTTTAAAGACATGAGAAAAGGGCAACCGAACACAAAACTCATTCTGAGTGAATAGTTAAGCATTTAACTTCCTAGGCAGTGCCAAGAAGATAACCTGCAGCTACCAGTTCTGCTACAAATATCTGACCATTATTACTGTGCTGTTGTTTTTTGTGGATAAACCCATCCCTCTTCTCTCAGTTGTGTTTCAAATATGGTTAAACATTTTTTTCTCCCTCCAAGGACTGGCTTTAGTCATCCTAATGGATTAATGATCTTTTCCCCTGGACAGGCTTCAGCTTTGTTTTAAAGCTTCCTTTGCCTTTCCCTCTGAGAGCCAATGGCTTGTTGCTCCCCACTTTTAAACAAACAAACAAAATGTCCTTCTTCCCCCTCCTCCCCACTTTCTTTAATGACATCTTCAGTCATTAATGAGTTAATAAAAATCTCCAAGTCATCTGGGAATAGATAAGGAGAAAGAAAGAAGAGTATTGTACACATAATGACAGGCTCCCTGCTGGCCCTGGGATGTCATGGGTCAGCCATGTCAAGAATGTGTGTGCCCAATCATCTGCTGATTTTTATCAGCAAGGCCTCAAGCAGAATCTGACACGGCCAGTTTGGGAGTTACAATGAATAAACAATGACTTCTTGGATTGTTGGCGGCTGTATGATAGAGTGAGAGGGTTTATATATACTAAAACATGATGACATTAGCAATCAATATACCAATTACTGGACAAGTTATTGGATGAAGAATGCACATGTCTTGAGCATTGTGCACTTTGAACATGCTACCCGTGATGGAGACCACAGAAATAATATTAGTTAACCCTTTGCAAACTGGCTCTACTCATACCTGATGGTGCCTTGAAGTTTCTGAGGGCACCTGGCGAAAGAAAACCTGATCTGGTTTAGTATATTATGCCTTTCAAATAGGAGTCATAAGCCTCACAAATTTCTTTTTCATTAGGACTTAAGGAATAAAGGAATAGATTTTTTTTTCAAGTGAGCTGTTGGGTGTTGGAGCAACGGATTCTAACAAATAATTTGTTCTCCATAAAATTTCAGAGGAAATCAATTCCTTTTGACCCAAACACCTCTAGCATATTACACAAACTTGATCACTGAGAGGTCAGAACATATCATTTATAGGATGGTTAGGCAAATGACCCCATAGCTCTCACCTGTCTAATCTACACCAGGGAAAGGAAGATAAAACTTTAACATATTTTTCTTATTCATGTGCTACCAGAAATGCATTTCTGCATCTGATCAGTGATCTCCCTCTTACTTCCCTCAGTCAGCTCAAAATAGTCTTTGTGAGTTAGTCTTCTGTTATTTTGGAAGTGATCGTGAAGACTCAGAGCCAGTGTTATAATTGAAGCCAGAATAAAATGTGGTTAATAAGTCACCTAATTCAAAGTACAAACAGAGAAGACAACTAAGGTGGAGATGGATGTGTTGGGCAGACCTGCTGTATCTGTGGGCACCGCAGAAGTGTTGCCTAGATTGAAGTTAAATAGTGTCAAGTCTCCATTGTCCATTAAGATGGACAGGTCTGTGGGCTAATGGAAAGCTCATGTTTTTTTGCCCTGAGGTGCATCATTAAAATGATGTGGAAATGATATTTTAGGATGGCTCTCCATCCATTTCTGTGAAGCCTGTGAATGTCAACTTTTACTGCGATGTGGGAAGCAGCAATGTCACTTTAACTTTTTCTCAGGTGAGGGCAAACAAGGAAAGGCATAAATAAATCTAAAATTCAGCTTTGCCTGCCAGGGCATCTGTTGGTGCAGCAGAAATGGTGCAAAAGTAGGGAGGTAACGGAGTTCAGACTGACACTGTACTCACTGTTTATCAGGGGCTAAATAAAATTTTAAGATAATCTCTTACACATCACTTTTGTGAGGTAAGGGCTAAAGTATTACACTAAACTACAATGAAATCTACTGCTTCTTTGCAGAACACTAATAAACTTAGTTGTGTTGGATGGTTATGGCAGAGGGACCAGTCCCAGACAAAGGGGAGAAACAGATGCTACTGCATCTGGTTTTAACTGCAATGGTTATGAAATGTTCAGCTGGATCCTTTCAAATGGCTCTTCCCTTCCCATTGAGTAAGTTCTTGAAAAGTTTGGAAGTGGATTTGTCCAGCACATCTGATATGAATAACAAAATGCTTTAAAATGTAAATGTTTCATAAAATAGCACCATTACCATACATTTTAGTGAATACAGCTAGAAAAACCAACTCAATAATCCCTCCTCTGTAATTTACAATTAACTTTTTGCCTCAAGGTAACAGCTACGTTCACAAAAATAATGGTAATAGATTGACCTTGTTATGAATGGATAACAAGCTGGAAACAATATAGTTTGTCACAGAGCATTAACTGTTACTGTTGAAATTGTAAATAATGTGTACAGAACTTACAATGTAAATGGCTCCCCTTAAAAATATTAATTATGTCGATTAAACACTTGATGCATAATGGATTATTCAGAAACCTATTTAAGTCCATGTCAGACTGCATACACCATTTTCTAAGATCCCATTCCCAGACAACTGGAAAAATCTATGGCTGTGCTTTGACTGCTCAAGGTGGACAAAGGGCGTGCAATAGAATATTGCCTTAAGTTAAAGATATATGGCTGCTGCTTTTGTTTGGTTTGCTTGCATGCTTTTTCACCTAGTACAGCATCAAATGATTAGAGACACCAGGCTCTTCTGAGATGCTTTTAGGCTTCTTTGTAAGTTAATAAAAAGCAAGTCTCATCCAGCAGTGTTGACCACTCACCAGAGGATCCCCGTGGAGTCTCTCCTGGCTTTTATGCCACTTCATAAAGACCAGTAATGGAACAGAGGAATACAGATAAATTGTTACACCTGGCTGGTTTCTCATAGACAAGTGGTGTAACTCATCACCCACAAGCCAGAGAAAGCTGTGAGGGTTCATGCTACTCAGTTGACCTCCTCTTTGAGCATCCTTTGGTGCCAGGGCTGTGCTCGTCTGGGAGGAGAAGATTGCCATCACATGGCTTTAGAGAATGATCCAAAACTGGTGTCTAGCACATGACATAGAAAAAATTAGATTTTTTTTTCCCCAGTGTCTGGGGGCCACTAATTCATGAACAAGAGATGAAACCACAAGAACTGTTCTTCATCTGTAGCTCAAGACTGGACTTCACATTACTTCAGTGTTCTGGCTAATTACCATCTATAGACTGCTGCATTATAAAGGAGGGATTCCCACTAGATTATCCACAGAGAGAAAGTGATATTGAAATGACAAGCCACCAAGAGGTCAAATAACCAGTTGCCAGAAGTTAGAATAACTAGAATGTGGAGCAACAATATCTGAGGAGCTGGCATGTGTCCCGGGACTGGTTGTCAGACAAGAGAAAGAAAAGACAGCTGGAATCAACTGTTATTTTCTCTGAACACAGTTTAAATCTATCACTTTGGTTTTTCAACCCAACTCCTGAACTGGGAGTTCAGAAACTGATCCAGTAAAATATAAGGTCCCTTTATACCTCATTTTTTCAATCAACTTTGTTTAGCTTTATCCTGTGGGATCAAGGACTGAGCAGGCAGTCTGAGCATAGAGAGTCTGATTACAATTAGGGCTCTTCAGGGCTCCTGTAATCCAAGCAAATACATTAGATCCTCTCTTGCCTAAAGGTGTGTTCTCCCACCTGGGGAGAAACAAAGTCGCTGCACACGTGTAACTGAACAGGCACCTTTTCCCCTGCCATGGGGTCAAAATCCCAACACAAGGCTGGGTAAGAAACACTCAGATTTCCCTCTGCCCAATGTTTTCCTCTGGCCAGCTCTTGTTTCACCTTCAGTTAAAGTTTCTCTATTTGCTATACACTCGGTGCCATCTCTTTAAAGATGTACATCTGAATGGGCAAGAAAGTTCGGGATTAGCAATGGGCAGAGGTCAAGTCCACCAAGACTTAAAGCATGTCCTTGGTTGTAAAAAAGATTACATTACTGGCAGCTCTTTGCCAGATCAGTACTTCGATGCCAAATGTTAATCCTTGCTGGGGACAAGATGGCTTGTAAATGTTATAGGAGAACATAGGTTTTTCCTGTAGAGAACAGGCATTTATGGTTAAAGCACAGGGATTGTTTTCTCATGCTTACATTTGCATTTCATGCAGATTCACTCTTGCTTAGTATGAGCTTTGTTTCACTTTTACATTTAATCAGTTCAGATCTTTATTTATACAACTAAGGAGAGTGTGGTCACGATCTTATGGCACTGTGTAGCAGAAGGGCCAGAGCTCAATCTCAAGCTTTCCCAGAGAATTTACTCTCTGTCACTGGAAAAGCCTATTTGCTTGCTGAACCTTAGTTTTCCCATCTGTAAATTGGAGCTGCACTTAAAAAGAGTCCTGTAAAGTTTTATTTATGACTGTTAGAAAAATGGTGTTTATTGGATTTATAAAGTAATCTCCCTGTTTTAGCATGGCTAGTTATGCATCTCTGACTTCAGAAATAATGCTCTTTCCTACAATTAGAGAGCTTTTGGGCAGCTCAGGTTTCCAGGTTTACACCAGGCATAAGCCAACACAAGATTTTAAACCAATAGAAGACACAATTGGCCCAAAGTTTATTCTGCTGTGGACTGAGAGAAGAATTGTGTGTAAGCAGCAGCTGTTTCTACATGTGTGCAGGAAACTGCACGTGACTAAGTGTAGTTGGGAAATTAATATCACACCAGTAGATTGCCAGCAGCTGACTATGCTGGTGCAGTTATACCCCGATACCTAACCTGTAGGAAGTCATTTGGTCATCCTATGTGGAAGGGAAGCAAGTAGATATGGGTGTAAACTGTACTCACACCTGGTTTTGCATCTTGAAATCCCCAAGGTCTCTGTGCCTCAGTTTCTCCTCCTATTTTGGAAGGCAGCAAAGCTCTATTGATTCCTGCCTTATCATAAAGTTTCACTTTCAAGGGTGTGATGGGGTCAAAACCACTTGTGCCTCGTGCACATGGCTTCTAGAAAAGGAGACCATGTAAATTCCCAGGTAGATTTGATAACAGAGTTCAAAAAATAAGAAAAGCAAATTCAATCTGGAGAAATGTGAGCTCCTAGGTCTCATGCTACATATACTTCGTAGCTATAAAAATTGGAATTCAACATTTTTTTCTGGCAAGAAGTAAAAAGTGATACGCATCATACAAAGCATTAAGTTGTGTTAGTTCGGTTTTGTTATGCAGATGGATTTTTTTTCCTTCTCTTCTACTCTTTAAAATGTTTCAAATTAAAATAGCTTACTCAAGGTCACCAAAGGCATATGGTCCTGCTCAAAACTTTAAACAAAACATTAGTTTTTACAACCTTTTGTAATTTGGTACTGTATACAACATGGTTCTAGAAGGAGTTTCTGTAATCTTTGCAGTGGGTGACAGAAATATGAGAGCCAAATTTATAAGCCATTTAGTGAAGCATTTAATCAATTTCATGCATAGGAAATAACTCTGATTGCTTTGCTTTATCAATCTTGCTTTCTCAGAGATCTGCAGTCACCCCAACCTCAAAACACTTAACTGCTTGGGGAGGAAAGAGTAGGTAAAAATCTAATGCTGTACACAGTGTCAGGAACTTCTGAGGGCTGCTTAAACTTACCTGCCAGCATCAATAATGCTGCTTGAGGCTGTTAATATATTTCAGAGGGAAGGCAGAAAGCCCAATATTTATAGGGAGTTGCAAGGGCTCTTTAACAGAGTTTTTCATTAAACAGCCTTTGTCCAGAATGAGTCTTTGACACTGTGTAGAGTTATGCAGATTAAACTTGCCTCTAATGCTAGAGTGTTTGTGGATGTTGCCTTTAATCCCTTACAAACACTAAAAAACCCCTCCCTGCCCAGCAAGTCCCTGTCTTTCCATAAAATATGAATAGCATACCATTTGATGAGTTCAGAGAGGGACTGCCTGGGATGTTATTGCTCACTGTGGCCACAAGAAGAAAAACAACACATTGGGGTCTAGACTGCCTTAAAGCTAATGGAAGAGTTAGAAGTCACACCTACCCGTGACTGGAACTGGGGGAAGCTTTATCTTGGAAGAATCTGAAGGATTAGAATAGTTCCTCTTCTGCTCTTCAAACCATGTCTCTGAATGGACAGCTTGACCCTTGGCACTGGAGAACAACACTCCTCACCACTTCCATAAGGCAACTGGTGAACTGGAAGATCTTTAGCTCTGTTCTTTATCTAGTGGCATCTGCACTCATAAAGGGATGGGATTAGGTTGGTCTACACCAGCACAAGCTACTACTCTTTGTACAGGAAGAGGCAAAGGAAAATATTGTCCAAACCAACCTCATTCACTTCACACACATCTGAAATCCCTACCTGGAGTAAGAGGTAGGGCTTAAAAGAAAACTTCAGAGCACATTTTTTTCTCATATACTACAACAGCTGGTACAGTACCCTAAGCAGAGCACTACACAGTGACTTTTCTTCCTGAGTGAAAAATTCCTGAAGGAGCAAAAAGGCAATCTCTCTGATAATCATCAGCTGCTCAACTATATTAAATTTAGACAAGGCTACAATAGTGCCAGAGTTGTCCCCTGCCCTCTAAAATTAGAACTGAAAGAATGGTGGGCATAGCGCTAAATATATAACTCATTTAAAAATAATGTGCTCTCAGGCTTTTCTAATGCTTGAAATGCCTAATGCTAGGGATCATCATAAATCCCTAAAGACCTGTTTGCACAGCCAGCCCGCCTCACCACCTCCAAATGTGTTTCAGGAGGATATGTTCTCTCCTGAACATCCACTTTTCTTCACAGCATAGAGGCAAAAAAGGAACGAAGGTTTGCTGCAGTGAAACAATATCTTTTCTCTTTATCTCAGAAAACAGGAACTTAACCTGGCCTCTGCTTGCTGTGGGGAAGCAGAAAAACAAAAAGGAAAGAAGAAAAGAAAATATTTACTGTCCCTCCTAAGTACTAGTCCTGGAAGGGCAGATAGAGACCATCCATTTGAAATGATCACAAGTGTGAGCATTGGGCCTTCAAGCTGGATAAAAAT
Source organism: Florisuga fusca (assembly GCA_038090715.1). Classification (NCBI taxonomy): domain Eukaryota; kingdom Metazoa; phylum Chordata; class Aves; order Apodiformes; family Trochilidae; genus Florisuga; species Florisuga fusca. The sequence continues at coordinate 4,878,625 of JAAWXA010000037.1, forward strand.
ATCAACAGAAAGAAAAACACGAAAAACCTGAAGCCCCCCAGATTAAGAAACCGCAACTTTCTACTTCCATTTCTTAAATTTAGTAGAATTTAGTGCTAACAATTTTTGAATAAATAAAATAAGCAATTGAGCATAGAAACAGAGCCATGAAAAATACAGAGGAGATGATTTTCCTTTCATGGAGGATCAGAACAGCTTTTACCCAAAAGAAGACCTTTTCTATCCTTTCCAGCTCTCTTCTAATAACATATAGATCAGCCTAGAAAGGAAGAGAGACTAAGAGGAGTACGCTTTGTGCTGCTCTGAATTTATAACCAGTTTGGACCTGGCATGCAAATCGGCCCCAATGAATGGCGGGACCTTAGAAGCCTCCATCTCATAATACAGGGGTTGCCTTGCAAAACTTAGTTTTTGATTTGCAGCTGTTTTCCTTTTTTCTTATTTCTACCATCAGAGCATCTTCAGCAGGTGGTGAGCATTTGAAAAGGGTGGCATGAGAGAGTGGGAAATATTTGCTTGGGAGGGCTTCATGGAGGTAACCAAAACCACTTCCCTGGCTGGTGTGGTTCTTTCTTAGGGGGGCAGGGAGAATTAATCTGGGCTCTATAAAAAGCTAAAGCCCAGGCAATTTCTAAAGGAAGGCATGATGTCTGAAGTGGGATGTATTGGTTAATGGAGGTACTGCTGTTTAGCCACAAATTTTGGCTTAGAGGTGGGATGTTTGTTTTTTTTCTTTGTCCTTCAGGTGTTTTTTCTTCTCTCTGTATCTGTGGGAAGCTGGAGAGAGCTTAGGTCTGTGCTCTTGGTCATTTATAGGGCTGGGAAAGGTGTGTGTGCCCCAAGAAATGGGTCTGGACTTGATCTGCTACAAATATAAATGCTTGTTAGGGAAGCAAACAGGTCAAATTACACTATTCTTGTACCTTAAATAAATCAAGAAAGGTGTAAATGTGCTAGTCATGAACTTATTTCTCCCTTGGGCTACTTCCATGAGATGTTTCTTTCTCTTCCCTGCCCATACTCGTTCTACCTTTGCTGCTTTGCATGGCATCAGCTCATTGGAAGGGTTTGTTGAAAATAGTAATATTAAAAAGGCAGGTTTTCTGTTTGCTCACTTGGAATATTCTAAGAGGGATTAGCTCATTTAGCTCTTCACCCCATAAATTTGGGGTTTGCTTTTTTTAGTTTTGTCTTGCAGAAATGCTAAGGCAATAAAACCATAAGTAAAAGAAGATGCAGGGTTTTTTAAAATTTTATTTTGTAGATAGAGATATAGCTCTAGCAATCACCAGCTGCTCTGTTGGCTCTTTTTTTATTTTTTAAGACTAGTAATTAAAATAACACCTATACATTGCTGCTGTAGGAAGACAGACCTGGAAAAATTTCTCACAATATGAATCGAAGTTTTTGGGATGAAAAAGATAGTATGGGAACTCAAGGTTCAACTTTTTAATTTATTTATTTATTAAATTTTATTTTCAAGGAATCCAGCATGTGGATCCAGCGATGGGTGAACAGCACAGATCTTGCACCTGGGGCTGTTCACACATGGGATATCCCAGTTTGACACCAGGGGATCTGCCCAGTGGTCTCAAGGTACTCCTCAAAACTCAGCTAGCAGGAAGGCCATTCTCTACTTTTCATCTTCTCTATCCCCAAAGAGGCAGGGGTTTGGAATTACTCCTCTTTGCTGTAATCTTACTTCTAGGAGAATGATTTAACTCTCAGTCAATGGGCTCTTTTTGGGGAAACTGATGACCCAGTTCTGAGAATGATTCCTTTTGCTGTTCCTAGGAACTGTTTGTTACTTTTTGAACTTTTTTGGACTTAGTCTAGAGTTGATTGGTTTTTAGTAATGCAAGTAATCTAGAGTTAAAGAAATGCTGCTGCCTGATGCTCACTCACCACAGGTGGTTTTCTTGAAGTAGAACAGTTGGAGCAATTTGATAAACCTCAATCAAGTTTTTATACTGTTTAAAACCCAGTATTTTATGGATGTAATTTATACATAGAAAAAAAAAGAGGGCTATTCCCAATATTATCTTTATCTTCTAGACATAAATAACAAACAACTCCGGTAATCAAAATTTACTGCAATTGTAATAGGTTTTGGCATCGTTTATGTATCCTAGGGAATGTTAACATAATGTTGACTTTCAGGACTGAGGCCAGTTTTTTTGTGTTTTGGTTTTTTTTTTCCTTGTTTTTAGGTTGGATTCATTATATAAAAAAGACCAGTGTTTTGTGGCTTTTATGGCATTTGAGAGATTAATTCTCATAAATAACACCGTTTATGCCTCCTAATCAGAGAGTTGAAATTATCTGTGACAATGTGAACACTAAAAAGTTGTATACTATGAAAATATTTCAATAATTAATGCATGCACTATCTAGAGCAATTGACAGTGAGGTCATAAACATAATGGGCCATCTGTGTTTGATTTGTATCTGAAAATACTTAAAGGGAAAGGCAGGTAATTCAGGCTTCTCTTACAAATGTAGACAGGCAAGATTTTTCACCTTCTCAGAAGGCTGTTGAACCATTTCATTGCTTTAAAGGAGAAAAAAAGTTCTTCCAGGCTAGAGCCTTTTAACACACTTGCATTTTGCTTCTGTGTTCTCTGACAAGCAGAGCACACCAGTGGGACTTTTAGTTTTCTTTTAGAGTACACAGAGGGTTGTCATTCTCCCTTATTTACTTTATATTGTTTGCTCTATAAAAAACTGCCACTCCAGGCTCCTGAGCAATCCCACTAGCTCACTTAGCATTCTGGGACCTGGGTTTAAATAGTTTCCTTTGGAGCTTTCCAAGTTCAAATCTGCTCTGGGCTGTTGAAAGACAGCATAACTTTTATGCCGGGATCTGGCTCGTTGCACCTTTATGACCCTTCTCTGGATTTGTCCCAGCTTGCCTCCCGAACCTTTTCTTTCCCCTGTGAAAGTCGAAGGTTCAGGTTACCTGGAGATTTGGGAGAGGGGTTTAATTTAGCACTGGGTTTCTCTGCTGTAATGGGGAGGAATGGATTGCCCTGCTAGCGTTAGGAATAACGCTTTATCTCTGAATTTATAGGCGTTGGCAGAAAGCCAATAGCAAGCTGGAATGACTCAATAAATAAACAACCAAATACCCCTCTTGTTTTCACTGGCTGATTTGATGACAGTCGGACTCCTGCTCTTGGCACTGGCTGAGCCTCTACTGAAGGAAATGCCATTATCTTTCCAGTGCCAGGCAGAGATTAATACATTCTTGGAAATTGAATCCAGACAGAACTTCTAAATGATTTCATGTGACCTCCTGTATATCAGGGCTATTAAACACTACAAATTACCTATGATAAGAGCAGAGATTGTAACCTATTTAAAACTCTACTTTTTTTTTTTTTTTTTTTTTTTTTTTTTTTTTTTTCTCCCCTGCTCTGCCCTTTTCTGTTGCCCAGATATTGAGTGTAGGCAGAGAACAGGTCACAGCAAGGTAGCACCAGTGTCTAGAGAAACTGGCTGAAATATATCCAGGTAATCCCACACTGTAAAAATTCCTTCACTGTCCCTGATAATCTGATCTGAGGTTAATTTCCTCCTCAGACCTGAATCTGGTGATCAGTGTGATTCTGAGCATGAAAAGAACAGATGCCAGCTACCACCTATGAGATCTCTCCATTAACCCTCCCCTCCCAAACTTTGACCCTCTTCTCACTATCACATCCCTAGCATTGCAAAATCTTTTTAGCCAGGGATAAAACTGGAATAAAGCAAGATGAGAAGCTGAATTGTATCATCAAAATGCACGAATTATTCTAGCTCTGGACTCCAGAGAATTTTGGCCTCTTTACACTATATCACTGAATAGAGGTGGAGAGCAAATCCTTTAGATTCAACTGCTTTGAGACAGCTTCCCATTCTGTAACAGCAGCCTTGTTCCCTGACTTTTGCTTTATTTAGCTATATTACAGTAAGTAGGGAATAAAGGACAGCTCTGAATCAGAATCTTATCCTCTCCCATCATTTGCTAACATAATAATTCTTCCTGTCGTCTTCACATTTTATTAGCACAATTTTATGTACCAAGTGAAAATTTGATAATAAAATTCATTATACTGTAAATTGCAAGTTGGGTCACACCAAAATCCAACCTACACAGAGCCTGTGACGGATGTGTAGGGAAATATTAATAAGAGAAAGACTCTGTACCCTCCTGGTTTTCATAATCAGCAGCTAAAAGACATCCAGACCTGATGTTTAATATAATTCAGTAATGTTTGTTTTTTTTTTTTTTAATCCATATATAATTCTGTACAACATCTGTGATAACGACCTAAATATTTTAATTTTAATTAATATAATTAATTAATAATTAATACTTTCTTGCAACAGGTGCTCTAAATTGTATTCCAAAAACTAGGGAATAGTCATTCTCTCCTTATTTTCTCTATTCTGGATTTTGTAGGCCAGGTGTCATGTCTCCTCTCTTTTTTCAGGCATTTTTTACTTAAAAAAAATGACAGGAAAGTGTTCTAATCATCTGTATTTGAGTCACCATGACCAGAACTACCAGGGCATGAGGATATTTTCAGTGTTTTTATTCTCTGATCATGTTCTTGTATCTTATTTTTCCTTTTGTGAAGCACTGAATTCATACTTTACAGTGAATTATTCACAATCACTGAGATCTTTCTGCCATAGATGTGTCCAGAGCTTTTATATGAGTATCATACATTACCCTCCACCCAGTTACATAAAATTTCTTTTTCTCTGGGTAATTCTCTATCGTTTGTCCATACATGATCAGTATAGCTGGTAACATAAGCTCCTGGGGGGGGCCCTGCTCAAAAACTCCTTCCAATCTGAAAACTAGCTATGCTTGTAACTAACTTGTCTTATAAAATTCAGCTTAAGGACCTTTGCTTGGAAACCTCAAAATCTCTAAAAATCTGAGTACCCTTTGTAGAGATGCATGGGCATTTGGTGATTCCTTCAACAGAACTTTATTAATAAAGGTTTGTGCAGACCAAGGGATGGTGCTGAGTATTGTATTAATATTGTATTGTATTAACAGCTGTGGTATTTTTTTTTTAACTCTAGCTAATTTCATATAATTATTAACTTCATATAACAATTTGAAAAGGAGAGTGTGGTTTTCTACATAGGATTGCAGTGTAGCATTCAGGATGTACAGGTTATTCTCCTTATCTGCCAAAAATCTGTCTTACTGAGCAAGCTGTTTCATCTTGCTGTGATGAAACAGGGGTGCAATAATTACTTTTTTTTCCCTTCTTTGGTATTTAACTTCTAACTTTTCCAGGATAGAAACAGCACAGTTATACATACATATCTTTAAACTGTTTTGTTTGGTAGCTCTGGATAATGTCATATGCCAAGCTGATAATGCATTTGTTAAGGTCAAATGGTTTGATAAGGGCATTATGTTACTTCTTTTAATCATGTTCTATCTCACTCTTACAATTAATGTATTTTTCTCAAATACTGTTGATACATTATCTCAATGGGAATATTTGTTTTGGACACCAAATCTACCAACATGCTGTAAGTAGTCTTCCAGTTTTGTGTTATTTGAAGTAAAATAATTTTGCTCTGTTCTGTTGGTTTGAAGAAGCTGATTGGACTTCAGCCCTAATAATGTCAAAAAAGCCAAGGGCTTTTTTCCTGAGATTTCACTAAGGTGTGATAATTAAGAAATGTGAAGTGAACAAAAACCCACAGTGCCTCTGGACTGAAAATGATGTGCCTTAAGAGTCTGAGTAATAACTGTTTGGCCAGTGGCCATAAACCAGTCCTATAAATGCAGAATATAGGATCTGAACTGGGAGCATTGCCTTGCACCAATTACACCAGCAGCAGAATGGTGATGATATCCAGTGGGTTGCCCATCCTTCCTCCCTCACCATTTAAAGTGACACCATCCCTGTTTTCACTCTGCATCTATCATAAAGACACATTGATTTCCTTTTGGAGGAAAACACATATTTCTTCCCTTCTGCTAAGAAGATAAATCTGACAGATTTTAATCAAATGTAGTTGTTCACAACTATAGAAATGTTTCCAGTGTTGTAGATGAAAAACATTTTTTTTTTTTTTTTTAAAGGAGGAGGGTTCTGGAGGCCAGGTTTATTTGGAGAGTACACCTGTGCTAAAAATCTTACTATATGCACCAGCAGTTAACATTTCAGAATGCCCTATGGGCAGGTTTAACTTTACTGCCCTCCAACATAATGCCTGTCTTGTAGTGGTAACCATGAATACTGCTATAGTTAAGGGTCTGTCAGTGGTTCTATCATAAACTCCCCTGTTTCCAGGGTTTTTATAACTCAGTCATAAAAACTCTCTCCAAGCTAAAGCTTAGCTTACCAAGGCAGACCTGATTCTACCCTTGGAAAGGCAGATGATAGATATCCCTCTGGCTCTTCTGGAATTAGCTATGATCCCTGAGGAAGGGCTCTCACAAACCATGGGTGCCATACACGACAGATGAAGGGGCAATAGTGTCTTAGAAAGACTTTCATCCTCTTCAAATGGCAAATAAATTGGTCCTTTTTACTTGAAAGCAAAAGGAGTCAAACAACACAGTACTTTCCAATTTAAGCTGCATTTTTACTTTAGTCTTTCATTTCTTAAAGTAACTTTAGGAGTTCATTACTTCCTAGCCTGGGCCACAGGCAACAATCTGATAACATTTAGAAATATGGAATATCATTCACTACTTTAAATCAGTGGGAATAAATGCAGAAGGGAATAGCCTGAAGGAAAGGATCAACCATATCTGAGTAGAAGCAATGTTCAGAGCAACATAGAAGCCATGGCTATTGTGACCCTGAAAGAAAGGAATTGTTCTTAAAAAATGTAGACTTAGAATTTAGATATCTGCCTTTTTTTTTTTTTTTTTCTTTTTTTCTTTTAACCTTAGACTTAACCCAGCTTGTAGGCAAGGTTGGCTGTAATATTCTCCAGAAGTAGAGCAAATGTTGGTGTATAATAATATTCTATAATGGCAGCTAGTATACATTTGGAAATAAGTTATACATCCTTAATTGAAATTAAAATGTGATAGATGGATAATAGCTCTGTTATGGTTCTGGTGCTATTTTAATGCCCACTAATTAAAAAGATGTAACAAATTTTGAATACTGGGAATGTTTTTTTTGGGAGCAGGAAGTAGTGTCCAACTCTGCCAGGATCCCCACAGGTTTTTCTTCCTATGGTGGTAGTTATCTACTGAGACTTCAGTTGCTCCAGTCCTTTTTATTCCATTCCTGAGTGTCCCAAAACTGAACAGTCACTGAAGGTTTTGAGTTTGAACCTTCATGTACATCTGGGCAACAGCAAAGAGGAAAAAAAAGGAAATACCTTGAATGTGTTTATTTAAATCAAAGAAGAGCAGGCCGGTGCTGGGTCCTGCATAAGTAAATATTTCACTAATAAGGCTCTGCCTCTGATTATTTTAAACCTGTACTTAAAGTCAATTAGAGATTCTTCAGTGGCCTGAACTTTGGGCAATGAGCCTGCTCCTCAGTCTGATTTCAGCCACATTCTGCAGTGGGGTAGCGGTCAGTGGGCTGAATTTGATGTGGGCAACAGTTGCACCACATAACCTACAAGAAGAGGCAGCATCTCTACTTGTTTATTCCTAGTGCTGGGTCATCTCTAGTATTTGACATTTTGACAACTGTCCAAAGGGTCATTTGGTTTTTGTTCCTCTCCTGCTTTGCTCCTGGGACAACCTCTGACTCTTTCATTCTCCAGCTCAGGGGAGGAAAGGAAGAGAAGAAGAAAACTACTGATCTATCTCTTCCAAAGAGCAGTTTCTACCAGTCAAAGGTAGAATTACAGAAAATTAAAACAAGTTAGGAAGGGGAAAACTGCCTTTTATTTCCTATTTCTACAGTAATAATAAAACATTAAATGAGGAGCCTCTCTGGAAAAGAGTCAGAAATTAAACTCTGGCCAAAGCCATTCTTATTTTAAAAGAGCATTTTTCCTTCTGTGTTGCAAGGAGCTTTTATGGCTCCTGTCCCTACACCAGATGATTCAGGTCTTACACTTCTTTAGATCTAAGCCAACAAGATGATGTTCTGGTGACCAGTGCCTTTATGAATCTTCTCTCTTCAAGCTATCAAGGAAGTTTCTCCTTCTGAGGAGTCTGATGTCCTAGTGATCTTGGTGTGGATTTGCACATTTAAGTCCCATCAAACGCTAATAGGAATTCCCTGGTCAAATCCTCTGCTCTGTCCCTCTTCATGCCTCATTGGGAAAAAAAGGAGCCATTAGTGTGTTTAAAAGTAAATTTCAAGGTTTTCTTTTTGTGTGTTCCAATGGCTGAGGTTTACTCCGCTCGTCCTTTTTATTTTATTGTGAGGCACCTTGAGTTATTTGCATGATAAGACACCCTATAAATGGATTATATTGTAACGCATTGTGTAGGTTTAATGCTGACAACAGCTTGGTTTAGAAGTAAGATAGAACTTAAATTTTTAGTTTCTGATATGCCATGCAGAGAAATGCTTTTTGAGAAGCATGAGGGCAAAGCGGGAGGGATGAAGATGATGATGAGGAGGCAGCTTGAGTTAAGTTGTGTGAATAACTCGAGGGAAGGCTGGCATTAAAAAGGAGTTGAATATATTAACTTCTCAGCCTCCAAACTGGAGAGAATCAACAGCACAAATACGAGTGGCTCTCCCCTCTCTGCTGGAACAGTTAATGTGGTTTCCCCTTCATTTTTCCAAGGACAGAACAGGAATGACAATGCTTTCAGGTGACAAACTTTCAAAGGTGCTGAGTGTCCTTTGCAGTCACTATGCCCAGAATATTATGTCATTATATACAGCCTACTTATTAACTGAAGCTGGTCCTCTGGAGAAGCCCTGTATTTCAGAAAAAGTGGTGAAATGCACAAAAATCTGGGTTATTTTTGGGGAGGGATGTAGATTGCTCTTAACTCTCACTGGACCGTGTAATGAGCGCTGGTGCAGGAAGTTTGCAAGTCTGAGCATCAAGCGTGGAAAACATACACTCCCCAGGAGCAGCATGTTTAAATCCTGGCAGAAACAGCTTGGCTTTTTCTTCCAAGGTAAATATGCAGTTTGCATTGAGTGGCTATTTTAGATAATACTGTAAAAATATAAACTTGGTGTGGAGACTGAAGTGGTTGTCATCTACGCTGAGTCCTGTGCTTGGCTGCACCGAGTGTTACAGGCTCGAGATGCTCTGAAACTGGGGGAAGTATTTCTTTCTTGCTTTCATTTACCATACTGAAACTCCACAGCTTTTTAGGCTTCATAGAATCCTAGAACTTTGCTCCTTATAACTCAAAGCTGGAATAAAATGATAGTAATTAAGCCCAAGAAAGTGGCTCTGATGTGCTTGTGACTCGTTGGCTTATTTCTGCACAGTACCAAACACCTTTTTGCTGGTCTAAAGTACTTGAACAGCTCTTCAAATATCAGCATGCATGTGGTATTGTTTCATGTTGAAAGAACTATTTGCATAATAAACTTCAGTTTGATAGTGAATAGGAAATATTTTAACCAACTTTTTATTACCTTTAGTGGTTGAACAGTGGAAGCCGAACAGTCATACAAAATTTATGCATCATTTAAATTAAAATGCTGCTTGGATTCACTTTAGGTTTCATTTTTAAACTCAAAGTAGTCATGAATAGCATTTTTAAGATCACTTTGATCATTGCACTCTTACAAAAAAAAAAAAAAAAAAGGGAGTGGGGAGTATCTTTTGGGAAGAAGCCTTTGAAATCATAAAGTGTAACTAAACTTAGTCAGTGTACTGTGAGCTGTCAGGAAAGGACTGATCCTAGTAAAGCTCCACTGCATGTGGCCAAAATACTTTAAAGAGAATTATGTAGATTTCTGTGTTTACTGACATCAGTGTGGCACAAAAGGAAGATGGGATGCTATGTGGGTTTTTTCTAAAGAGAAAAATAACTACTTTCAAAAGTCACCAAAGCATTCCTAATTTATGTCTCTGTATTGATGACGATGCAATTTTTGGGGCATATTGTCACTTGATTTAGCTTTCTGAGTCCATGACTGTTTGGAGGAAGGGAGATTTTGATTTATTGAGCCTTTCTTTTCAATTAAAACATATACAGCTGCTCATTTTGGAATGACTCTGCAGTTATGAGGAAAGAATTTGGCACTAACTGTCCACTCTAGATGAGTGGTGTGTAAATTTGGATTAAATCTGGCAATTTGAGGGAAGTAATATGAGGATATGCTTCACTTGAATTCATGGTCTTTATGCCATTGCACTCCTACACTGATACAGAGATGCTGTACAATTGTACAGCAAACACCAGACTCGGGGCAAAAGACTTTTAATATTAGTTTAAATTAAAACAACTGGTGCTTTTGAAGTGAGGAAGAGGTTCTTTGTAAAGTACAAATAAATTCTTCATCTCTCTCTGTGAAGACGTCACTAGCAACTCATTTAAACTCTTCTCGTAAAAAGAGCATTTGTGTTCTAACAAGAAGTTTTGCAATCTGGAACAAAATGTTACTGATTGGGGGATTTGGATGTCAGCTGCTCCTGAATGACTCCAGATTTAATTCCATTCATGCCAGTGCTGTTATTCCAGATTTGCATAAGGCCAATAGATTATCCTTCAGAAAAATCGCTGCTACTGAACTATTAATCGAATTTAAAAAAAAGATAAACCTTCTTCTGTCCCTAGAAGCAGCACTCTCATGTTCTTTTGCAGTTGAAACTGTCTGAAGCAGGCAAAAGCAAAGCTGTGCAACTGGTTTTGCATTTCATGAAAATATCTGGCATGTGCAGTGTCCTCTCCTTTTGTGTGTTCACCTGTTTTGTGTGGCTTCTGTGCTATGTGGGGTGAGAGCACTGTATCTGAGAGCTCAGGATGCAATAAAAACATTGTACAAGAAACCAGCCTGCACTGGAAAGCAGAATTTTTGCTTTCTATACAAGAATACGCAGACTAACACAACACTACTGCCATCTGAAAGCAAAACAGTGATCAAAATTGATAATAATTCTTCCATTAAGTGACAGATAAAACTTTAATTAAGACAGCCTCCTGGTAGCTCAGAATGCCTCATGTGTGACTAATTCTGACTGGCAAAATATTAATTTTAACAAACATCAATTAGCAAGTTTTTTTGTCTGTAGCTGAGAAGACAGTTGTTGCAGGCAAGTGCATGAGCTTGCAGAGATGTGCACGTAGAAAAAAGTGAAAAAGCATGGGGGTTCTCACACATCCTGCAATATTTAATGTAATGTTCTGGTGTCTCAGCAATGTGTCTAAACACATGCAGGGGTGCATTTCTCAGCACGACAGGTTGCACTTAGCACCCATAACCACCAAAAAGCCAGTGTTTATCAGGAGCTGTTTGTACACGAGGCTGAATCCTGCCCCTTTCAGCAGTTCGTCAGGTGGGCACCCATTGGGGACTTCTCCATTTCCATGTGCCTAAGCTGAGACAAACCAAGCAAAAACCCATCCCCACAGTTTCAGGCTTCTGACAGGCCCTAGGGAGCAGTTACAACTGTGAATTTCTCCTCCAGCTGAGGCATCTGGGCTTATTTCCATCCTCCAGAACCCTGGAGTTTCCCCATGGCTTGTAGCCCCAAGGGACTGCACGGTTCCTTGTCCTAGAGCCAGATCAGGCTGAGGTCAATGGCATAACTCGGCCTCCAATTTTTGGGGACTAAGGTTACACCTCTGATGTTACAGGAGAAGTGCTAAATAGCAGAATCAGCTGGATGGAGTGGCTACTTTCAAGTATTTTAGCCCTGTGGCTTGAGCTTTTGGGCTATATTTTAAACAGCTGAGATGACCATTCTTTACAGATATTAAGAATGCAGAGCCTTGTGAATAGCGGAAAATTTAACATTTCATGGATATCACAACTCATGCTGCTTCTTTTTTTTTTTTTTTTCCCTTTTTCTGTAATACTAGTGTGTTGTAGTTTTTTTGCCCTCTATTATCCTTTCACACTGCCACAGAATGTACTTCCATCTTTTGGAAATGACCCCTTAATGTAGAAGCTAATATTTAATTTAGGATATTTTGTTTTAAATGTGTGAGTTTTGTTTGACAGGAATAAGAGCAGCGCTTCCATGTTCTTTGATCGTCACTTTTAGAGCAAAAGTGTAGTTTTTAAAGATGATTAGATCTTTTTTTTCCTGACTGCTCAATCTGCAAACTCTGCTCATCTTTGCAGACCAGGCTGTGCTCCTCCTGAGGTGTGAGCTCTTGCCTGCTGATATCACATTCTTCCAGAAATGACTGTGCTGCCTCTTTCATGCTAAAACAAGCAAAAAGTAATTAAAACTTAATTTTCTTTGCAAGATATGGAAAGATTTTTTTTTTTTTTTTTTTTTTTTTTTTTAAATAAAGAGGGTTTTTCTCTTCACAGTGATGCAGTACTTTGAATTTTGAATGGTTTTCCCTCCTGTGTGGGCCCTAATATGAAAGTCATTATGCACTCACATCCCTCAGAAGATTTCAGACCATGTTTAACTGGAACAGCAGAGACTGTCCCTTTAGCAGGCCAGAACAATTTCAGTTCCAAACATCTTTATAGAGAAACACAAGAGCAGATGCTTGTATCATTTTTTTTTCATAGAAAAATCTTGTCTTAGTGTCTTATTTACTTGAAGACGGTTGCTACAGAGGACTTTTGCCTGTAATACTGTGCCTTTAAATTTTTTTTCTGTGGTTATCAAAGTTTTCTTCCATTCCAGCTACTGATTTTGTTGCCTAATGCTGGCAATACTCAGTTATCTTTATCTCATCTTGATCTATGCTCTTTATTTGAGTTGCAAAAGACCACAGCCACAATTCAGCCTAAGAAGATAAACTAAAGTAATTCAAGCCCAGTGAATGGTTTTATTCTCTTGTGCTCATACTTTCATAACTTACTACTTGTCTGATCCATTTTCAGCTGTAACATACACATAATCAACCTTTTCAGACTTCTCACAAGAAAAGCTTTTGTTCACTGTGCAGTAATCACTATTAAAGGCCTTTAAAATGGTGAAAGTCAATGACACTGGCACATTGTCCAGAGCCATTGTTGTTGATGAAGCAAACTGATATGACTGTGAAAGACCAATTTAATCTCAAAGTTTTTTTCATCTGTGGCGATCACATTTTTCACATATTGTTCTTCACAATCATCTAAGTTGGTACCCACCTCTGATATTTCATTCTAGCTTCCCCATGATTTGATGGTTTGGAAAAAAAGGCATTGAATGGCCTCAGACCATTAATCAGACATCTTTATATATGGGGTATGTATATTACAGCATTTGAATCAGTGGAAAGAACAAATCTTACAGCAAAAAGACACTTGGTCACAAATATGATTGTGTCATTTTTAGATCCCAAACCTAAAAAGAGCAGCTTAAAAAATAAGAGGAGTGAAACAGTCAGATTCTTTTCTAATTATAAACCTAAGACAGCTCCAGAGATTTCAAATCCTGTAATCACATCTTCTCCCAATTTTTAAATGTTTATTTTTCACTCGTTGCAAATGAGGCTCCTGTTTGAGATGTCAGATAGAAACAAGGTCCCTTAAATGTTACAGTCATCAGTTAATATTAACTGATGGTCTTGCCATGGTCTCCACTGTTTTATAGCCCCTTAGCTCAAATGACAGTCAACCTCTGGATCTAACACAAAGGTGGGGAACACCCTCACATCATCCAAAGCTGTCCTGTGGAGGAAGAAAACACTAGCTGGAGTTTCTGGCTCAGGTTGCTTTCTGTTTGCCCTCAGGGTGTCCAGCTGCTGAAATACAAGCTCTTATTAGTTTTAGCACTCGATGAAGCAGCTTTGAAGACAGTTGGTTTTGGGGCACCTTTTTGAGTGGGATATCAAGTGGAAGCCCTTACAGAAGCTGGTGTTCAAAACGAATTGTATCTGACACAGATTTGTATGGTCCTAAAGCATGTTTAGATGGAAACGTTGCTACTTTTTAAACTAAGTCAAAGGCTATTAGTTGCAACTGCTTTTGTTAGATTCCATAGTAAAGCTGGATAAAAACAGACAGCTGTTGGGCATTGGAAGCCTTCCTTGTGTCTGAAACAAGGCAGCAGACTTAGCTAAACACAGTTGAAAATAGTTGCCACATGTTAAGTATATTAGTCAATTAGACAGTTGCTGACAGGGGAATGGTTGGTATCCACAAGAGGAGAATAAAGCAGAAGCTTCTTTTCAGATTTTGCTTTTTCTGTCTTTTGTTTGGAATAAACATTAAACTCCTATTTTTTTTTTTTTTTTTTTTTTTTCTTTTTTTTTTTTTTCTCCTCTGGGATAGTAAGTAGCGGTTTGGATTTTTTCTATCATTTTTCTTTTTCCTCCTTTTGCACTCCTCACCCCTTCTCCCTGTTTTTTCCTACTTTCAAACTTCCAGATCTTTTAATTCTGGAGAAGTTACAGAAAGGGACCAAAGGAAAATTGAAACTCTCTAAAGTGGTTGAGTTGGTTTCATTTTTCTTTCTGCTGTGACCAGTTTTCCAAACTCAACTGAAATTTTGGATAGCATTCACTTATTAATTTAAAGTAACAAAAAGGAAAAATGAAAGGGACAGGTAATAAAAACAATTCCAGCACTTACAAAAATATAATGTAAACAGGAGAAAAAATTATTACACTTTGTACCTTGTCAAAGGGAAAACCCTTGAGTTTTGAAGTTTTTAATGAAAAGGTTCTTCCATTTTTCAGCTGCTCTGAGAAATCCCAAGACCTTGGCTGTTTTCATCACTACTGTTACTGCATTTCTAGTTGTCTTGGATCTTGCTTTTACAAGATGCTATCGCTGCTATGCTGTGTCTCTTCTGAATTAACTGAGCTTTTCAGCTGCATATTTTAAGTCTACATGAGTCAAATGTTCATTGGACTCATCAGTCATCAGCCCCATATATCACTAATGCCAACTTTGATACCAAGATGACTCATGTCCTAATTATTTTGAATAACAAGTGTGCTCTTGTGGTAGGACAATATGATTTTGCTTGCTACAAAAATGGATCAGACAAGGCCACATAATGCAGACTTGTAAAGTGATCATGAACATGCATGTTGGTACAAAATTTTTCACTCTTCCTTATTTTCACAAGAATGACTTTTTTTTTTCCCCCCCAGTGGATCTGTTAAGCAACTCACTGTTCTCTGTAGATAACAGATACTTCAAAGTTTAACCCTGCCTGTGAAGTATATGCTTTAAAGTTTATTTCTGTTCTGTAGAATTATTTCACCTGTAATTTGCTATGAAACATGATTGGGCAAATGACGCACCAAAGAGGCTGTGGTTATTATTGGGTTTTTTCTGTGATTATATTTTTCTTTTTCCTCTTTAAACATATGTAATTGAGTGGAACATTGACAACAATACTTTGTATCTATAAAGTCTTCTATAGACTATAGAGTCAGCAAAAATCATGAAAAGAAATCTCAGGCAATCCTGGTGGTAGATGGAGAACACACCAACACTTGTACAGGAGAAATGTGAAGTCTGGGGAGGCTGCTGAACCATTCTGGGCTGCAGAACATAGTGACCATGGTGGTGGCTCTGAATGGCCTGTTCAGAGCATGGCATGGGATGATGAGTCGAATCAAATGCTTTGGACTGTAGCTGCCTTTCCCATCTCAGTTTGACCTAACACCTCAATGATTCAGCACCCTAAGAATTTGCCAAGGAATAGGTGTTGCTCATCTTTGGTCTCTGAATGACCTCATATCAATACCTGGGCAAGGTACTTCACAGTATCTCTATGCTCTTCTTGAATTCACTGCAGGTTTTTTTTTATATTTACATCATCAAACACAGAAAGCTGCCTCTTTTTTACAATCTGTAGTTGTTACTGAAGTGGTTATGTTACAACAATGTCTAAAAGGTTCATGTGATCAGGAAGGCTGCTGGGCAGCTGTTGCCTCCCCCCCACTCCCCTCAATATCTTGTAGTTAGATGTTAATAAGTGGAATTATTTAGCTGTTTTACAACTGTTTTGTTCCCATCAGTTATACTGCTACTTCAAGGAGCAATGAGCAGTTTTACTTCCAAGTTAGAGTCTTTGGAACTTATTCTTTGAGCTATGAAGGTGTCCTGACTGTCCATGTTGTAGGCAGGAGGCAACAAAATAACTGGGCGAAATTATGCCCTTAATCCTCATCAGCTGAAAATAACCTTTTTCTAAGATGGAAGGGAAAACATAGAGGAGCATGTGGACCACACAAAATGTAAACAGCTAGCTGATCTTTGGCCTGATCCAAACAAATGCTGTTGAAATCACTGAAATTATGCCAATTGACTTCTGTGGGATTTACAGCAGGTTCTAAGTTGGCAGCTACCCTTTCTAGCAAACAAATCTCATTTACTTGTACACTTCAGGCTTATACTTAATCAAGTTACTGAGTCAGAAATGTCTTTGGCACAAACATGTTTCTCTGTTTCTTTTCCCTGCAACTAATAATGTTTCTCCAGAAACTGCTTCCAAAAAACTCAAAGACCAGTATTTAGATAAGCAATATCAAAATGCTTCAGTGTTAAGCTGTGATAAGTATTTCCTCCTGTTTGTTGTAAGAAAGAAGGTTTTACACAAGCCATGTAGTCTTAACTTTCACCAAGTTAAACAAAGGTTTAGTAAAAGGATTTTGTGCCCTTTTAACCCCCAATAACCAGAGTGCATCCTGTGTGACCATTCATTACATATGAAATGGCTGTAATTTATACCAAATGGGGTAGGTGAATTCAAACAAAGATAGCATCGATGATAAAAAGATAACACTTCTCTGTAACAGATGCTTCATTTTATGATGGAAATGGGGAAGCTGAATGCTGCAGGTGCTGGGCTGACACTAGGCCTGTGGAGAATCATTAGAGCCTCCTCAGAGATCTAGGTTTACTCTGTGTTTAATCAGCCACAGTCAGAAGAAATGGCTTCATTTCAGCTTGATGAGAGCCAGATTACAAAAGGAAGATAGATGGCCAATAAGGTTCATCACTATAAGCATATTGTCTTAATTTGAAGAAACAAGCTGGCATTCTGTGCTGAGGAAAAGTGAAGCGCAATATGGCTAGGATCAAAACAGAATTATTTCAAGTCTGTGTTCCCCACAATGAAAATATTCTGGCTGCTCTTGCTTTGACTAAAATATAAAAAAAAAATAATAAAAAAAAAATCTTGCACATGCTGCAAATGACCACGTTGAGTCATGAGATACCTCTGCTTTGGGTTCCAAAACGCTGAAACCAATCAAAGTTGTTTTGCTCATCTTAACAACTCTCCAGGCACTTCTTTATACATATGTGTGTTATAAACAGATTTGTGTGTATACACAAGTGCAAAGGTTTGAACTGACTATTGATCAACAAAGGTCTCTGAGCATAATATGAGCACCCACCTCCTCAGAGGGTCACGGTGTAGCCATCTATCATGACTTCCCACGACAGCCATGGGGACAATGAGACTGTCAGCTGGGGCAAGAGGCTGCTGTTATGGGGGATGGGACTTCAAAACATAAACCCAACCCAACCTAGACCAGGGAAAACTCATTTACACAAAAGATAAACAGAACTAGAGATTTCTGTTTCCTGAGTGAAATGCGTGGCTCGTTGCTATTGCATTGCCCTTCCTTAGTGCTGGTTTTTTTTCTTTTTTTTCTTCTTGTGAATAGAGAGACTTTTGGAATAAGCCATTTCTTCAGTGCTCTCCAGAAGAGAGAGTGCTCCTTCAAACCAGGGATCTCTTGGGATAAAGTGTATGGGAGCCTAACAGAAAGATGGGAACAGCATAAATTTTACTGCTTATTTTACAGTAGAATCCAGATGGTTTTATTAAAGCCAGAACCTTTTAGTGTCAGGCAACATACAGTTACCTAAAATTCTGATTTTTCAACTCATTTCAAATTGTGTATCCGTAGGAATTTTAAATAGCCTTATAGTAGTTTTGCATTTCTAAATTGTCTCACAGATCTCCTGAAGGAAGTTTTCTGCCCCAGGACCATCCAGTCAGTCATGCAGATTTTGAGGTGCAAAACCACCGATTATCATACCTATATAAATATATATATACACAGAAAGCTGGGGAGTAAATATAAGGTAAATTGGGAACAGTAGTAAGTGAATCCCTGCCCCAAAAGAATTAGTGGGATAAGAGCTTGATCTGTGAAGCCTTAAAAGTTGGTGCTACCCTGTAGCTTACTGGATTTTGGAGCAAACTTAAAGGAGGTAAGAAAGACTTTGTATAAGACAGGGAAACCTGGCAGGATTCAAAGAACCCTCTAGCAAATGCTATCAGGTTTGTATTTGTATACAATTTCCCAGATGTATGAGCAGGTGACAAACAAGAAGCCTGGGATGGAGCTTTTCTGTGGTGCACAGAGTAAGAGCAGGGCTGTGTGTTGAGAGAGAAAACTATGGTTAATTTATGGGGTTTGGGAAATTTTGGAACTGCTAGGGCTTGAGGGGGAAGTGGACAGTCAGGACTGATTTATTTGGGACAAAAGAGAGGATGGAATTGCAAGGGGGGGCTAACTTGTAAATGTCTTGCCTTAAAACAAGAGTTTTGTGCTTTAATACAGTGGGCAAATAGAAATAGAAAGAACCAATGGAAAATATGAAGCAAAAGCATGATAAAAATCAGAATTGGGCCATAAGTTGGTCATAAACAATATTTTTAACAAAGTCCCAGAGGCCATTGTGCTTTGTTCAAAGCATGCTCCAGCCCATGAGCCACTTTGAAAGAGGAAATGGGGAAAAAGGTGAGCAGAGGACTTCCCAGAAGCCAGGGCCTGAATAAGTATTCTGAACTAAATAATATGCAGTGCAGAGTAATAGTTATATTTTACTTTTGTCCTTACAGTAAGAATACTGCTGTTACTCTTGGTCTTCCTTAAACTGACTTTAATAGAAAAGCTCATTTATTTTTTCCACTTCCCTTTGTTCTAACTTCACCCATCTTTGCATGGTAAGATGAAAGTGAAGCAACTCCTACTGACTTTAAAGGTCTGAAGGGAATTAGGAACTTGACTCATCAAAATTCTCTCTCCTCCCACACTCTTTTCCCCCCTGAAACAACACACTCCTTCGTCCCTCACACATTTTTCCTAATGTCTATTTGGACTAAAATCAGAGTGCTCACAAGCAAGCAGCTTCTTTTAAACAGCTCAGACTATCCCACATCTGTGTTTCTGTGGTACCTGCTATCTGCCAGTCTAAGACAGCTTGAACTGCTGCCTTATTTTATGGCTGTACTGACACAATCCCACAGTGAACCAGGTGACCCTTGAAGTGGTTAGAAAGGTGCATTTGTGTAAGGGAGACTTTTTTTTTTTTTTTTTTTTTTTTTACTCATACCTTTCTCTAGGCAGGAAAGACTTCTGTTGTTCAAGAAAAGGAGAGGCTGAAGCATTCACAAAGTGGAGACTTAGGAAGCTTAACAATGGGTAGAAATATTATCATCAGTTATCATGGTAACATTATCCAGCCATTCCCACCCACAGATACCCAAGCATGCACACTGGATTTTGGCTTGGAAAGCCCTGCAACTAACACACTGAAGGTGTGTGGTCCTCAAAGTGCTTAAATGTTTGAGGATGAAGTGAGCAGGAACATCTTGTGTGCACCAGCTGAAAGAGGGTTGGGAAAAGCACAGGGTGGATTTCCCTGGACAGATGATAATTCTCTGTCTTTCTGTGTGCTGCCAAACTACCTCAGCTAGTGGAGGTTTATAAACTCTTTTTTTTTAATGTTTTTTGGAACACATCAAACGCAGTACAATTAAACAGGAGAAAAAATACTCCCAAGGCCCTTCATTCTCTTCCTTTCCCCTGTCAAGATATTACTTAATTTAAATGCTGCCAAAGTTAATAATGAAAGACAACATCCTCTGGTGTGTCAGAGCTCAGTGCGTAAGCAGAAAAGCACAAGTGGCTTTCTGCACTCTGGCTTTTGCTAAACTGGAAAAAAAAAAGCCAACCCAAAACTAGAGCAAATTCAGGGATTCTGTAATTAGCAGGATTTAAAATGGTCTCTTCAGGTCACTTTTCTTGACCTAGAATTGCCCAAGAACTCAACACCTGAACCTGGTAGCTGGTGCCATCACATGGTGCCTCCAGCCTAAGACTAGAAGGGCCACCAAGTCACTTACCCCAGGTATATGCCACCCACAGGTATCACACAGAAACAAACTGCCCAGTAAAAACCTCTTTTCCTTACAAAAGGGAAAGTGAGCAGAGTACAGACTGGAGATCCACATCAGGATTTTGTCACTATAACCATCAGTGTTTTCTGAGGAGGAGGAAGGAAGGGAGTTTGGTTGTTGAGGACCTGGGAGGTTTTAGGGTGAGGTGACAGGATTGAGGTCAGTCTTCGTGTTTTCTCCTTCCTCCCCTCCTCCCACAACCCTAATGCACTGCTGAGTTGATGAACAGAGCAGATGAATAGTGCCAGAACTCAGTTCATTGCTTTTTTTGAAAGAAATTTTTTTTCCTTTTCTAAAAATAATTTGTGTGTGAATCAAAGGGGGAAAAGAAAGGTAATGCACAAAGATACAGAGCAGCTTATTAATTAGTTTGAGGTGCTCTCAGTGTTCCTGTAGATATGGAAGGGCTAAAAACGTAAAATACTGAGGTGACATTTCTACAGCTTCTGGGCCCTTAGAACATTTACTGTGATGTGCATCCCCCTTTGCCTCAAAACTTGGTGTCATCCCACTTGGGGTCATACAAAAACAAATGAAGGTTGAACAAAGGCAGGTTTTGGCACTAAGACTACTGGGGATTGGGATTTGTGTTGGATTTGTGCAAGAAAGAATATTCTTACACAACGTGTCTAGTACGTGCAGGTGAATTTTGGTGGGTTTTCCAACCTCTGCCCCTACCTTCAACAGAACTCTATTCCCAAGCCTTCTTGCAGGGAGTACTTTATGTTTAATAGCATATCAGCTTCTGGAGGTTTGCTGGTACAAAATGAATATCCTCCCCAAGGTGGTCTCCATTCTCCCTGGTCTCTGCCAAGGCAATCTTAGTCCTCACTCCAAAGAGCAAAGGTAGAGCTACAAGCCACAATATTCACCTGCTAAAGGTTAAGGTCAAAGCCTGCCTGGCTGTAGATCAGCATACCTTAATCACACAAACCTAATGGCCTTTTTCTGGAGCTGATGGAGCAGAACATCATGTGATGTCTCTCACTGACTTCCCAGGTACCACTTACAGCTCAGTCAGGACTCTAAAGCAGAGCTTGCTCTCCTCTCTCTGTGTCTGCAAGATGCTTTAGCCACCTTGAACTTGTACCTCTGGTGTGAAAACAGGGAGCATGGAATACCCTGTTGCAATTAGGTGGTAACTGAATTGTCAGTCCCAGGAAGGAACTGAAGTGATGTTTAAACCCAATGACTTCTTTCCAGGAGGATAGTGCTTGTGGGAAAGGTTATTCATCTCCTCAAGCTATGGCTGTAATCTCTGTTCTTTCTCCTTTATCTATGGAAACTTACACTTTAGGTCATTTCTCTGCTTTTTTTTTCTTTTAAAGTAGACCTAAGTTAATGAAATCAACTGGGGCACACTAGATACATGGGATGAAACAGAAAAGTTGTATCTGTCTGGCACAGCAAGTACAAAGAACAGGTTTAATTTCTCTCTTCACTGCAGTCAATGACATTATGCTGAGGATAGTCCATCTTCTATCTGTCTGTCACCTGTCTCCCCTAAATAATTTCTGGTTTTTAGTGACAAGTTTTGGGGAGTTATTAGCTGGTTTTTGTTTTGATGAGAGATCATAAACTGTATGATACCAAAAAGTACCAAGCCAAAGGGGAAGCCATTACTAATTTTGCATTATTTCTGAAACTAAGAACTCCCTCAAATATGATTAAATTGTGCAAATCTTCAAGAAAACAATGAATAGCCATGCCTGGATCCATCACCTGAGTGACATGTACCTGCTTTCTTGCTGCATGCCCCCTCATTTCCTTGCTAGGCAGAGGGAAGAGAAAAGGCTGGTAATTTATAACTCCTATTAATACAGTAGGCTGGATGTGTTGACAATATGTCAATAATTATTTCTGGCAAGACCTGAACAACATAGTATGGGTCTCTGCAGGATGAGTCATTTTATCAGAAGACAGATATGTGTGACCCAAGTTTTATGACAGATGTCAAATATATCGAAATGTGGTGTGAGGAAGATCATCTTATTGGCAGAGTAATGAGAATCCGGTGGGAAGATTAATGTTAAAGCTGAGTTGTGTGGTGCCTCCTTCACTCTGTGTTGTTGATAAGTGATGCTGAGGCAGAGGGGAAGGGGTTATCCTCTGCCTTGTGTGGGCCAAAAGTGGGAGAAGCTTGGAGGAGCAATAATATTAACCAGTGTGACAGCTTCACTCTCATGGGGAGATCAAAAAGTAAACAGCATTTTGAAGGGGAGGGAGATGTTTTGGGGGACAAACACAAAGGGGTAGGGGGACAGCCAGCTAACCAGGTGGCACGGCCTAAATCTTTCAAGGTGACTGCTGTCGTGACAACTTAAATGGGTCTTATTTCCAGCAAGTGTTAAGCCTCCCACCTTCTGAAAACCAAGCCCTCGTGTTTCACACTGGCTGCCACAGAGTGGAGATCAGCTGCCACCTGGGGAATTGTAGGCTTGGGAAACCTCTCCTCCTGCAAACCCACCAGAGTGAGGCTTGCTTTGCAGAACTGGGCTCTTTGCTGGTGGAAAAATGTTCTCTGTCTCAGGCTCACCCATTGGTGCTCCTCTGAGATATCTTTGGAGCTCAGGTGTGGGCCACTGTGGTCCTCAGGTGCCACCAGAGAGGTGGCTACAGAGGGCTCCCCATCACACCTCTCTGCTGGCAAGCCCTGCCTCCACATCCTTTACCTTTGGCTCCTGCTGATCCTCTAGATAAGGGAGTTCCCACAGACTTTACCTTCAGATAAGAACTCTGGATCTCTGCCTCACTGTGGGGTTGGCACTGCTGTGCTCTTGCTAAGACCATCTCTTTTGGACTGAGAGGTCCAAAGGGATAATTATCCCTCCGTTCCTTGCTCCTGAGGGGAAGATGGTGACGATTAGCCTCCTCAGGCCATGAGGGAGAAAATTTGACTCATATTGGAGGCAGGAAGAAACCTCACCACGTAGCTTGATTGTTGCTGGCCTGCAAAACTCCTGCTCATATTTCATGGGGACTTGTTTGTTCCCCCCAACTGCAACGTTCTCTAGGGATCAAGGTCTTGGGGGAAACCTGAAGTTGTGATGAGCAAGTATTTTTTTCCTGTTTGAGCAAGAAGGTCTCTTTCAAGTGACATAGGTGCTTCAAAGTAATAACAAGGTCAAGCTTGGAAAAAAAAAATTATATACTTTGAATAATTAAGCTGTATTTTTAGCCCTCATTTTGTGATCTGTGTCACATATATATATGTGTGTGTGTGTCTCATTTCCCTGTTCACCAGAGACATTTTTGCCATATTCAGGTTTGCTACCTAGAGAAGAGGCACATGGGCACTTGATGAACTGAGGGCACCTCTTGACATTTTTTCAGTGCCCCCCCCAAAAAGAGCTGCAGGGTTTTTCTTGCCTTATCTTTTTCTTAGAAAAGTCACTATTCTTATTTCACCACAAATAGAACAGTTTTCTTTTGCTCAGCTCTAATAGTGGCACAAATTTAACTGTATTGTGCTAGGAGGCACTGATATATTAATTAAAATATAGTCTAATTATTTACCCTAGTTAGTTCATACAAATCTCAATAGTGTAATCAGTGGACTCCCTTAAGGATTTTTGCCATATTGAGCAATAGAAATGGTTTCTCTTTTTTACTCAACTCAGGAGCAGAGTTAGTTTGGGGTTTTTACTCCCAGGTCAGTAGTCTTGCAGCCACCACAACCTGGGTTGTGCAGAGGATTTTGTTCAGCTGCAGTCACAATGACCAGTGCTAAGATGTGGATAAAACCTATAAAAAAGTTATTGTAGGAACTGTGGCAATGGGGTGAAATGATTCTTCTCAGCCCTGGTTTTGAGGAAATTCCTGACCTTGTGCTGGTTCCTCTGTGGTATGTTTGGTCACATGGAGCCAGAATGGTTTGTGAGAAATGGTGTTCTGATGTTCTTCAGCATGAACAGATGTGGAACAATGTTTACACAGGGAAAATGTTCAGCCTGTTTAGTAAGGAAGGGAATGGAATGCCTCCTGGCAAAATGGAGGCAGAGTGCTAAGATGATGGGGATCTGAGCCTTTATTAAAGGGAGAGGAGAATCTGATGTCTGGAGCTTCAACACAGCTTGGGATGCCCAACTTGTGTATACTTGGGCTTATCTGCTGTCAGGTGCTTATTAGAAACACAGGTGGTACAAAGTTGTTGGAAGGAAAAAATGTTCAAAGCAAAGACGTGGAGGAGTGGAAGGATGAGGTGAGGCTGAGGAGGACAGAGAGTGACCCAACCTGTGACTTGCAACCTTAGCAATCTCATAAACACCTTCTCTTCCTCTGTCACTCTTCAAACCCTGTCTAGAACAGGGAAAATTGAAAAGGGTGGTTCAAGACTTTCTAGTTTTTCTCTTTTTTTTTTTTTTTTTTTTCTTTCTTTCATTGCCAGCTCTCCATCTCATCATCGCTTCTCCTTGTTTGTTGTTCTCAACAAGATCAAGTAGAATTGAAGGGCAGAAGCTGCACCATCTAAGCTGCTGGAAGGAACAGTGATGCAGCTCTGCACAGCCCTTCATGCACACAATGTAATGAAAAAGTGTGTCCTCCTCCACATCAAAGAGAGGGGCTTGATGAATATGATTTAGGAGATCAAATACTGAGCCTGAGTTGTCTGTGTGAATAGTGCACTAGCACTGTGCTACCAACTTCTGCATAGGAGTTCTGGCATTCCTTAATTATAGGCTTCCTGCAAATAGTTGCTAAAAAGGTCAAATAAGAATTAAGACACGGGTTGAAGACTCAAACTTTTCCAGTGAGGCAGCACAAGGCTATATAAAATCCTGCCTCAAACAGAAGAGTCATCAGTGTTCCTGGTAGCACAGCCTGAATTTCATTGGAAATCAGGTACCCTTTAAACACATTTTCATCATAATATAACCAATATACCTTTTATTACATTTCCTCTCCCTGTTCTACTTCTGGTTTAACCATGTGAGCCAAGCTAACATGATTAGACACCTTGTTTTTCACCAGTCATTTCTGTTTGCAGTCTTCCATAAAGTGCTTCAAATGAATTTTAATATGTTGATGGTACTTACTGGAGAGATTAATATTCATAATAAATACCCCTTAGAAGTAATCTTCAGCAAATCCTTTTGACAAAGAGGAGTCAGGGCTGCTAAAGACAATAACTACTACAAAATGCAATTTGGTCAATTACTTTAATTAAATTTCACTCTAATGTCTTCTCACTTATGTAGTAAACTAATAGGGAAAAGTACATCATACTTTTTTGCCTCCACTTAAATGCCCAGAACTGTTTCCTTATGTTTTGTTTTAACATTTGCAGTTCCCCCAGCTTCTCAGAACATTTGAGATAATTGTGGGTTTTACAAATAAAGCCTATCCTTCATGGAGAAAGTCTGAGATTTCCTTTTGAATATGCTTTCCTAGAATGAAAACCTTTGCTTCACAGATCCTAATCTGATATTTACAGACTAGCTGATTTTGGATGGTGCCAGCATTCCAATGTAAACGGTAAAAGTGTCTACATTTCATCAAATGCTTTTTTAATTATATTGTTTGAAATTGGAGTAAAAAGGAACACAACTGCCTGGAGATTTTGGTAGCATACAGGTTCTAATGAACTCATGAGAAATAACAGCAGCAGCCTTTTTAATGCACTTTACTGAGCTAAACAAGGAATTTTACTCTGTGGGCTATGTTCTCAGCTGGAGTAAATTGCCATATCTCTGAGTTCCTCACTGTATGACAGTCTGGTTCTGAGCTCCTGGCTTAAAAAATGTGAACTCTTTATTTTCAACAGTTCATATAACAGAAAGGGATCTGGCCCGGATTTATGGTGGTGCAATAGTGTGTAAATATTAAGGTCATCAGTTATCTGGAAAAATGCATGAATTAAGTTAAAATCAGTAGCTCCAATTTCACCCTGTATCAGTAAAACCAACAAAACTCTTTCCATGAGCACTGTGGATACTCATGTCAACAATCATAATAAGGCATATGGGACCATGAGAGCAAGGATATATGCCAGTTTAGTGGTGATTTCAGGGAGGGTATAGTTTTGGGGAGCTGCTGCTGTAATTCTGCCACAGTCCTAGCAGCAAGAAGGATTTTCAATTTCAAGGAGAAACAGCTCATTTTTGTTATGGTGTAAGCTGGGGAGGGGAGCAAGAGGGAACCCCTCTTCCTCAGCAAGTGTGTTAGATGTTGAGGTAGAAACCACAATTTTTTACCCCCTGTGGTTTCACTGAAGTCCTGTGAGCTGCAAGCAGTTTCTTCCTGGCTTCCAATTTCTCTGACGATGCTATAAATTTTGTTGGGAAGATGAAGTCCTACAGTGCAATTAACTCCAAAAGTGGTACAAAGCAACAGCACACTGATACCAGCCTGCAGTACTTAGCACTTAACTCTGAAATTCTGATAAGCCCTATCAACTCAGGGTTGTGTTTAATGTTCACTCCTGCTTATATACTGAAGATACAACCTAGCGGTCACGGTGTTAACACTCCCCAATATCTATTACAATTAGTTTTTGATTAAGAGGCCTAGCATGGCTTTTGAAGCCTTTTATGTTGTGTCAAATGGCTGGTGATGGAGTGAGATGCACAGACACCTCCCAGTAACAAAGCGTCTTGTAAAAGGTTTCAAGTGAACTATTTTATCATCCTAATGGAAACCAGATGACTCTAACTCCCCCTTTAATTTCAACTATTTACTGAAGAGTCCTTGTTTTGAATTACTTAAAGATTTATTCCAAACCACTATCTCATGCATTAAGAATCACTAATAACAAAGCCACTCTGAGCAGAGCAAAGCTTTTAAAGAATGTGACGATGCCATCACATTTATTCTTAAGTTTAAACAGTGTTTTGAAATGGCTTTCACAATTTTTACATCTCAGTTTATTTTCTTGGCTTTTATTTTATTTTCTAAATTTTTCATTTTTCTTCCTTGAAGTCCTGTGTACATTTTTCTCCAGACATTTCCACTCCTGCTTCAGTTTTCTGCCCTGCTGACAAAGGACACCTTGGGTGGTGGACCCGGACCCATGCATGTCCTTCTTCATCCCATCCTCTGTAGGGTACCTTTTTTTGGATTTCCTCAGTGGGTTTAGCAGAATGAGGCTTGCCAAAACAGGGCCTGGTGGGGAAGTGGGGAAATCACATCCACCATGCATGACTTTGTTATTTCTGCTGAGCAGTAAAACTTTCAAAGGCTGAAAGTGTCGCTTCATGTTAGCTGTTCTGGCCTGATGGTCGGAGTCACCCTGGCTTGGCAGCTCTCCCCTGGAAAAATAGGATGACTGGGGGGAATCTGCTTCCTCTGCCCTTGCCCACCATCCCTTTTGGGCTCATCCCTTCCTCCCAGCCACATCACTCTCTGCATTACTGCAGAAGAAACCCTGAAATAACCAGGATTAACTGGATTAGTGGTGCAAAGCAAGTCTCCTTTCTCTGCTGCTGTGGTATCTGCTGCCTGGGGTGCAGACCTCCCCATTTCCGTGGAGCCTCACAGAGACACAGAAATTGCTCTTAATGAGCAGGACCATGGACTGGTTTTCATCCTAAAATGTGACACTGTTATTTACATCTGTCAGTATTTTACGGAGCTCTCCTGCTCCCTGTGGACACTACCTTCTAAGATGTTTCAGGCAACACAGCTGCAGTCCTCTTTCCCCAGAATGCCCTTTTGACTCAGACTGGAAAGTTCTTCAGTATATAATTTAGTGGAATTAAAAGGATTAAAGAATGGCATAATTAATTAAATAGAGACTTTTTTTTTTTTTTTTTTAAGATAAATTGATGAGAAAAAGATGCATGTTAAGAAATACAGCTGTCTGATAATAAGAATAGGTTCTATATTAAAGAGTAGCAATTAAATGTCTTGAGAAAACTATAGGTATATTGAGTAAGAAAACTGGACAAATAGAAGATGGTTTGTTTTAAAAAATGTTAAGCAGACTCTTGTTGCAATGGATACCAATAACTATCAACTTTTTGTGACCATGAATCTTCTGAGCCACAGAAACAAGCAGTTAACAAATCAAACATCTGCTCCAGATGGAGAGCTCTTCATCTTTCACAGAGGTTTCTGCTGTGTGAATATCTATTTTCAAAATCTAGATCAAAACAGAGGCCTTCAGAATCAGCTTTTCATGTGTTAACCTTTGGACAGAGCTGCAGTTCATGGGATGAGGGAAGGGAGGGAATGATGTGCATTCAGTGAGATTCAGCCCCAGGTCATACCACAGAGGATGCCAAAGCATGAGGCATATTTGACATGTAGTTGTCTGTATCTTAAAAGCATTAAGGACAAGGATGTATTTACAGCTTGTCTCCTCTTAGACCACTGTAACAAGAAATATGGTGATGGATGGAACAGGTGTTGATTAATAGCTCACTGTCTTTAATTAGACTGCAGTATCACAAAGTGGCAATGTTAGGTCTCCTTTGCAAACAGGGATTAGGAACCACAAAATGAAATGGTGACATGTTCAGGAGATGATAGAAAAGTTAATTCTCAGCTCTTTAGTACAGTTATTAGGCTGAGTTGCAGGGTAAGCCTGAGATTGCTTGTAAACTATGAGCATGTATAAATACTTCTGCATTTGTGAAATCCCTATACTGGCACACAGAGACAGTGACTTCTGCAATATCATTAAGAAAATCTAATAAATTACATGTCGTAATGTATGGTGAAAGGGAGAGAGGCTCTTCTGCCAGTAGAGACTGAATTTTGTGTTACTTCTTCAGGTCAGAAAGATCCCTGGTTCTCCAAGTTCATCATCAGAAACCCTTTCTATTGTGCCATGAAATATTTCATCTACTTTTCTTTGAAGTTTATTTTTTCTCTCTCCTATTGCTCTGCTCTCTGACTGTACCTTCTAGATGATCTTATGTGTTTTTACAATTTTACTCAATGTTCAGATAGTGCTATAATACTTAATATTGAAAAGCATAATTTAAAAAAACTATTTATCTATTGGAATATTTTTCTATATTATCCCATAATTTGAGTACCATGATGAGTATTGTTGGAATATTGGAAACTCTGCAGGTCTGTGTGTTTTTTACCATTTCTAGTTAAAATAATAATTGAAAGTACAAGTCAACTTATTGTGGTCCAGTGAAGTTTGCATTTTGAAAACATGCCTGGACAGAAGCAATTAGTCTGAGAATGTCTGCCTTTCCTAGCCTGAATGACCAGGGACCTATTTACAGTCAAGTCAGTGAGGGCTAATTGAGGACTGAAGAGCAAGGTCTGGCTTCATGGTAATTTTGGTGTTGGTCTGGAATAAACAGATAGGACTGCACAGGAAAGCTGCTGCTGAGCTGACAAACCAAAAGAAATTGAGAAAAAAATTCTCCCTTTTTAGGATGCGGGAGAGAAACGCTGAGACTGTGTTTTAGAAAGAAGGCATTGGTAAAACTTCTGCTGTTGGCACTTAAAATATATTTTTCTGAGAATCAATAGGCTGTTCTAGTGAGCATTGATGGAGTGTTAAATCCAAATATTCATGCACTATCTGTCTAGTAATGAAAAAAAGGAGGAGCTATCTTTTTTCTTGCTCCCTTTAAAAAAAAAAAATGTATATTTGGGGATGAAATTGATTCTTTAAATATTTTATATTCTGTGGAGTTGTCAGCAAGACAGCATCAGTCTGAGAATCAATTGCAGAATGAACAACTGTGCAATACTTTTTTTTAAGCAACTCAAATAACTTTACTCTCCATGAATTATAAAATCAAAAATTCTTCGTAAGTTGAGATAGAGAAGAAAGAATGAGAAATGAATGTCTTAAAATTAGGCTCCTCTAGGTTTAGTTTTTAGATGTTTTAAAATATTGGTCCTTGCCCTTTCCAAAGTTATTTCTATTAGCTATTTTCCTTAGCTTGCTGTAAACTGCCAGTTTTCCTCTGTGTTAATTATTAATATGACCTGTTTATGTACCAGTTTTCCAGCTAACCATTAATGTCTGTTTACTCATTGATGACCTTTGCAACTACATGCCAGGCTCTTGGCCAGTAAATGTCAACATTTTTAATGACCTAAAAATACTCTTCATAGCCAATGATTGTCTACCTAAATTTTTTTTTAATGTGAAAAACAAAAATTAAATACACTTATAATTCATAGGCATTTGCACAAGACTATTTCAGCCAAATGGCACAGCAAAAGTAAGAAAAAAAAAATCTTCAGTGATACCGTTTGCTTCTGGATTTGTTTCAAAATACATTACAACAGGAAAAAAATATAGGCCCATAATGCAGGCATAATAAAATGCTTTTAAAAAAATTACCATAGGTAAATCTTCATTATTTTTTTCCTTCAGATTTTCAGAGTTAACCTGAGCATGAATAAGGTACCTCTTCCATATATTCCACTAATAGCTAGAAGTGACACTGGGGACACAATTGGATTAAAGCTGAAAGTGGTGACACTAATTTTTACTCATTATTACAAAGCCTATGTATTTTTTTGCTCACTAAACATGCCTAATTTAAAAAGACAAGCAGTAGTCTAGGATGAAAAAGAATTTGAGGGCACTTCCCACTCAAATTGATGTGTAGGATGGCCTCATCCAATCCCCTATAGACTTAAGTGGAACAGGCAGGTTTCTTCTTCCTTGGTCCACTAACATCCCTTCCTAAGAAGAGCCTTGAAATATTATCTTTGTGATTACAATTTGCAGGTCTGAAATTGGCTTCCTATTGAAATATTTTCAAATATTAGCATCATCCTAGCCATAAGAAATGACTATGGCATTTACAGAAATTGCAGCTTTGATATATACCGAGGTATATGTTCACATTTTCTCCTTCATTGGAGTTCTAATTTCAGTAAAAATTAGGTTTTTGATTTTTTTTTTAGTTACAGCTTTGAACACTTGCTCTGACTGTCACCTCATGTTGAATTCATCATACAGAATGTAAGTTGTAAAGCTGAGGAACAATTTGTCATAAGCCATTGTATCAATAATCTCTGAAGGGGTTTGTTTTGGTCCTGGCTGGGAGGTAAGATTTCTAGATCTCTCCCCTCAGTTGCATAAAGAATTTGAGCTCAAGAGTATTGTTTCCAAGGGATTTCTCAGTGCTGTAATACACAAACATAGTGCTTCTGTACAAGATAGTTATACAGTACCTCAAGCATATAAATGCCTTTCAGGTTTTCTATACTGAATGATAACTCACCTTGTCTTTCTTGGTGAGGTAGGTAATAAATAGAAATCTGGACTGTAACTGAGACATTCTGACTTAGTTAGATCTTCTGGTGTCCTGAAAAAGACAAGTAGACTCAATTACCATGCCAGCAACTACATAAAGATTGTCAAATTAAATCCAAGACCCTGTGTTTAAATAGCAGTATGACAAAATCTGAGAAAAAACAAGAATATCAAGCTCTTGTGACATTTTGACCTGAAGTTAAAGCACTGTGGAAACAAAGAAAAATACTCCTTAAAATGTACAGTGTTGTATTGAAAGACTGAGGGGACAGGACTTGGTCAAATCCATCTTAGGCTAGCAACGCAGAGAAGTGGCACTGCAGCCATTAACCCATTCTGTGTTCCTGCTTTAGGCTGCGATAATCCCCCAGTTTATTTAGTAAAGATATAAAGAATATGACTAAAAGGGAGAAGGAATAATCCACTGTACTTTCTCAAGAGATTCTTTCCACCAGCACCTTAATTAGGCAGCCAAGAGCCTTGTGAGTTGGATAAATTTTATGTTGAATTAGCATCACCCACCACTGATATGGAGCTATCTCAAGGTTCAAGCACAACAGCTGTCTAATGGCCCACAGTGACACAAGACACCACGCTAGGAACCGAAGCAGCAGACCACATCCGATTGAAACTGCAGGGAGACCTGAGAGAGAATTTAATTATTTCTGTTGGAACTTCTTCAGAACATTGACTAGGCACCCCAGTCTCACCAAGCATGCCACAGGAACTTTAATGAGCTGCAGTTGTAGAGGGTGAGGCTTTCTTTTAGTTATCATTGAAAGGCAATGATTCCCCCCACCTCAGCATCAAGCTGGAAAATTAATTTGGTGCTGCATCACAGGGTGCTGCATAAACTTTGAATGGTCAGCACCCTTCCTTGCAATAACCAGGTCTTCCTTGGAGGTCTCTTATCTAACCTGACCCAGCTTGATGCATCTTAGCTTGTGAGACAAGGAACAAGGCTCAGATGTAATATTCCTGTGGGGAGTGGAGTTCTGTGTTCATCTACTTTTATGTGCACAGCAATGACATATTTAATCAGGGCTCATCCTCCTCCCTCATGTTGCTTATTATTTGTTGGGAGCAGTTTATAATTTCTAGATAAATATGTATCCGGAGCCTTTCCAAGCTATGTAATGTGCTCTATAGATCAGAGCAACTCCATTTAAAATTGTTTTTTTAAAAAACACAAATTATAATTTGATAGACTGGAACAACTCTATTGGTTTCATAGATAGCTGGGCATTTATTTTCCACTATAAAGATCATAATATTTACCCAATGGACCAGAACAGCTCCTTCTTAGCCTTTACTCCCTCTATTATGCCACAATTATTTAAATACAGATTCTGCTTTCATTACTTATTTTGTACCCAAGTGGATGGGGATCACTTGGATGAGTGAGTAAAAGGGGGAAGGGTTGTCTCACACATCCCATCATTTTCTGAATCACTGTTTAAAGATCTAGATATAATAGGAAGAGATTAAGAACTGAGAGCTTCCTTGACTATTTTTATTTATAATCTGTTATACAGTTCTTCATCTAGTTCAGTGGGAGAGTGGGTTATTCAACCATGAGTTCTGTGCATTGCAGGTGGGAGATATTTTAAATGCTTATATGCTGACAAGGTGAGTGGTTAGGGCATGATTTTCTTAAATATATGTGTGTATATATACATATATATATATATATGAAAGCACAAGAATAATTTCAATGATTATTACTTTCCTGCTTTATTTTAGTATGATTTCAGAAGGCAGGAGTATAAATCTATACTGCTGTGATATACACTCTTATTTATTTGTGGAGAGGCACTAGACTGCTGGATATCCTATGGATCACAGCACTTTTTCTAGGGGTATAACAGAGAGGCTAGAGCTCCAATGGTTTCCTCATGTGAGGGCAATGCTACCTTAAACTTTCAAATACCTGGGGATTGATGTAGCTAATAAGGAAAATTAGCAGCTATCATTGTTATCAGTGGGAATTTTCTTGGGGTTCCTTGATGCTAAATGCTGGTCATTTACATGTATTTCCCATGCCCTTCTGTGTCACTTAATTCATAATCCCGGCTCCCAGATTTAAAGGAAATATTTTATCTGCGTTGTATTCCCTTATTTTTGAACAAGACTGATTCTTCATTATATTTATTTTCATATTTTTACTTAATACAGATGGCCAAATGCAACTGTTGAAGTATTAAGAGCAATAGATACCCAAACCATTTTAACTTGTGGTGAAAAAATACAACCTGTTAACTTGTTCCCTCCTTTATTTTTTTGACCTTGCATCTGCTTTAGCCAATATGTCCTCACAGCTCTCAGTATGCAGCCATAGAAGCAGAAGTGAGAGAGGTTTCAGTGTCTGTGTTTTCCTTTACTCCAGAGGTTAACAAAAGATGTTGCATGGTGCGATTGCATTTTTTGCCTACACGTGATGATGGCTGACTTGCAGGATGGCTAAACTCTTGGATTTCTGTTTTTTTACGTTATATGCTTCATCTACCTCCATGAGTCCTTTCTTTCACAGCCTGTTTCTTCAAAGAAAATGTCCTGTCAGCAAGTTCCCAGTCCTCTGTCATGTTCTGCTCATGCTTCCCCCTATCCAGCTGGTTCAATTCCAGCTCCACTACAGGCCTCCAAAAACACAAAATATTTTCTTTCTTCCATTCTGATTTATATCCCAGATGAGCAACTCAAATAGCATATGAGCAGTGAAACACAGTTAAGGTTTTGAAGTTATACAGAGTTACATGAACTGAAATTTCCTGAAGTTCAGAGACTGTCTAGTGTGGAGCTTGAGCCAAAGATATTCTCTGAACAAAACCACTTCAGCAAAAGTTTCTCCTCATTGAAAGAGGAATGGATGAATGTCAAATAGTTGAGTTGCAGAGATGTGAGTCTCATTTTACTCCAGATAATTACAGTGGTGGTTACATGGTCAGTGCATAGTGAACCCAGATGTAGGTTGCTGACAAAAGGAAGTTCTGATTTAAGCTACGTATTCTTGCAATCTAATTTGCATTTACACCAGGTACCTGGCCAGATTAACCTGACTGAGAGATACTCATTTTCCATTCCTCAGTAAGGTTGGTTTTCAGATGGTTCAAAGAGCTGACCCTGCTGAATTTGTGTTCATACAACTGCCAGCCCTGATACAGTGGGGACTTTGAGGACATGCAGCTTGTGGTGAAGATGAAGATGAGATTGGCAGCAGCCTGGGCACCAGCAAAAAACTTGTTTTAGCCAGGACAGAACTACAGTCATGGATGTTAGGCCCATCCATTAATGTCTGTCTAAACAGGGTCATTGCAGGGTCTGTTGGAGGGATCTAATTAGAGGTCTGTTTTTTCTTTAAAAGTCCTTGCCTAGTATTTCCCTTACTTTTCCAAACACCCTGAAGTAGACAATACATCACAAAGAGGTCAAAGCAGAGGAAAGGGGGAAAAAAAAATGAATCCCAGCAGCCCCAGAACAATGACAGTTTTCATTTATTATCTAGAAGTCATGTGAGTTTTAAAGTCACCAATCATCATCAAGAGAAGAATGGAGTGAGATGCTTGACAAGGAAGATGCTGTCTGTGGCAGCCTAATATTCAATTTGCTGCCAAGGCTACTCACTTGAGGAGCAATAGGAGAAAAAGTGAAATAATTGATTTCTTACCTCAAAAGTAATATGACATCAGAATAATTGTCTTTAAAAAAAACCCAAAAAACAACTTTCCTGATTTTATTTTAATCCTGGAAAAAGCAGAAGTTCCTAAAGCTGTCTTGGAGCCATACCATGAAAATAAAATCCTTGGAGTTTCAGGGATGCAAAGAAAACACTAAAATACATGCCTACCTAAAAGCAGGTTATGTTGTCTTCCTGAAGTTGCAAAAATAATCTAAATTGTCTCTTTGGCACTAGTTATATTCTGTCCCCAAACCAGCATGGTTTTGTTGAAGTTCTGGGTGAGAGTCCTTGCAGAACGAGCTGAGGGCATTGGATTTCCTTAACATGACCCTGCCCCATTCCTATGCCTATATATTGTCTATTTAGGGAAACATTCCACTGTCCTTGCTCATGCTGAGCAGTCCCATAGATATAAATCATTCTGCCCTGGAAGCAGGCACAATTCAGTGTGACCAAGGGTCCCTTCTGTGCTGAGGAACGTTACAAACATATATGATGCCACATTCACTAGAGGTGAGTGGGACTTCTCATGGACTAAAGTGCTACTCACTGTGAGTAAATGCAGCAACACATCACCTATGGATGGATAAGTGAGGTAATTGGGATAGGAATCTGCCAAATGATAGAAAAGCGTTTTACTGGACTGGGTGGTTTGATTAAGTATTAACTTATTAATTTATGTCAGTAATCACACTTCACAGTTGGAAGGAGCTGTAAGAATTGGGAAGCCAACCAAACATGTAGGTGTATTAGTATAACCTTACAATGTGGGACAATCTTTCTTGAAGTAATTGTCAAAGATGGTCAAAAAGGGTAGTTTTTAGTGTCCAGCAAGTGGTCAAATTCAACAAAATTAAATATTTCCCCAAATTATTTATATTTATTAATGGCTAATACAAAATCCATTTACACATAATCAAGGGAAACTTGAAGTTAGTGGCTTTCTTAAGTGCCGAGAGTCAACAATATTAAAGTAAATAGTGGAGGACATTCCAAGATAGTATTAACACAATTGATTTATTGATGATTGCACAATGGGAGGTTATCTTTTGTTAATTGACTCTGTAAATAAGCTCATAGGCGTCTCAAGCAAAGCAAAAAAAAAAAAAAATCTATTGCTACTAGAAAGTCTACAGGGTGAGGTAACTATGCAACTCCATAAAGTATCTGCTCTACTGGAGAACTCCTTGTGGCTGGATAATGGCTGAGAGGTTTTTCTAGCAACAAATCCCAGCAGGTGCTCATGCATACGTGGAAAGTAATATTCAAAATGTTGTTAGCTTGAACTGTAGTGTATGAAATAATTCACCTTGGATTTCAGAGAAAAAGACAAGCATGCATCCTGGAGGTCATATCTACATTTATGAATCAGGTGGTGTCCATAGAGCAGCCAGGTCTGATCTTTCTTGAGCTATTTGGTTTTTCCAGGTGATATCTGGGCAGCCTGCTTCTTCACTCTCACCCAGAGCCCACCTCTCTCACCTAAGGCCAAATCACTGTTGGTTCATCCAAACTAGGCTGTTACATACCTCCCCCTGAAATGGTTTGCAGATGTTTAGGTCTTATTTTTGTTTCCCTTTGGAGTTCCTTATCTCCACCAATGGCTCTGAGCTGTGAGCAAACAGAATTTCTAATTTTCATTGACAACAGCAGATAGACAAGTGGAACAGGAATATTGTGGCCACAGAGCTACTGTGCAGGGACAACACAGTAGAGCATTTTTATTCCTGATCTGTATAAATATCATGAGCTTTGAAAGAAGTTGGCTTTTAGTCAGTGACCCTTATGAATCACCTGCCCCGAGTCACGCTCCTTTCCCTGTCATATCAGTAACCTCAATATACAAAAAAACCAAACAACTTGCTCCACTTCTCTAAGAGAGCACCCAGGCTGTGAGAACAAAGACTCTGCTGTTTCCTAATCTCAAAAACAATTAAGGCATCAGATTAATAGAATCTTTAAATGCTTTGACGGATGCAGGTGGAATGCTCTCTGTTTGCATTACTATAAAGCCTATCAGTCCCCTTAGCATTAAAGGGCAGTAGGGAAAATAAAGTATCAGGGCAGCAAACAAGACAAAGCATGAAAAAGACCAAACAGGTGAAAAACCCCAGCACGTGTCATTTCTGGTACATCTGTCTTCTGAAACTTCTGCTAGACGTCACTGAAACCCAAAGTTTACCTCTGAGAGGACAGGGAATTCCCTTCCCTCATGAGATATAGTTTCCTTTTCTGTCTCCTTCCCCTCATTCCTTGACACAAAAATGCCTTCAGCGTTTCACTTAATGACTGTAATGCCCTTGGTTAATAGGATTTCACTGCAATTCCTATCCTTTAGCTTGGCATTGGATCATGGTGTACATCTAGTGATAGCTGGGTATTTTGAAGTGCTGACTGCCTGGAAAGAGCATGACAGCCCATTCTTCCAATATTCTGAGTAGTAATCCTTGGAATTACCCTGGATTAGACAGAAGTGAAGATCTCACCTAGAGGACTGGGATTTCTCTGCTGAAATCACAGTTCATGCAAAGATTAAAGGCCACAGCCACAAAGATGTTCAGGCACTTCAGTAAGAGTGAGGTGCCTGGATCTCTTCCATGGTACTGGCCTTAACTGCATTTTGCACTCCTGCCTGGGAGACAGAGCCCTGGCCTCCAAAATTGATGGGATACTCATTCCCTTGAAAAGTGTTGCTGAATTTTTGTGGGGTTTGGGTCATAAGGTTTTCTGGGAAGAAGTCCTGACTAAATGGAATCCTTTCACTGGGAGAGGGTGGTGAACATCACATTTTTTATTTTTCTTTTTTTCTTTTAACTGTCCAGGAGAAGATGAACTTTGTATTTTTCTTCTCAATCTATCATGACCCCTCCTGTGCACTTTGTGACACCAAAGTGCTTTTCCTTCTTCATTCCATTGCTTTGGGGTCCATGAAAAGAGTGACAGTGTTGAGGGATTTCTATTTCATTCCTGTCACTTTCCTGGGAGGATTAGAGATGCAGAAGCTTAGATTTAGGCTCATACTTCCTTATGTCCAAATGCCTAGTTCAGAGACAACAGTTTTTGTTTGGGAGGCCTTAATATTGTTAAAGCAGCAGCTGGGACTGTGTTTTCCCATTGCCTCTCTCCCTCATGTTTGGTCCACTCTTCCTCAGATGAATTCAGTAATCCAAGCCATCAGTGACTTCCATTTACATCTTTGCCACCTTTTTGAAGAATGTGTTCATTTCACTGATCCCACGTTTCATCACAGCAGTTGTCCCTGCCATTAGCCTTGACCTAATCATGGCATTTGGGGATCCGGGTGTCTCATGGTCACAGATGAGCACATGGACAGAAACTGCCCTACAGACCTACCCATAGAGCTCCCTTTAGATCCAGGAGAACAGCGTGTGAAATTCCTATTAGGTCCAGTTTCTTCTGAGCTGTGAGGGCCAAGATACTTGTACTTCATAATCTGCTGGAATGCTTCTTCCCTGGCTTGGCATAGCCTGGCCCCACGGAGGGAAGAGGGGGGAGAGGATGTGCTCCAGCCCTAAGATCAGATGTCGGGCACAGGTGCTGGCAGTGAAGCAGCCCTACAGTTCCCCCCCTCACCCCCTGGTATGAAATCTCAAGCTGGCCTCATTCTCTAGAGCTTCTGAAAACAGCCTGAGATTGTGTATCATGAGTTATGATGGTGACATAAAACTGAAAGCCTGACTGCATCTGTTAGTTAAAAATCGCTGGGAGAGTCCTGGAGGCTGCTAGCTCAGTGTTTTAGCTAAATCTCAAGCATGGTAGCTGCACTTTGCCTTCTTAATTAAAATCCTTCCTCGTGTTTTTTTGTTGTTGGTTGTTGTTACACAAATGAAATTTTACTTCTCCTTTCAAACTGACATGGGGTATGGCTATTGATGGAGGCACTTTTTCACTCTGTGAACTTTGGAGCTGGATTCCCATCTTGCTCTCTTCCTCAGATGTTGCAACATCCTTCAACATGGAGCCACCAGTTTCTGTCCCAGGGGCCTCATATTTGGGAAGAAGAGATCTCCTCTCACAGTGTGTGAAGTTTTAGTTAACTGGAGACATATGTTGAAGAAAAATTGGCATTTTTTTTCTCAAATAGGCAAAGAGCTTATGTACATACTGGTGCTACATTCGCAATTTTGCACTTTGCAAGTGAAGAAGCAGCTTTGTAGACAGACACAGAGCAGGTACAATATTTTACACCTTCGTTTTGATAGAGGTGCATGGTTTTTTTTCTCAAGGTCTAGCTGCTCCGAGATGTTCTGCCATGTGTTATTTTATCATCTTGAATTACAAGTGAAATATCTGTTCCTGGTCCCACGCAAATGAATCTCAGACATGGCTTCCAAAGGGCAATGTCAAACCTAAATGAGGAAGAGGTAGAACGGTACTGGCATGAGACACTCCTAAAAGCCTCTTAAGTGATCCAGGAAGGAGTATTCATAAATGCTCCTCTTCCCTTTAAGACACTAATGAGTCACTCCTTAATCACAAACTGTGCAGAGCATTGCCCTCCTGACACAAGGGCAAGCTTCACCTCCCAAGACCTTTAACATAAGTCCTCCAGGCTTGCTTTCTTTTACAGGAGATAGATGACCCCTGTCACCTTGCTCCTCAGTGAATCATGAGTTGATCCTATAGATGTGAGGGGATATAGGGTTCCTTTCACTTCCTGTCTTAAACCCCAGCCTTAGCCTTAGCACAGGATGCCCAGGAGATTGCTGTGTGTCCTGTCCCTCTTCCAGCACTGGCAACACTCTTTGTAATGGGTGAAATGATCCTTTTACTTAGTCTGCACATTATTTTTTGTAGGTGTATGAAGAACCTTGCATCATTTTGAGTTGAAGGGTGTTCTAGAAATGGAAGCCCCTATTAGTAAATCAATAAATACCAATGGTGTTAGCTGCATGCTGTTAGACATACTGATTTTCACCTTGGTTGCTACATGCAAAACATGGCATTATTTTTCTGTTTTCTTTATGCTCTTGAAGGCTGAACACTATAAAAAATGATTCTTGTAGAAATTTTTACATTGTCCAAATGTTTTCAGCATGGGAGGGGCCTTGCAGAGTTGAAAGGGAGACTGGCCTCCTTAATAACTCATAGCTGTTGTGGCTACTATGTAAATCTCTTTATCCAATCAATCAGACATGAAATAAAATACACTGACCTGATGCTTGGCTAGCATGTAAAGTCCAAGTCACATGAGGAGCTATAGTGCAGAAGAAGGAGTTTTCATTCCCCATTTGTAAGATGATATCTGCTGGGCTCATTAAGCAAAAATATTTTGGGCCCTGTGTCTTACAAGGTAAACTTGCTCTATTGTGCAGAAGAACATTCACTGAAATAGCTAACATGGATCATCTGATGACATTAGCTTTGTAAGTAATTTCCATGATGTCAAGGGTACACTGGAGATTAAAGGGGGATTAAGACCTACTTGCACAGTCAAAGCATCACAGTAAATTGACTTGACTTGGCAGGCTGCACCTAAAGTTGGCAAGTTTTCACTAACTAATCATATAAAATCCAGGTTTGTGGTGTTAGTTAGACTACACTTTCACAGAGGCCAGGAAACGTTAAGCTTTCAAGGTGGGAGGTTTTAGGAGCTAAAGGAGGAAAAGGGAGGGGAGACTGTCAAGGAGACTTTCACAGTGTCAGGGTGCCAAGAGGTGCTAAGTAAAATAACGACCCAGTTTTACTGGAGAAAGCTCTGCCTTTCAGGAGCAACCTGGTTGGATTTCTACCCAAAGGGCTTTTCCTCCAGCAAAGTTTATTCTTTCCCTCCCTCTCGCTGTCACAAAATGCAATCTCCTCTTAATGGATCAGACCCCGCACAGGAACTCCACTGAATAAAGATGAGTTTATATTTTAAAAAGGAAACAGCTGGATTGCAAAAGCAAGGGAGGTAGGCAGCTCTTGTTTCATTAGCTAAGGGAAACTCAGGGCCCCAGAGGAGAACAACTGGGAGAGCAGCCATGACAGAGAAAAAAAAAAAAAAAAAAATGAGCCAAGAAAAACAGGCAATAAATAGATTTAGAAAAAAAAAAAAAAAAGCTGGGGGGGAACAGGAATGTAAAGCGAAAGAGCAGGGTAAAGAGTATGGATTTTCTGGTAATGAAATAAATAATTCTGAAATTTCTCAAGGACCTGATGAAAAACTGGAAGTGTCTTATGGCTGATTGGTCTCTTGATCTCCAAACTGGTGGCCAGTTTAACATAAACATGAAGGAGAAGCACCGTGTATAATTGTCCATCAGTTTGCTGATTCCTCTGGAAATACTACAGTGAGTTTGGCTGGGCTGGAGAGTCCAGGCTCCATCCATGCTGATGAATTAGGTTCTCTAAGACCAACTTATAAAAAAATGTATCTCATGATTGTTTAGAAGGATCCAGTCAACTGTTTATCTGTGCAGTAATCATGGGATGATGAGCTGGTGGTAACCTGGGTGTGGGACTGTGCATAGTGGAATCCCTGAATGTTTTCATATGAAGAAAGAGTAGAGACTGAAGGAAGAGGGGGCTAGGAAGAAAACCAGATACCAGTCTGTCCTTCGTCTTGAAATCTGTTTATTGTGATAAATATATAAACATGGCCAAGACTTTCATAGTCCAAGATTTTTTTTTCAGCTGCCCTTCAATTAGATCCATAATAATCCTGCAGCTTTATATGGTTTACAGATGACACTTTGCCCATCAGAATTGGTGCTATTCTTTAAATTGTGCTGTGCTCATTAGGTTTTAATAGGAGCAGTTGTTTAAAGGGTGGGTAGGGGCAGGAGGGGGAATGCACTTGGTGATGCATAGTGGAATGTACATTAATCTTGTTAATGACAACACAGTTAATGGCTGGCAAAACATTACTTTTGAATTAACCTTTCTCTTGTGCGGGCTATACTTGAGAAACAGAGCCAGGATACTGAAGATACAAGGAAAGTGCATGAAGACAGGGATACAGGATTTCCTATGATTTTATGTTGTTCTTAATTAGGAAGCATATTGGCAGCAAATGCTAACATGTGTTGGGATGTTTAGCTGTAGCCAAATAAATGTTTTCTATTACAACTCTGAATTCTTTGCCTAGCCAGAGCCCATGCTGTTCTGTTCATGTCTTACAAAATCCCTTTATAAGTCATTTTGGGGGCCAATTTTCTGTTGGCTTGTACAGCAGAGTTACTTTGAACATATGCACTCAGACTCCAGAAGGGTCGTTGTCCTCAAATTTTTTTTTTAAGTCCTTTTTTTTTTTATGTTTTGAGTGATAAATGGAGAAACCCTTCTTATGAAATGCTTCTGTAACCCAGCTAAACAATAGCCTATACAGAGCATGTTCATTTAAAGCAAAAAAAACCCCAGAGAATGGATTTAACTGGTTTTCTCTGGTCGCATGTTCACACATAGACTACATAGGCTGAATGAATAATCCATAATGAATCATTTATTTGACATGTAATCTTTTTCTCCTGTTTATGAATGATCTGCAAATACTTTACTGTGGGGTTGGGTGTTTTTTTTTTTTTTTTTGGTTCTCTTTGTCATTTCAAATTATAACTTAAATAATTTCCTATTTGGCTTGTAGGTTGAGAAGAGTTTACTGTGAGTATTCACAATTTATAACTCCTGTCACTTGAGTGATGTGAACATATAACCAGAGTCTGACTTGCATAGTGCAAGTCTTTTCTTGGGCAAACAGAAACTCAGGGTTTTCACTTTGAAAGTATCTTGCTATATTTACTTTAAGTATTGTGTGGAATTTTTCTTGATGACCTGGCCAGCTGTAGGTAGGAAATCTGGATGTCTTCCACCTTGATGTTTGAGTCTTGTGTGGTCAACCTGTTCTAACAGAGGCTGAAGACTATTGAAACAGGTTATCAGTTTCAGTTACCAATATCCTGCTTGCACAAACCAAGTAGAACGACTGTCACAGTGTGTGCATTTAAATGAGAAGGGAATTTAACATAAATTTTCAAGTTTCTGCATTAGTTTTCTCCAGGCTCAGTGCTTGTCCTGGGGGAGTCTGACGTTGTTGTGGGCTCATATAAGCAGGAGCCTGATTCCCTATGTTTACAGGTACAGAAGCACTGCTGATTCACTGAAGAACTAGAAGGCTGGAGTGGAACATGTTGAGTTTAATTCCCATCTATCTCATAATATCTTTTAGTTCCAAACTGCTAAACTTTGGGAGTGGGGAGGATAAGATATATGTCTTCTTTTTTGGGAAGAGTTCCAGTGTGTCATTGTTGAGGCACTCATGCTAATAAAGCCTTCAGTGCTAAGGATGGAAGAGAATCCCTTTCTGATAAAGACCTTGCCTGGATTCAGGACGTTCTTCATCCTTTCTGAAAGAACAGAAAGCAGAAAACTGGAGTAGCTCAACACACAAAAACAGAGATGCAAACACAGCCAGTGGGAATAACTGGAGGATAGAGATAACTTAAGTGGTTAATGGTAATTCTGGCTGGTAGGAATAATATAGTAACTGGTCACTAATATTGTCAATGAGTCTGGACAGGCCTCTTCTGCCTGCCACACTTTCTGGTAGGTGAAGAGTTGCTAAGCAGATCCAGTGATCAATAATGCAATGGTTTGGGCTGTGAGACAGTAAAATATGTTTTCATGGATTTCTGTGATTTTCAAGGTTATGTGTATGAATTAATACTCTAGTTCAAGCTTAACTAGCCTCAAATAAAGTATACCAAAGTGAGTTTTAATATATGCTTCCTATGTTTATTAGTGCACTGTCTGGCTTCCATCATATTTTGATTCTGGAGCTTAATTGGTTTTTTTATGGTCAGAAAATCCTTTGCTTCCCTTAGGTGTTCATAAAAAAAAAAAAAAGAAAAAAAAAGGAAGGTGCTCAGGGCCTGCCCATTAACCAGCATGTATGAAAGACAATGAGCAATAGACATAAAAATAACTCAAAGACATATAAGTATTGCTATTCTGTGTTGCTGCAAATACCAATTTATGGTGGAAAAAAGGAAGACAAGTTGTGGTATTTAATTGCTTGTGAATGTGATTAGCTGCTTGCAAACTTAAGGACCATATCATATCAAAATCCTTTACCATAAAAAGAAACTTGCTCTTAATTTTCTTCTCAAATTGGACCCCATTAATCACTGTAAAATTTTCAAAACCTTTTGGCTGAAGAACTTGGATAACAAGAAGCTTTCAGGAGGTCATGCTCTCTGATTGGTATTCTTGACCCTCTGTTGTCTGAGTTTCCCATTTGCTGGCTTCATTCTAGCTGTAGTAACCTATCTGCCTCTGGGCTGGGTTGCTCTCTTATTGGTGTGAAATC
This sequence comes from Florisuga fusca, assembly GCA_038090715.1. Lineage (NCBI taxonomy): Eukaryota > Metazoa > Chordata > Aves > Apodiformes > Trochilidae > Florisuga > Florisuga fusca. The sequence goes on from JAAWXA010000037.1 coordinate 4,922,989, forward strand.
CCCCATGGGCTCGTGTTGCATTGGACTTCCCAGTTCAACACAGCACACAGGGAAGAGAAATGGCACCAGGCGTTGCAGTGGGAATGTTGTGAATCAGCAGATGTTATCAGGAGGCTTTTGGAGTCCTGGCTGATATTTAAAATCTTGAGGTCTGATGTAGAGCAAAGACATGTCAATCTTCAGAAGAGTGGGCAGGGCTGCTTAGTAAGGAGGAGTGTCATAAGAGACTTCATAGGCATGTGTTGAAGTTGAAGTAAATGTATTTCACTCCTCTGATATGAGCATGTTTCTTCTTAATTTGCCTGTGAAAGAATATCTCAAGAGCTAGAGTTGGTTAACAGATGCTTGAGATGACATGGGGGAAAATGGGAGACTGGCTACCATTTGACTGAGGGCACATAACTTGGAAGCCTGGCTTATATTGGAGTTAAATCATCCCATCTGATGAGTTGGGAGCTGGACCACCACACTTGTTCTGGTAGCTCAGAGACGCTTGAGCTATTGAGTGGTTATTCACACCTAATCCTTTTTAGGTTCACCCATTACTCTTATTAACAACACTAGCAAGAAGGAAAAAATAATATCATTATTTCCACAAAAAAGTAAAAACATAATAGTGAATTCAAGTTGTAAATGATAGGACTGTTAACATAATGTCTTTTGTCTAGAATGAACTATAATACACACATATATACAATGGAGAAAACCCCGTAAATGTGTAATGGACAAAAAAAAATATATATAATAAAACTCTTGAAAGAATGCATTTTCTCAGCACCAAGGCTATCCATAAAAGTTTTACAGTTTTCCACTATATAACATTATCCTTCATAAAAATTGATATTTTAAAGCAAAAAGGTTGGCAAAAAAACCCAATTGGTAGTTAATGGAAGGACAGGATTACAACTCTGTGCCTTTGCTGTGAATGGTGGAATAGAAAATGAAAAACACTTGGGGCATTATATGAAGCCCAGCAGTCCTGCTCCATAGGGTTTGAAGAGCTGAGCAATGCTTGACAAAAATTTTACTATTTCATTTTCTTAACACTGAATATTATTCCTTCAATCTAGGCTTCCCACCCCATTCCTTGACTTAAATTTCTCCTGGTTTTCAGATAAAGAAATCTATTTTATTAATATGATTTGGTTTATATTTGGTTTAATACATGGCTTTGTTACCAGCATGGCCTTTCTAAGGAATGCCCTGTAACCTCGGTTTTGAGGCAAAATTGGGGTAATCTGGTCCCCAGATCCTTTAACAACTTTCTGTGTGACCTGATGCAAGTTATTTCACCCCTTTCTGTTTCAGTTTTCCATCTGTAGTACTTCTGTATATCAGACATTACCCTGATAAGTTTTAGGATAGATAGCCAGAGTCATCTGTATAAGAGGACAGGTCAATATTTCTGGATAATTGGATTTGGAGCACAGAACTTCCTGGCTCCCAAACCTGTGCTCAGACAGATCAGGAGGTTAAAATTTTATCTCTTTGTCCACATAATGACTTTTAAAACCAAATAATGCTCCCTTCTGTCATAAAATAGATTGATTAGTTACTCATTCTTCAGTCTAGAATCTCCTGCTATTGTGTTGCCACCGGTAGAAGAAAGTCAATAACCTTCCCCAGAAACACATGTGCATTATCCTTATTTTTACTTGGCTTTTAAATCATTTGGCACAGCTGGGGATCGGGCCAAGTTGGATGTTTGTAACAATGTGCATGCTTGTCATGAAGGGAGAATTCCTGCTGCAAAATGCATGCCATGGGGATGTTTGTGTCTCACCTTCAAAGAAAGTGAGACACAAGTTCATGGAGATCAGTACACATCCTCTGTGTAAAAGCCAGGCAGCACGTTTACACGTGACCCAGAATGAAAGATTCCATTTTAGATCCAAACTTTTTGAAAGTCTGAGCGGTTGGATCTGCAATCTCAGCTTGCAGAGAACCACTTCAAATGAAGGATGCTTGTCATTTTATTACGTCGGTTCACATACTGTGCAATACAAAATAGATCCTTCCTGAAGCATCACCTTTCATTTCATTTATCTGGATCACAGTGAAAGGCAGAATTCCTCTGACCCTTCTCCTGCTGCACCAGAGTGCGTGCCCTCCCATGTGGATCTCACATGCAGTGGTATTTCAGATGGCATGTTCTGTATGAGGTGGATAGAGTATCACTGCTGGTATGTTTTATCCCATAGGCTCAGTACACTGGAGAGGGCTCAGCTGGTTAATATTTCATTTGGATTCTTTTCTTTTTTTCTTTCCAACCATCTATGTAAACTTTAAGACAGCCGGTCTGGTTTTAGGAGGTGATTTCCTCGCTGTGGATTAAGGATCCATTTGTGAGTCATTCTTCAGGCACTTCAGCAAAAGAGAAGATTTCAGACCTGAAAGAATGTATTGTAAACAGAATAATGTGCTTTCAAAATTAGCTCACGTACCAAATTATGTATTTACTTAATACACCTTAATGGCTTTTGAAGAAGCCATTAGTCTCTATTGCGTAAATGGTATGTATACCAAAATATGTATTTAACTTAGATAGGGCAATTTCCCATTGTTGATTTTCCCCCCTTCTTTGCAAAGTTTTATCTTCATGGCCTTTTTAAAGTCTATTATTCTTGTAGAATTTATCCTCCAGGAGATTGTTTCGGACAGCAGCAGCTGAGAGGGCAGGGAGGAGAGGGGTTTCCTGGGTTTTAATGTGTAGAAAAGAGAAATAGCTGTCAGAGCAGTTAATAGGACTTTTCAGTCTTTGGAGTGGGAAGGGGAAAAATTCAAATACTATTGAGCAAAACCAATTTTCTTAAAGGGAAGTATCCTACAGGGCTCTGTGTCCTGATCCTAGCTTAGAGAACAGGAGTGGCTTCCTGCATCAGGCAACATTGTTTTCACATTGGGCTGACTGTGGACAGACCCACATCTTCAAGAAATAGGTGGGTAGAAGAGAAAGAGCCTGTTTTTCCCTCTCAGCATTGAGATGCAGGACTGGCCTGTGCTGAAGGCACGCAGGTGGGACCCAAAGAGGGTTTCTTGTGCCCCTGTCCCCTAAAGAACCCAAGCTTTCCATGTGGTTCTCCATCTCTGTATAAATATGGAGGATTAGGGTGATCATCCTTGACAATGACTTTGTAAGGATCATTTGCTTAATAATCAAAAATTTCTTTTAAAATGGAATTAATTGTAAGAATATTAGGTGTCATAGGGTTTACAAACCAGTTGGGACCGGTGGGGAAATAAGTACAAATAAGCTAAAACCACTGTGTTTAATTTTTTTAACTGCTACCCATCCCTGTAACTGGCATGGCAAGTAAACTATATATCTGCTTATGTCACAGGTGTACTCACAGCTAGAACATAATGGAAAAAATATCTGTAAATAACTGCTCAGTTACAGCAAATGCCAAAAATTACAGCCCATGTTATTCACAGGTGATTCCACCAATCCTAGTCACGTTTGTCAGTTTGGAAATAATAACAAGCCCATACCAAAACTCCAGTAAAAGATGTTATCTTGCACAGAAAATGCAATGAGAACTAGCAGCTAAGTGCTAAAAATAGAAGTGTTGGGTGAAGCTTTGTAACTCAGGCAAAGAGTCATGAAGAGCAGAGTGAGAGAGTGGAAGGCATTCCTGGCACTGGGCAAGAAACAAATGAATGATGGACACACAGGGATAACCAGGATAAGGAAGGGGAGAGAAGAAAATTTTCCTAATTTTTAATGGAACTTACTATAGACTTAGGTGTTCATGTGGGCTCTGGAAAGTTCCTTTCTATATTAATCAGCCTATTAAACAAACACTTCTGCAAACAGTCTGTGCAAACTCCTCGGGCTGGTTCACCTGGGTCAGCTTGCAGAATGGAAAGGGGCAAGGAGACTTATAGGTCTTTAAAAAAAAAACTGGTTAACTACAAGTACAATCAATAGTGTGAAAATGAATTCAGTGTTATGAATCCCTGACATAAATTGCTCTCCTGCAAAAATCTTTTTAGCACTCCCTTTACTTATATGGCTTCAGTCAGGCTTCTGCAGTTAAAGTTGGTTTAGGATATGCCTGTGATTACCCTGACTTGACTTATTTTATTTAAATTAGGAAAGATAATAAACTAATAATAATTATGAGGAACTAGAGTATTGTTAGTAGGTCCATTAAGGATACAGGATTTTTATCATTAACCTGAATGAGTGTATGGACAGAAGTACACCCAAAATGATCTTGTGCAAATGTATTTGAGCAATGTTATCAGCTGCAGACCAAAAATGCAATTGGAGCTGTATTGTTCTTTTTCATTGGCTTTTTGTTGACCACAGGAAAAACTGGTTTTAAAGTACAACACAGTAACACAGTCTAAAGGAGTGAAAAACTTGTAGAGCCAGTTTGAGTTGTAAGGGTGTGCTAACTTGTGACCCAGACATGATGTTGCTTTTAAAATCAAATAGAAACAAAGAAGTTCTGTTGTGCTTTTTCCATCTTCCCTCTAGGAACTTGTACTCCATCTCCTCCACTCTTGTCCCACAGACCTTCCTCCCACCTCCCTTCTCACCTGCTGTGCTCTGTTTGCTTCTCTTTTATCCAGGCTCCTTGTGCTTAAGTTACTTCCCTTGGTAGTGACCATCCCATCCCTTCAGAGATGCCTTGGACTGTATATTTTTTCCATTTCATTTATCCTTAATTGGTTTAATAAAACTGTGATTAACTATAATAAATATTTTTTGGTTTTGTGTTAAATTATAATTTTCTGCTTTGTAGCATTATCCTTCTGAAAGAGTTTTAGATATATTTCTGGATGATGTGGGATTTCCAAAAAAACATATTGAAAGTCTCTCTTTGACAACTAAAGCAAAAACTATTTCCTCCAGTTATTTGCAAACTTTGACCAGAACTACTAAAAATGTGGCTAACCCCCTTTTGTCCCCTGTCAAATTCTATATTTCTTTTCAGAGCTGAGGGGAAGGAAGAGACAAACTAAGATGTTCCATGGTTTAAATTAGACAGCATTTAGTATATAGAGGTTTGGTACTTCATAAAGTTTGTGTCACAAAAATGCACTTATCTTTATTAAAATGTAGCTGCTCCCTTAAAACCAGGCAGTTTGCTTTTTTTTTTTTCCTTCTCTTCTAGGTACTGGGAAATTATTCATTCCTGCTGTTCCATCAGGCATGTCAAAGACAAATATTTCTGTGTGTATCTGTATTTGAGCCACCCATCCCGAATATGTAGCTTAGCTTTTCATGCTAAAAGTCTCCTGCCTTAAATTTCATGCTGCATTTTTTCTGGGTTTCTTGCAGGTGCTCTTTTCCTTGTTTTTTATTGGAAAACTAAAGCTGAATTGTATTTCTGATAAAAAAGTATTGGTTTCCTTAGGACTTGTCCACTCTAAGATAGGTCCATCATGTCAGAGAAGTGCACTAAAGGGTTGTGGCTTCAATTATGAGAATTTTTCCTATAGGGCTTCTAGAATACTGATTGATAACCTGGTACATATTGGAGTGTTTACAGATTTCTACAATTCTGCACACAGTGAGGTTTAGACCTGTTTTCATACATGTTCAAAGAAATCAGATGGCTTCCAATTACATACATACGGATGTGATGGAGGGAAAACTGGGCACTATTTGGAATTATTGTTCCCCCAAAATTCATCAAAATGTGCTGATATGCTTGGGCTATATAGGTCTAATTGGAAGTTTTTATCCAGCTCTGATTTCAACAGATGTCAACTGGGAAAAAAAAATCCCCACCCTCTAAAAAACCAGCAGTCTGCTTCCAGACTTCCCATGCTGAAGGTTTTATGGTGATCACTGGTACCATGTATGTATTTTTCTCTCATGCTGTTGCAAAAACTCCTCATCGTTTTAAAAAGAATCCTTTTTCCCTTATGTAGCTTGCTTCTGCTCTCTCTGTAGTGTCTGTTTTTTCATCTGAAGATTGAAATTCCTTTTTTGCACTGAGGACACCTGTTTTTGAACCCCATGTATCAGCTTAAGAAAACTGGGGAAAAAAATACAGTGAAACATTTGGATCCATCTGGTTAGATGTGGGAATGTTGTGATCATCTGGATAAGAGGGTAACCACCATTAATCAGTTTGACAAACAGTAGATTTGCTCCTGCTCTTGCTCTTTCTGGAAATTTTTTTGTTTGTTTGTTTGGTTGTTTTTTTTCCTAATATGATTGGTCATCCTGTACCCAGGGAAATGGTGGAGTAACCATCCCTGGGGGGTTTAAAAGATGTGTAGGTGTGGTGGTTATGGACATGGTCTTGTGGTGCACATGGCAGTGTGCTTGGTTAATGGACTTGATCTGAAAAGCCTTTTCCAACAAAAATGATTCTGGTATTCTTAGAGAAAGGAGACTGAGAGGTTCAGGGTGACAAACTTGCATCTGCCTCTTTGCTGATTCTGCTTTTAAGCAGAACACAGCTCAAGATGAAAATATCACCTTAGCAAAGGGGTTGGGCTGCTTTGTGGTCACTGGTGTTGAAAATGTTATGTATTTATTCTGTAACAAAAATATTACCTTAGGATCCATTTTACAGTCAAATTTCTTTAGTAGGGCACGTAGAGCATCCCATGGTAAGGTGAAGGGAGATGCCAAAATGCCACTGCAGTCATTGTCTCATACCCTGGGCAATGGCTGGAAACCTGCTCAGTGCTGCTCTGTATCATTTGATGCTACACACTTCCATATCTGGCCCATAAGCACACACTGAAATTCCTGAGCATGTGAGTAAAGTTAAGTGTTTAAATGCTTTGCTGCATAGGAATTGACTGAACATGTGCTTAAGTATCCTGCTGAATTACAGCATTAATCATTTTTACAGCTGACAAAATCACTGCCCCAGAAAAATATTCTCCAATTAGAATGAGCGGGATTATTTCTTTCAGTTGTGTGAAATAAGTGTGTTCCCCGTGGTACTGCCTGTGCTCTGTTTTCTGTGATACTAGAAATCATTTTCTCTAAGATTTCATAGTGCTCAAGAGAAAACTTGGGAGATTTTGGAGTTGATCTGGTCCCTGGATTTGGGTTAGTATTAAGAAAACATTGTAAGGAAAGATGTAATGGGCCAAAAAATATGTACTTGCTTTTTTTCGGTGATTTCACCTAAGGGCAATACTTGGGCCAGTGTGTATTTTCATTAATCCTCTCTTCTGGGAGCCACTTCTTTCCATATCTGATTTTAATTTGTTTGTAGACACTGAATGCATTTTTTCATATGGTAGAGTGCTTCATTTTTTCCTTATTTCCCACACAGTCTTTTCATAATAGAGTTCAAAACCACCAAAAAAAAAGAAAAAAAAAAAAAAAAAAAAAAAAAAAAAAAAAAAAAAAAAAAAAAAAAAAAAAGGTAATTTTTCTGCTCTGTTAATGATGATAATATTGATATTTATCAATAACAAATAGCATGCAAGTGCTTGGATGAATAGAGTATTTTGCACAGTGGGGTTTTATATCTATCTATGAAACAAGATGGGGTAAAGGCTGCCAGCAAGCAGGTGAGGGAAGCTGAGCAAAGAATTGCCTCACAGCAGAGGGCCTGGTAACAGCAGAGGGAAAATTTACTCCAACCCAGGAGAAGAAATAATCCTTGCAGTAATAAAAGCTGCAGAATCTGTAATCTCAATATCCAGCCCAACAAAGCCCATGTATCTTGGGGCTCAGCTAAGTGAGCTCCCACTGGAAATGGTGTGGGGCTGGCTCTGTCTAATCTGGGAGTAGGAAGGTCCAAGAAGAGCCTGCTGGTTGTCAAAGCAAAGCCCAAGCAGCCTGGATCTTTCCAAGATGCTGCTCAGGCTGCTATACAATCCCTTTGGTGTTCAGTGTGTTTTATTTTATTAAGTCTGCAAAAGGGACTTTGAGAGGCGTTATCTTCAGGAGATAAATTTACAGCTGCTTTGCTTCCTATATTATGTTTACATTTTGAACCTGCGTGCCTGAATATTACCTGTTGGTAAAGCTGACTCTGTAATTATTGATTTTGAGGCTTATGATTCTTCGTCAGACAAGGGGAAGGGGGAGAAGGAAGGGTGATCACAGAACCAGCAGCTATTCCAAGACCTTCCAAGGTGACTCACACAGAAGCCTCCAGCCCAAATACCCTGCTGGAGCAAAGCACCCCACCTACAGCCACATCCCCTGAGCTGCTTTACTGAGGCCAGTTTAGGATCTGACCTTCAAATTTATTGGCAGCAAATGACTTGAGGTATAGCTTGAAGTGTTCATTAGAGCTGTTGTGCTCACTTTCATGCCCTGATGGAACAGATGGACAACCACCTGAATGTGTCTGAGTGCTAAAGCTAGGCATGAGAGTGGCTGGAGAGAATGTAGATGCTTACTCTTAGCATCATCCATGGGACTGACTTGAGGCATGGCTGGAGAACAACTCTGGGTGTGGACAAGTCCAGGAGTGTCCCTTTCCCAGATGCCCCATGCATCCAGCTCCGCTTCTCTAATCACAGGATCTCAGCTTGTCATGCTCACAGTCACCACCAGATCCAGAGGAGACAATATTACACAATATTACCTTTTTAAACAAAACAATAAAGCAATAAAGGAACAGTAAAACCAACACTCCAGATGTCTTTCCTAGGTTAGATAACATAAAACAAAAGCACAGCCACGCACACACACATTTTTCTATTTATTGTTTTAGTATCAGCTACAAACTGCAAAGTGTTTCTGTAGAAGAAAAATACCGACTCTTTGAATCAAAGTCATTTGTATACTTTATTTTCTAAGGCCTGAATGTATTTCCTAAATAACACAAAACCCCCTTTAGCTTACATTAGTTTCTACTCCAATTTTCAGCAGCAGCACCAACACGTGCATTACCCTCCCTGTGTGTGTTTTGCTTGACATGTTTCATGTTACCCTGCAAGAGACTTTGAGAGGTGTTATCTTTGATACAGGAATTTATGGCCATTTTCCTATCTACCTTATGTTTACATTTTGAATCCGTGTTGAACATTTGTTATACTCACTTGTTGTGTCTTGTCTTAAATTAGATCATAAACATTTTCAGGCAGGGAACATGGCTTCCTGTATATTGCTTGTTTATTTAGGCCCTACTGTTATGATTATGGAACTGACTGGGGGTGACAGTAATAATAAAAAATAACATTGCTCCAGATTCTTTTGTCCTATTAAAGAAATCTGCAACTCCTGTTATCAGAACAGATCAGAGAGTAGGGTGCTTAAAAGAGACTGGAGAGTAGTAATCATCTTTGCAAATGCTTTGAACCTTAGTGTTGAGAAAGGAGAAGAGTTATATTTTGATTTATAGAAAGCCCTGGCAAAACCACTCACAAAGTTGCCAATATCCAAACATTGGCTCGCCTCTGCACCTAACAAAGGTTTTGAGCAATTACCCCTGATTGCCCTCTTCTAATATTCTGGCAAACAGAAAAATCTTCATTATAAGAACACAGGGCTTGTAAATGAAAGGGATGAAAGCTCATGAAAGGACGGAGGCAGACCATACGTCATCCCACACCTAGGCACAACGGGATGCATTAAGGAAGCATTTATGGAGAGGCATTCCATCAAGTCAAGGTGTCAGAGGACATATGGTCTCTTTCACCATTAACTCAGTGAATTTCCATACCTTTCCACTGGTCCGTATTAATCTCACTTTGCTTTGTTTGATACCATTCAGGCTTCAAGTTGAAAATGCCCAGTATGCACGGGCAAAATTCATGTAAGTAAATAACTAAAAATCATCTCTTTTCCCTTGCTTTGTGCAAAAGAAAAACAAACAAGCAAACAAAAAAAAAAACCAACAACAAAAAAGTCAAATTTTGAAATACAGTGTAGGATGTTGGTCCCAATTTGTTTGGTGTGAAGCTGTACCCATCCATCTTAGTCATTAGTTGTGATCCCAAAGATATGGCTGGGATGCAGGTAATGGCTAATAAAATGCATGTGTATGATGCTTCTGATGAGTATTAGAGCAGAAGATGGTAGAGCCAGGGGGTAAGGGTGGCAAAATTCTTTCTTTTAGCTCTTCTAAATCCAGATACACTTCTGTCTTTTATCTCCTCACTTGGCTTTGGAGACCCATGGGAGAGGCTGAAGCAGAGGGGAGTCTTCCCTTCTTTGGGGGCTTCTCTGCACCCTTCTGCAGATATCCAGAGAATGTCTAAATTCATGTAGAGGAGTCTGTGCTAATTCTGAATGCAAGCTCAACTTCACTCCCTGCATGTCTATTATTGTCTCAGAAGATACCATGCACACACCTTCATCCTCAAAAAAATGCTGAAAAATTCTTCATACACATATGACCAGACTAAGTAGAATTATTACTATTATTTTTTAAATGGGCTCTCTTTTTATGGTTGGCATTTCTTCAGCTAAGCAATGATCACAGCCTCAAATCTCTTCAACTTCTGCAAGGGAAAACTTGAATTTAATGACATTGTGTTTTTCTTACAAATAACTGAAATAATGCTAAAAATTCCAAGAAGCCCTAATGCTTGGGAGGGGGGAAGAGGGGGAAGGAATTTGTGAAAGTGCTAGGTGGGAATAAGAAAGCTTTTAAGACAATCATTATAATAATACCATCATAATAATAATGCCTTTATCTTGAGAAAAAAAAAATCATCAGCCAAGCAACCAACACTGAACCTGGAACTAAAACAACCTCTCTGAATTTTCAATTTACATAAAGCATTGTTGTTTTATGAGGAAAAAAAAATAACAAATATATATATGTTGTTTTTCTCGTGACATCTTTTTTTTCACATCACCTTTCTCCTGTCCTAGAGACTTCACCTGGGCTCTCTTCAAAGTCTCCCTCCTCAGTCAGAGTGTGTTACACGTTAGGATTGAACAAAATAATGTTGTGTTTAGTAGTTTAAATTCAGGTCTCCTTTCACGAATGTTTAGAAGCATTGATATAGCAGAGTGGGAAAACTCCCTGTATGCACCTATTCCATTACTTTTTCCCAGCAGAGAAACGTTGGAATGTTGTAGAGATGTATACTTCCTAGCCCTCCAGTATAGCCTGTGTATGTATGTACTTGTGTGTTTAATATACCTAAAATTGCTAAAATGTTTGCACAAAGAATATTGTTACTGCTTGTACATTTTGTCTGATGGTTACCAGGAAAAAAACCCCAATAACTAGTGGACCAACATCTGGAATGAAAAGTCAAACAAGTGCAGAGCCTTGGCTTAGCTGAGATGTTAATGACACATTGTCCAGTGTTTCAGAATACATGTATTCAGAAAATCAAGCTATTAGAGAAAATTTCTCCATCCTGAAAAACAGGCTTATCACTGAATCAGGAATTGCCAGTAATGTCTCCTCTGGGATTCTTGTTTTTAAATTGCCTTTTGGGAGGCTTTTATGACTACATCCATATCAGTGCTGTGATTCAGAGCAGTGAATCCCCCAGACTGTCCCATTTACTGTGCAGTGGTTCAGTTCAGAGCTGTTTTGCAGCACATAAGCTGGATTCTGTTTGGAGAAAATTAAACTAGAGGCTTTGATCCAGGCATGTTCCTAATGTTCTCCAACTCCTACTGTAGGAATAAGAGGCCAAACCAACGACTAGACCTCCAGAAAGCTTGAAATCACACTCTGGGATATTTCAGTAAAGGGATCTGGGCTAAATCATGTTTAAAACAATCCTGTCTTTCCATCTCCCGTGTAGAGCAGATAAAGAAACCTCAGCACTAACTGCCCCAACCCACAGATCTGCTCCTGTGGCAGTGACTGCCTTGAGAAAGTAGACATAGCCTATGGCATCTTGAAAGTATTCCACATTTCTCAACTGTTTCCTGTGTTATGTTAGTTGTTTTTTGCTTCTTGCCTGGATCTGGTGCAAATATTCTTAAATAAATTCTAAATGAACTGAGCTTCAGTGGCCATTTTTTTTTGTTGTTGCAAAATTTAACATCAGATTTTTTTAATTTCCCTGAACAGATCATACTGCACTGTAAAGCCATTGAGATATATGGTGTTATTTTTTTATTGTCTCCATTGAAATCACCAGTTATGGAGATAGTTAAGACTCTGCACATTGCTGCTCTCAAGAAAGGTGAAAGGAAATTTGAAGAAGTTTCAGAAGTTTTTCCCAGTTTGTGCTCAGGTTTCCATAGTTGTGTAATTCTGCCTTGCAACTGAAAATAGTCAACTCTCCAGTTTACATTATGCCAGTGGTCAGTGAGGCTTATGATCAAGTATAAAGAACTTGAGATATTTCTAACTTTTGGTAGAACACTTTTGCTTTGCAGGTTCTTTAAATTGGGATTTTTAATTTAGATATTTATCTCTTTGGTATGTTTTTCCTGATGTGCTTGGCCTCATTAACCCATCAGGTTGACCTGCATCATTCTCTTGTTGACAAAGGTAGGCGTTATGAACCTTAAAATGTCATAAACACCTCTAAAATGTGACCCTACTTGCATGCAGTGAGGAAGGTTTGACAACATTACACCAGTCATCTGATAAGCTTAGGTCAAAAGTCTCCCAATTGCTTGCCTTTTGTTTGGGTGTCAAAGAGGCAAAAGCTTTTCATGTTTTTAATAGGCAAATTAATGAAATGCTTACAGTACATTGCATACATTAACTCTTAGGTAGCTGGGTTTCTTCTGGGGCCATCTTTCTGAACGTCAGAGGCCATAAATGCAGTTTCAGTTTTCCAAGAGATAAAGAGGACACTATATTTCAGTAATCCTTTCCTGCATGTAGTAAAGATTCCCCTGTTTTTTTTTTGTTTTTTTTTTTTTTTTTTTTTTTTTTTTTTTTTTTTTTTTTTTTTTTTTTTTTTTTTTTTTTACTTTCTAGAGGCATAGCAGCACTTGCCAACTAAGCCAGATGTAGCATTTCAACCAAAAAAATGCACCGGATGCATGTTCCAAGTTTGCCAATGGCTATGCATGAGTCTGGAATGTCAGAGAAGGAGCAGTGGATTAGGAAGATTGTGTTCATGTTACTCAAAGCAGAAGGAGCCCAGAAAACGTCTCTGGAATTTCACTGTTTCGGCCACTTTTTCTTCCTAACTAAAACATATTTGTTTGGTAATGTTTTTCTGCTCCTTGCCATCCCTCATTAGAGCATTGCTTACATTTTCAGGATGTTAACAAATTAGTCCTCATATGTGTGCTCCACAGTAGTTCAAGAAGTCTGATTCTTATTTCTCTGATAAAGGATAAATAAAGGGCCTTTTGTTTACCTAAGGTGATAGTAAGGCAATGGCAAGAAAACTTCCCACTGTAAATCTGCCTTTACAATGTCTACTGCTTTCCTATATTCTTCAGAAAAAATTATGGTTTCTCACTTTTTTCCAAGAAAAAAAAAATAATATAAAGGCACTATTAATAGCACACCTTTGTGAATGATAATTTACTTATTACTTTTTTTGTGGGGTCAAATGACCTGGTATAACTGTGACAGAAGAGGTGAAACTCCATCTCTTTTCCCATAGCAGGGTGGTGGTTGTTCTTCTAGCTTGCATTTGATACTAATGTAATTGGATGGTGTCTACTATCTAACACATCCCATTTTTCATCCCAAGCCACAAAGCCTGCTGCACACTGTGGTGAGCACCTTCAGGTTTCCTTTCTAGGGAGGGAAACCAAGGACAAGAAGTTAACTTAAAAGCTGGGGGTCTGTGCCTCCTGCTGGGAGCTTTAGCAGAGGGATGTTGATTGACTTCCAGACTAGACATTGGAACCTGAACATCTGTCTCCTAAGGCAATTCACAGTCTTCATGTTAGCAGAACATCAGGACATGTTGAATTTATTCGATGCATTTCTCGATCAGGTTCTGTTTGAATGGATGACCAAACCCTTGTAATTTTAAGATCATGTTTTTCCCTGTCTGGAAATGCTTCTAAGATAGTCTTTGGTACTTTATTTCTAGTATCACAGCACTGAATGCTATAAATGCAAGTTCAAGATGTGTTTTACTGAAATAGATTGGGTGCTGTGAATTTCTGTGAGATCGGTTGCTGGGAGTAATCAAATCTACTGAAACAAATTGACTTCTCAGACCTGTGGTGAGGGTAGAAAATCAGTTCTATTAAACAGGCTACTGACTAGAAGAAAAGGGCTTAATCAATAGAATATTCAAGGAGAAGGGGAAAGCTACTCATTCTTCCATCAAACTGGAAGTCTGCAAGGTTCTTTAAGTGATGCTCATCATCTCATTTCACACAGGTTTCACTCTTGACATTCAAACCAGCAGCCACAGATTGTTTCCTTTTGCAGACTTAAGTAACTAGTGTCTGGTGAAACACAGGTTAACATAAACCTTTTCTGCAAAGGGCCATGCACTAAGCTGAAGCATACATTTTGGAAAGCATCTTCATCCCAGGTCAGGCTAAAGTGCTTTGTTCTCTAAGGTTCCAGCTACAGCTTCATGCACTAATGTTCTACATTTTACTAGTGAACAGCCATCTAAGTTACATAAAAGACAAGAAATAGAACCATGAGATGTTTTTATCCCCTTTGCACTGGTTGGACTGCTTTCATTCTAAAATGAAATAAAAAATGCAGGGAAAACTACCTTATTAACAAAAGCTATTAAAGTAATCTAAACATCACATTAAGCTTTGCTTGCGCAGCAGTAGACACAATAAGGAACACATATTACAGTCATTTAGATACAAGATAATTTACTATTTTTAAGATCTTATAGCCTCCTTGCTCCAAATTCTTTTCTTTTCCTTTTTTTGCTGAATACTTCTGAATATTTTCGCCCTTTCCTGGCTCTGACTGCTCAAAAGCACAAGCACTTTGTGGCTGGGAAACATTACTCAGAGCATAGGTCAATTCTTTGCTATCAAACTGGATGGTCATCCCTGTAGATATCTTACAAGGGTTTATCCTAAGCCTGATTTGTTCAATATTCACTACCCTCTAGGACTGTGCAACAGAGCGTGCCCTTATCAAGTTTGCAGATGGCACCGAGCTGCCAGGGTGTCAGCACTTTTGGAGCAGGATTAATATGCAAAATGACTCTAATTGGAGAAGTGACCTGCAATTCAATAAAGACAAGCTGAAAGTACTACAATGAAATAGGGGGAAATAATCAAAGATCCCACTGTCTTCTGCAGGGGTGAGAGCTGACCCACAGCCTAAGGGATGATGCTTTGTATCCTCGGATGAAATGGGGCTGCATTGTGTGTTCCTGCTTCTCCAGTGAAATTTCAGCTGCAGTTCAGAGTCTGGCATTAGGCACCTCACTTCAAGATGCAGACAAATCAGAGAGAGTCCAGAGGACAGCAAGCAAAAGAATGAGAGGTTTTGAAAAAGTGACCTGTGAGGAAAGGTTGAAAGAACTTGGTTTGTTTAGTCTAGCAAAGAGAAGACTGAGGAGGGACATGATAACAGACTTCAAATATTTAAATGGTTGTTATAAAGAGGAAGGGGATAAATTATTCATGTCTACTAAGAATTGGACAAGAAATTAGGAACTGCTTTAATTTGCAAGAGGAGGATTCCAGTTAGAAAGCTGTCTGACCATGCTGGAGAACATCAGCAGTTTCCACAGTCTCCCTGGGTATTAAAGGCTTATAGGAATGGGTTGAACAAACTTTTTCAGGGGTGGTTTAGATCTGCTCCTGTCTCAAAGCAGTGCTTAGGACAAACAACTTCTTAAAGCCTCTCCTGGCCTTATGTGTAATATAGATTGGTAAAATTACACATCCCTGTGTAATTATACAAGTGCCAAATAATTAGCTGAAAGCATACTCATTCTTTACCTACCTCTCCAGGTCTGTGATGGATTGATAGTAAGGAAATAGCTGGACTCTGCTGTTTGCTAAAAGAGAATTGCTCAAGAGTTCTAAAAACCATTTCTCTAAAAGCAACAGTGGAAAATCAGAACTTCTGCCTGACCTTGTCTGACAGCTGCTCTGGCCCTTATAAAGGGTTTAACAATCTGGACATAAAACAAAGGTTATTGCCAGTCATTAAGGTGTGATATTGCTCAGCACAATTAGGACATGTCACAAGCCTGCACGGGGCTGTGCCTGAGTGGAGAATTACAGAGAAAAAAGGTGATTTACTGATGTCTGGGAAGAAGCCCTGATGCTGTGATGAAGGGGAGGCTAAGTAGGGCTTGGAAATATCCTGAGAAAAACTAGAGACCACTGATGTGAAACAAGACACCACCTGACACCAGAAAAGACCCCCCCAAAAGCATATGCTTCCTTTTTAATTGTACCATTTATATTATACATATGTGTGTGTGTATGATGCAGTAAAGTGATCAATAAGAAACACTAAGTCCTGGCCTTGCCAATGTTTCTGACTCTCAATATTTCAGACAATGTCTCCCAGCCCAGATGAGATCTGCTTCTCTGCTGAGCAAGAGGGTGCTTTGGGAGCTGGATTCTGCACATGGGTAGTTAGAAACTTTCACTCTCCAGAGATGCACACAGAGACAAAACTCTGATTATACTATATATTAGGTATAAAGAAATAAAACCATTGTAATATTATTGGTTAGTTTCCATAGCAATTTAGAGGTGAGGCCATGTGTTTCAATTATAAAAGAGTAAGTTACCTTATAGCACTCTAAATTCTTTTTTATTAGTTGATTAATGTTTCACTTATATTCTAAAAAAGTCATTATTTCCTCACGTTTAAGCTTTCACTTCTACCACCTTCTTTTGTAGTGCTTTCCTTAATTACCTGCTGTAATTTGCATCAGCAAGAAACTAAGAATGCTTTGCATATCTTTAGTGTCTTCCCTCCTCTCTGTCTATTGGTGTAGCTACAGAGAGCAAGCTCAGCACTGTAGCATCTGGCATCTCAAAGCACCAATATAAACATTAATTAAATGAACCTCTCCATACTTCTGACAGGTGATGAGAGCTTCTGACTTCTGATGAGAGCTCTGGTGCCCATTTTACAGGCAGAGAAACTATGAGGAGGTTGGAATTGTGAGATCTGCAAATAATTCCTGGCTTCCAGGGTCCAGGTGCATGCCCTTGGCCATGTCCCAAAGCTCTGCTGAGGCAAAAGCCAGGCTCTTTTTCCCTTGGGAGCTTGGTTTCCTTAGGAAGGAGACCTGAGTGCTCAGACAGGGAGGGGTGGTTAGCACAGCAAGGTAATGAGTCAGGCCTGTGGGTTGCCCTGCAAAACGTTGTCCCCACAGTCTAGACAGAACCAAGGCAAGTAAATGGATCTGAAGGAACCTTATGGTGCTTCTGCATTAAAGCTGGGAGCAGACTGAAAAAAAAACCCCTAAAACTTGGCTTCCTCATCACACACTTCCTCCCATTATTTAACCATTGAGATGACCACACTGGTTTTGCACATTTAACAAGTCCAATGCAAACAAGGTTCTTCCCTCCATTTTCATCAACCTCAGGATTTATTTCCTGGGGTCTACAAAAGCAAATGTACAAGTCAAATGAAACCACAGCAGTGACTGAGTAGAATAATAGTCCCACTTTATTTTGTAGCAAACTTGGAAAATATGGCTCTAATGTAAAGTGGTAGAAAAGTGCAACATGCTCTCTCTTTCTAACTGCTTCAAGCAAAGGACACAGGCAGCAAGGTCTTTTCAAGACCATCTTCTTGCTGGAAGATGGTGTCCAAAACTTCAGCATATCCATGTTGCCAGATACAGGTTTTTGATTTACAAACTCCAGCATATTTTAGCAATTAAATTCTGTTTTTCCCAGATTGCCAGTTTGTCAGCCTATGGACAATGACAGTAGCTTGTCATGGGGCACTGTCCCAGTTAGTGCACTTTAGTCAAAACACAAGGGACTTGCTTGATTTTCAAATTAAAATTTACATTTTTCAGTAACAACCATTCTTTCTTTGACAGCAAACTTACCTTTCCACAGTCCTTTTAAATTATTTTCCCCATTTTTTCAGTATCATATTTTAGCACTAGGCTATTAGTTTGCTTGTCTGTGAGCCATCAGATAAGGTCCGGTGAAATCAAAGAATATCATTTCACTGAACCCCTTCAGAAGTGCTGGTTTAGCCCTGTTGCCTACAATTTGAGAATGGATCCCTATCCAGAAAAGCACTTTAACACGTGATAACAGTTAAGCGTGTGCTTAAGTGCTTTTCTGAATCAGGTCCCATACAAGGGAGCACTTCTAGGGAATGTTTCCTGCAAGTTCAACTAGTATCCAGCTTTTCCAGATAGCAGATTGCCTCTGACATATAGAAGCAGAACTCTTTCCAATGTTGAAAAGCATCTCTGCGTTCTTCTCTTCAAACAATTGTTTGGTGGTTTGCTCTGTTGTTGATACAAAGACTGAGTCAAGTTGCAAAAGAAAAAATGTGTTTATGCAAATATTAAGTGCCTGAAAACTACACCACAGCTGTTTAGTTTTTGGATGAAAGTCTTGGCTTGTTGGATAAAATGCTTCAGCATCCATGAGACTTAGAAAACAGCCTTTGTTACAAGCTTATTTCAGTGCCTATACCTTCTCCAAAACCCTCTCTTCCAGAACAATTTCAGATTTTTCTGTGTTAAATATGGTGAAAGTATGAAAAGCTTCTTGGCACACATATTTCTTGTCAAAATGAATCTAGAATGAGATAGTGACAATGAGGAACAAAAGTTTTGAGATAATGTGTGTCCTTAACATTTTGCAGTGTGGATTTGTGTTCTAATTACAGGAAAGCTGCAGCTGCAGTGAGAGGGCTCAATCTTCCCATTAGAGTTGGTCATTGAGGGCAACAAGTGGAACAGGATGATTTCATTTCATGTGTAAACATTAATGATAAGAAAGATAAGCCTCCTATGTTGCTTTTTGTCTTTTCTTGCCTTAACTTCAAACCATGCATCATCTCTAATGAGCTTGATAAAGCATAGCAAGGAAAATGTGCCATAATTTGTCATGATTTCAATTTCAAAAGTGACAGCCAACTTCAGAAAATAGTCCATTGTGCAACAAAAGAAAACCAACAAATGATAATGGAAACAATATCCACAAATGAAAACATATAGTCCCCTCAGATCTGACTCCCATTATGGAAAAATGGGCTTGATTTTGGTAACAGTACCCAGAGATCCTCTCTGGTTCACCTTGTAAATAGAATGTTTGATTTTTCTATGTTGTCCACCTCAGAAAAAACAGCACCCTTAAATTTTATTGAGTAATAAGAGCTAGTATATGAAGAAAAGAAGGAACAACATTTTAAATTGCTGGAAAATACATTAGATTTAATTCTTTCCCACTAAAAAGCTATGGCCCATGCTGCAATGGAAGGTATAAATAAACTGCTATCAATAACAATAAAGAGGAATCTGTATGTTTTGGGGAGCTTCTGAAGGATTTTTATTTCTTGGCATGAATACCCAAACTACATCTTTTCCTTTTTTTTTGTTCTTTTTGAGTGGATGCAATTCTCCTTTAGAAATTAGTCTATATTCTTTCCAGTACATCTGTGTGCTTTAGATATCACAGCCTTCATCATTTACATAGTTTACTTTTAATCTTTGAAATAATTTAGTTTCATGGGAGGGGTAAGGCTTGGGTTGGGAAAAAAAATGGTAGTTCCTGAGATGAGGGAAAGGAGTTGTGGAGGGTGCCAGAACAAGGCTCAGTGCTGGAGCCCAGCACCCTGACTGTCACTTGCCAAAACTGAATCTGTGTCTTAAAGGCAGATTTGTCCAGTCATTGGCTCTAAAGATTTTTATTTATTTATTTATTTGTTTTTTAATATGTGTCATCTTCTTTGAGAGATGTGATGACTGGTGAATATGGTATTGAAATATGGGGGTGAATTATCACCACCAGCACAGCGGGTGCTGTTTTGAAATCATGGAAGAGATGGTCAGCAGCCTGTGCAGGATGATCACCTGGGCTAAGACGGTGTATCCTGAATTGGAAGTGAAATTTTCCAAGGAATTGAGAGGTGCTACCTCTCAAAGAAGCAGGATGCTGCTCTCCTGCAGCCCCATCTGCTAAGCACTGGAGAGTCAAGCCCAACATTAACTGTGCTCACAGGTCAGATTTGTGTTTCTGTGCCTGGAAGAGATAAGAGCAAATCAGGTCTCTGATGATATCTCTGCTGAAGACAGAGCAGGCATCCATTTTCTGTGAATACTTTAAAATAGACAATTAAAATTAGCTGTTTGGAAAACACTAGTTTTTTACCAGTTGATTGATGAACTAGGTCGGTGCTACAAAAATAGTAGAAACAGCCACAACTAGTGTCAGAGAGGATTTACATGAACCTTCTAACAAAAAATTCTCAAAAAATTATGCTCAGGATCATTCTTAAGGAGTAGTTAATTAACACGTGGAACTCACTGCCACAAAACAGAGTATCTTTGAGGCATGAGTTTAGTGGGATTAAAGGGATTTATTAAACACTTATATGGATAATGAGACCATCCGCAGTTACATTACACAGGATGAAACCATACATTAGGGATATAAACAATTATGCTTCAGGACAGAAGCCAACTACTGACTAATAGAGTTAAGGATGAAATTCAGTCCATAATTATCCGGGATTTTATACACCTTTTCTAAAAGTTCTTGTACAGACATTGTCATGAATGGGCTACTGCCTTACAGGGAATCCTGGAATTCAGGACACATCCTGAAAAATACTGAAAAAATAATAAAATATTATTTCTTTTACATCTAAAGATGTTGCTTTATTTTCTCCTTGCCTTAATAACAACAATAACAGGTTTTATTAAAAAAATTGGAGTATGATAGATTGAAAAGTAATCCAGAATTTACTGAGGCTAATGAAACAGGCCCCTGCCTCCTTCCATATGTGTAGTCAGTATCATCAGTTATTCATGTATTTTAAAACTAGGAGAAAGAATCAAGGGTATTGCTTCAGCTGATGTTATGCCTTCTGTTTGCCTAATGGCATTATAATTTGATGGTTTCTTAAGATTTACTTTTGCATCCTAACCCACTGTTTTAATGGTACTGTGAGCATCAACTTGCACAGAGTTGTCTAAAGGATACATTTATACATGAATCCAATTTTGACAGAGGAATTTCAGTATATTCTCTGGAAACATCTTTGCAATAATTTTAACCTCTAGGAAGAAGTACTAATGCACCCAGCTAGGACTTCTGATCAGCAGACCCAAGGCACAATGTTTTCCATGGCTTTCCAGACTTAACCTGGTCTGCAGAACACGTTCTCTGTGCTCCCATTTTCTGCTCAAGGCAGGACTTCATCCACAAGGAGTTGTGTCCTTCTTGTCCAGAGGAGAATCTGGTAGGATCATATAAAATATAGCACAGAGTACAATACTGGAAAGGATGTATCAGACAGGACTGAACTGCCTTTGACCTACTCTGCTACCAAAATATTTTCAGCATTGAAATGTGGATGGGACTGCCAGATGCTTTATAGCTGTAAAATTTGTGGAAATCTTAAATAAATATCCAAGGTTCTCAAATTCTGTCAAGGTGAAAGCTTTGGGTGGAAAAAGAGGACATTTAGGGTGGAACCCAACCCCACAGTAACCGGTTGCTGCTTCTCAACAGCACTCTTCAACATCTTTTCTTCCTCAAGGAGAGGATTCATGGGCTCTAGGTCTTCTCTGCTTGCGTTGTGGATAAAATGATAATGTCTCAAATAGCATATCAGTATATACTGTGAGAGGGCTGTGCAAATTATTCAGAGCTAAAAAAGATTGTGTACCTCTGGGGCTGGAAACAAAATCACTGAAGTTGGTGGAAAGACTCCAGAGAGCTCTTCTATCAATCAGAAAACACAACTATGACTTGAATTAAATACAAAAAAAGCAATAATAAATAGGAAAACAATGAGAGTAGCAGGTGTTCAGCATATTTGAAAGGCAGAAAAGCAAACTTTTATGTTATAGCAGTGATGCTCTGCAATGAAACTGAAGTCTGTCAGCATCCAGATATGTTTCACACTGTATGTTTGGCATCGCAACAGGTGGTTACTGCCAGATAAACCAATGAAGAATATTCCAGATTTGTTAGCTGTTGCATGAAGTCTTCCACCAGATGAATTGGCTGTATTTGGCAGCAATCAGAACATAAAAAATGATATAGAGTTCATAACTATTGAAGTTTTAAGAAGCCAGCTAAATAACACTGTTTTTCAGCAGTGACATTCCTCACCCAGAAGGAAAGTCCATGAGGAAACAGAAAAGGAGGGAAGCTTTGAGAGTTAACAAGTCTGGGCTATGTTGATTGAAATGCCTAAATAAGTTGAGAATTCATTGCTAAAAACGTCCTTTAAGAGCCTATTTACATTTAAGGAAGAGAAATGGGGTAAAGCTTCAGTTCAAAGATAAATTTCATAAAACCACCATGTTAATGTTTAGGGGATGGCACATGTATACTTTAGGGCAGATTTTTTTGTGTGCTCTGCTTGGTCTTTAACTTTCTGATTTTCCACTATGTTGCACAGCCCCCATGGAACAACTTCAGGCTGTTTTTACCTACAAACACAATTTTGGCAAAGAACAAGGTTTCAAATTGTTGTGATTTTTTCTAAAGAAATTTCCTTATTCACTGGAAATTTGCTGACTGCTTGAAAAGGGAAATTATTTTAGGAAAGGTCAGTCTGGATAATTTTCCCACTTTGATAAGAATCTGGGAAGCAAAACAATATGAAATTGCCATCACATTCTTTTTTGCCATTTTCAAAAGAAAAGCATCCCAGCACCAGTACCGATGCAAACCATTCAAAATGATCAAAACATCTGTTGCAGTGAACATTTTCCTTGTCAACTCTTATTACCAACCCATGATTTGCTCTTTTTCATTTAGAACTGCAGTCCCCATTTTCCTCCTGAAGACTTTACCTGTGTTTCATAACCAAAATCAAGGCTCTGTGAAAGGCAATTTGTCACAAATTTTTGCCCTTGGATCACCTATTGTGTTGCTTTTGACAAACTGTTTAAATAAGCCAGGCTGAGCTGGTGATTCTAATTTGGTGGAACTTACTTGTGAAGCTGTTCTATTACCATTAAGATAAATATTACACAATATCAATCTGTGCTGATAGTTTTCCAGCCATCTAAACCCCAGGAAGGAAGCAATAACACGACACAGATCATATACATGTTTTTGCCATTCTGAGGCCCAGTGTTAAGGGATACTCTGTGTTTTTCAAGACTACACCTCCCATTTGCTACAACTGAGAGAGTTGCAGTAGTAGAGCCTTACTGGTGTTTGTTTCAAGCATGAAGTAACCTTGGGGAAGCCTTTTTCTTCCTTCTGCTGTTCTTTCGTCTGCTCACAAAGCAGGTTTCAGGTTTGGGCCTGCTGGTTGAGGGGAATGCTTAGCTTGCCTATTTAAAACACAACTGGATTTTGCTATTCAAATGTAGGAAACCTAATTACACATTGGTAAATTCTCTTCAGTCTACCAAACACAGAAAAAAAACAGTGACAGAAACTGAAAGGCCAAAAAAGAGAAAAGAGTCCCTAAGACCTAATGAATCCAAACTAAACACCTCTCCACAGAAATGTCAAACATTTCTCTTAGCACAAAACAAGGCTTAAAGAATTCCCTGCTTTTGTCTCTGGGCTAATTCCTTAAGCAGAGAGGGGGATTTTCTTCTGGGAGTGTTATTTCACAAAGAACTAAACAGCAAATAAACAAAAGACTCTCAAAGAGTGAGAGAGTATAAATAAAATTCATGACTCCTTAAAGAGTTTACACTGAAAGAATGTGGGGGATTATTTACAATTAAAGCATAGCCTGTGGAATACAGTTATTATTACAAAAATGAATAAGAGGCTATTTCATTTAGCTCACAATAAGAGTGCACCTGGGTCTTTTCCATTTGTTAAAATTGGAGAAAACTCACTTGCCCTCAGAATCATCTATTTGGTTGCTTTCAGCAAACACTTTCATATACCAGGCTGGGTAATCCAACTGAAAAAACTTGTTTATGAAGTTACAAATTCTCCATGGTTTAGTTGTAGAAAGTGCCAAAAGGAAAGGACAAAAACCAGGGGGAGCAAAACAGGAAAGTTGAGAATTTCCTTCCTTTAAAAGAGAAAAAAACCACACCAAAACAAGTTAAAGTTTCTTCTGCTATTCTGTGAAAAGTATACTTCAAATCCCTACCCCCTCAGCCAGCCCTGCAGAAATGGAAAAAAAAAACAACAAACCACCACCAACAACAACAAAAAAAAAACCCAACAAAAAACATGTCAACAAAAAGAAGGGTTTCTCTACTTCAGGTTTAGCAGAGCACAAGTTTTTGGTAAAGTGAAAAGTAAGAAGAAAAACTTTTGGGGAAATATCCCATCTTCCTTGCCAAGCAGAATATGAAACAACGGAGTGGGTTAATAATGGAGGGAAGGTTAGCTGAGGGATAAGATGAACGTGGAACAAATACAAGATTTCACTTCCAATAAATTAGGCAGACGCAAATGAATGGTTATTAAGATAAAGAAGCACAGGTTGAAGAAGTCATTTGATTATAAATTATAGAACAATTAGTCCTCTTTTCAGTGCTTTTTTTTTTTTCTCTTTGTACTAGGTATTTTGTCTGCTGCAGCAAATGTGTCATAAAACAATGCTGATAATGATGTTGAAAGCCAAGGCAGAGACACCAAATCCCATATATATATATATATATATATATCTGTGTGTATGAATTAATATGGTTGTGAGTGATATGTGGATGTGTGTATCCACAGAGGTGTGTGCACATACAGAGGTATGTACATCTGCATGTCTCCTTAGAGCATAAATATCACTAGGCACATCCACGTGCAGCCATATTAATTCTTTAGAGAAGTGATATATTAATACAAATTAAAAAAGGAATCTATACCAGTGTCACGGAATGTACTTTACCTATCTATCTGTCTATACTAAGTCTCTCTGTCACGTCCAGAAGAAATCCTAATAGGGAGGGTTAGGCCATGGAGACTTATTTCATGTGCCTGAGTGGCAGAGACAGAGTTTGAAGCTTTCCTGAATTTGCAGCAAAGTTTTGATTGAGTCTTATCCTGCCATGCCTGTCTCAGCAAAGTATCCGAAACATTCGGCTCCACACGATTAAATGAACAGTATTTATTTTTAGCATCTGCTGCCCCTGACTCAAACTTTGCTACTAAGAAAATTCAGCTCTATGGAAAAGAATTTGAATTCCAGCTGGGCAGTTTTCAAAATAAGATGAAAAGTTAAGCAGGCAATTGGTGTGTATTTAGGGCTCAAAACACCTTGCCTCCTAAGAAGTCTTGAAGGAGTTAATCCCTTCTCAAGATAATCCACTAAAGAGCATCCTTCATTATGATGTTAAAAGCAAGGATCAGTGCTGGGGGAGTCTAACAATAGGACAGGGGTGCTTTTCAATCCCCATCACATTCTTCCCAGGTTAGAAACAGAAACTGCTGTTATTCCAGCCAAAAAACAGGACGGGTTTCTCTCTTGGTGTTAAATATTCAGATTTTAAAAGGGAGGAGGGAGGGAGGGGAAAAAAAAAAAAAAGCAATTGCTAATCCACTGCATTAACTAAACTCCTCTCTTATTGGGCATTTTTCTGCCAATCTTTCCAACTTTTATGACAAGGTGGTGAATGCAGAAGGGCTGTGTTAAAACAACTCACTACTCTCTTGGACATCAAAAGAACTTTTCAGAAGAGGTTTGTAAATAATTTCCTGGTGGTAACATGTGAGTAGAGAAAACCTGGATGAAAGGATGCTGCATCCCTTTACTCAGGGCAGGAATCTGACTTCTAATAAAACATGGGGAAAAAAGAACATGTACCAGGCTACTGTACCTTCTGTGGCTAATGTTCTGAAAACTGTTTTTTCACTTTATTTAGTACTTATCTTGTTTTCAATTAAGGAAAAGATAGAGATGTGTAAAAAATATAAGGGGTTTTTTTTGAGAGTTTTATGGGAATTACACACATGTGCACGCACACACTGCTTAATATGGGACATGAAATTCACAGAGTTTTGTTAATTTATCCATGTAGAAAAAAAGTAAAAATATTCATAAAGTGAGAGATTTTGTCTGTATTTTTCAGACAGTAAAGGAGGAAGATTCAACCTTTAAAGACTGTAGCTAGAAAATGAAGGAAAAAAGCTATTACTTTGATAGCTGGCCATACAGCTGATTTAGGATCTGATCCAAGTCCTGTGGATCTCCAATAACCACAACTGGTGCTTGGATCATGTCCTCAGAGTACAATAACATGTTTTTATAACATGCATAATTGATGGGTTTTAAGGAATCTCCTGTAAAACATGTTTCATTGTGCCTTGGAAATGTCACCTTAAGGAATTCTAGCTCCATGTCAGAAGGGAGACAACAATAATATTTCAGTCATGATAATTAAATGCCGTAAGCACCGTTATTTTCCTATTTGTTGTAATTCCAACTAAGAAGGGCTCTGATTGAGACCTGGCAAGAAGTGGTTGGAAAATTGCTCTTCCAAAGGGAGAAGCTAAAAGAGCACATGACTCAGCTGTAGATAGTAATTTTGATTCTTTTGTTCAATATAATCAGCAAACGGATGGTCGCTCCAATTCACTGCTAATGTCTCATGCAACAGTAGCTGAAGACTTCTCCACACAGGGCCACTGCTTCTCCCAGCATAACAGATCTCTGCAGAGAAGGGAGATTATGGTTGGGGAGGAAGAGGAGCAAACCCTACCTCTAGC
The DNA here is from genome assembly GCA_038090715.1 of Florisuga fusca. Classification (NCBI taxonomy): domain Eukaryota; kingdom Metazoa; phylum Chordata; class Aves; order Apodiformes; family Trochilidae; genus Florisuga; species Florisuga fusca. Next base: position 4,949,567 of record JAAWXA010000037.1, read on the forward strand.
TTGATTCAACCAGATGACCTTTAAAGGTCCTTTCCAATCCAAATCTTTCTATGATTCTGTGATTTCCATTGGTCCACCTCGCTGGAGCACGGGGCATCTTTCTTCTCCTCATCATCTCGATGCAAGAAAACATGATGCTTAGCTGATTTGGGGGAGATGATGATTAAAGGGGAAGTGCTTAAGTCCATGGGACCTTTTATGACTGCTGCTTTTCGAGGCTGTCTCTCTGATCCAGACCAAGATGGAAGTGTCTGAAGCTGTGCTTTTAGGGAAGAGGCAGAAAACATGAATGCAGCAGATGTTGCAGATTTCTTGTAACTCTTCAGATGTTGCAAAGCTTTCTGGGCATCTTGAACAGTAAAGTCCTGACTGTTTAGAGTACAACCAAATGAAGCTGTTGTGTTATTGTAAGCTGCTGTGCACTCATGCTCTTGCTTGACAAATGAGTCTGGAAAGGATTTCATCCTTCCATGCCAGTCATGGTCCTTTTGGTAGGGCTAATCACAGCTGTCCTGTTCCATGCTGGTGATCCCGAGGGAAGAGAAATGCTGGAATTTAGTCACTTGATGAAGCAATGGGAACTCTTCTGAATTTTTCTACTGACCTTCACTGTGTCACTGGCTATTGATGTAGGAGATTGAGGCCATCGTTCTGCTGTCCACAGCCATAACTTTGCATTTAATGGTGAAAGCTTCTTGTGTCATCACTTTAAGTACTTTTACCCAAATCAGTGGTCAGGGAAAGGAGTTGCCCTGTTTACAAATCTTTAGAGGATGTGGTGAGCTCAGCCTTTTATAAGAATAATTTCTATATTTCAACAGCCCTAAGGGAAAGGATACAGCTCTCATAAAATCCTGGGATTATAACACAGTATGCTTGGACTTTCTGATAAAAGCAGATGATTTTGACACACATTAAATGTTTCAAAAAGTTTTTAAAGACCACAGGCACCTATCCAGATGAGTTATTTGGTTAAAACCAGGCACTAAACAAACAGAGGAAAGGATACAACCTGAGCCCTTACAGGAGCTCACTTTGGAAGCAGAGTCCATTTCAGGATAATAGGAATGGCTGATCCAATTCCTGCCCTTCAACTGCATTCAGTTTCTGGAATTAATTTATCAAGCTACATTTAAGGATTAAAAGATGGCGCCTGACATTTTAGAACAAACCCCCAAAACCCCAAAAACCCAAACAAAAAACCCTGTCACAATTCAGCAGAATTTGCAAAAGAAAAGGGGCTGTATGGAATAAAGGAAGCCAGCCCAAAGTCCTCTTAGGTTGATGATCTCTTCAGGTCACGGTTCAAGTTATCTTGATTTTCAATTGTACCCACCCAAGTCTGTACTGCTTCTCCCTAGCTATTTTTTTTTTTTTTTTAAAAGACTTTAAGTCACTGCCTAAATGCTCTCCTCCTAATGAGAATGAAACCGACTGGCTTTTATTAATGAATCCCATCTTTTGTGCATAGGTTTTACTTTCTCCTTAACATCTTGAAAAGTCATTAATTTATTGCTAATTTAAAAGAAAAAGAGAGAGCGATCCTGTTGGTTCGAATGAATACTTTTCCTTTGGTTGAACCAATAATTCAAGCTCCTGATTATACCAATTAAAGACCAATTTGAGGAAAGGCCTCCAGCACTGAGCTGCAGCTGCCATTTAGCCACAAATTATGGGCCTTATATGTGGGTGGACATGAAACTCTTTCAGAGAGAAATAGATTGAGAAATAGGGAAACTATTGTAGGGATTTCAGCATAAGGGGAACATTAATTGGATACATTGCTTGAAGTCAATCAGAAATTCAGCTACTCTGTGGGCCTTTTGACTTCAAGACCCTTCTCTTTTTGTTCCTGTACCTTCAGCTAGATTAATCACAACGCCTAAACAAGCAGAGATATCTTTCAGGGCGTTGTTTTTTTTTTTTTTTAATGTCTGTGGAGAAGGGGCAGCCTATTCTACAGTGCAATGCACACTGAAGATGGTGAAAGGTGTGAAAATTTCAATCATCCCTCAATTAATTCTTTGAGATACTTTCAGTTCAGAATATGCAAAAGCGATCCTGGAATAAAAGCTTGTATTATTTTATTTATTAAATGTATTGATTAAAAAATGAAATTATGAGCTTTCAGTATTATTTTTCTGCTAGCAGGGAAAAAAAATTCTCACATGACAATGTTTCTCAAATATTTGACCTGTATTAATCAAAAAGTGGAAAAAATAAGAGCAGCAGCAAAAATCAGAATATTAGTTAGTCATTGATAAAATATACAGTGTCAATACTCATAATTGAAATGTTTTAATAATACTGTGTGTTAACTGCCATTAGATTACTGTCTGTCATCTGAATTTTTTTCTTCTAGATTCCATTTTTCCAGCCCATAGAGAAATTTGGTGGCAATAGTGGGATTAGGACCACATTATACACAGTCCCTAGTCCCATGGTAGATTTCAGAATTCTTTTAAAATGCTGGAAATGAGGTACAAATAAATACACGAAGCAGAGCTTTTGATAAAGAATATGGAATATGATAAAGAAATGTAACAAAAATACACATCTATGTATATACATGAATATATATATAGGAATGGCTTTTCAAGCTGCAGTGTTCTGTAGGAAAAAATCACTGCTTCTGATTTCTTAAAATCAACTTCAAAGTTTCACTGTTGGAAAACCAGTAAACTTTCTTATAGTTCATCCTGGGTATAAACACTACTTCTGTGAACTCCATATTTCTGGGTTCAACGTATACTCTGAGACTCAGAGGTGATTTTTTCCATAATATTAACATCCTTGAATTAGGCTGGGGTTTTTTTGAAGTTTTTTTGCTTTAATCACAGTGTTATAGCTCACAGTGATTAAGTCAATTCAAATTCTCTGAGAGGTTGCCTGATCAAGAAGTCAAGAATCTGTTTCTCAGTTATTTTTTGAGAGGGGTGACAAACTCTTCTAGACACTTCCAATGTCATATTGATAGGCTAAATAAGCCAAGGAGGTTGATACCATGCCTGCAAACAGGTATTTGAAAAGACCACTTGCTTCTCCTTATCTCTCACAGGACTTGTTCAGTTAGTTTTCAGATCATTACATTTCTGGGAAGTTATTTTGAATAAAGAATTGAGCTGTGTTTTACATTTTAGATTAATGGGACCTCAAACAATCTTCAGTGCATTCTCTGGCATAAAATTGTCAGTTGAAAAAAAATAGGAAAGACTTCTGTTCTAAATTTCCATATTTCATTCAAACTTGCTAATTTTATCCTGGTTAGGAAGTGGGATTAATAAAAGCTACTTTTGATCCACCCAGAGGAGGAAGTTGTGGAAATGCTGCAGGAGAGTTTTGTCATCTTAAAGGAAGAATTTGCTTTGTACAAATCTGCTGCCCCAACTTCTTAGTGTTTAAAGGCCTGCATAGCACAGATGTTACTCTGGTGATTTTACATTTATTCTTGTGATTATTCAGTATGGAAGCAATCATGAGTTTTCATCTCCACAATAACCAGATTCTATTTTTTTCTTCCATCTAATCTCTATTCTTAGGTCCTGCTCCATATTTTATAAGAGATTTTCCTTTTACTTCATAGCCTTTGCATGAGGATTCTCTCCTAACTTTTGCTGATGAAACACCAGATGTTAAAAGAAACAGAGCATTTGATTTTTTTTTTTTAAATTTTATTTTAGCATTTGCCTCCTTGATACCCTACACTCCCCATATGAGATAAAGCTGATAAAACTGAAACTTTCTTGAGTTCAAACAGTGATCCTGAGGGCTGAGAATCCCACTGCCCAAACTGTCCTGCTCTTAGCTTTTGATCTGAGCTCAGTCTTCTCATGGAAAGGTGGTTTTGTGCTGGGTTAGCACATATCTGCCACACCTGCACAAAGGGGTAGCAAGGCAAAGCAAGTTAACACATCTTCTCCTAGGTAGGTAATTTCCTGCCACAATATCCAAGGTAACCCTTTGAAGGGACTGTCTCAGAAAAAGAGAATTTTTCCCTGAGAAATCACACAATGCCCATGGTTAAGGAACAACATTTCAAGCATCTTCTGTACTAATTAATCTCTAAGCCTTAACATTTATCTCTCCGGTACACAGCGTACATATCACTGTGAGTTTCAGTTCTGAAGTCTGATAAAACTAATAAACCAAAACTGCCAGAGGTGGCACATTAAACTGGTAAAATGGTTTTCATCTTAATTGGATATGAGCAGTGTTATCTCTAATAACCCCAGGATACTTCTAATTGGAGTTTTCTTTTTCCTTTCTCTCTTTTTTTTTTTTTTTTTCCCCCCTTCCTCCCCCTCCCCTTTCTTTTCCTTTCTTTCTTTTCCTTTCTTTCCTATCACTGATGTTATTGACCACTGATAATATGAGTGTCCCTTCTTTCAGCCCCCTCTGCTCACTTGTGATGCTTTCCTGAGCAAGAATTAGCCTGATTTCAGGGCAGTGAGGAAGACAGATTTGTATTCCATTAACAAAGGTGATTTTTTGTGTGCTATCATTGGAGATTTTTAATAAGATAGAGTTATAGATGTTAGCTAATAATGTTTAGAAAGTTGGTTGTGTTCACTGCCCTGAGATTCACCTCAGGCCAGCAACTTCTCAATTTTCAGATGTTATTACAAGACAATGGCTGTCATTGTTTAGGCTCATTTTGTAATTTTAGTGTAAATCTTGACTCAGTTTTTTAGAGCGGTAAAATCATTCTTATTGCATCCTGCTAATTTTTTTCGACTCCTGTGAGAAGAATGAGCATTCATCAGCAATACTAAAATACCATGTATAATTAAAAGGCAGCTAAGCTTTCTGCAGCTCGTATCCTTTTGTTTTATTTCACTGGGGTTACCAAGAAATCTTTTTGTGGATGAGGAAATATTTACACTGCTGACACTCGTTTGTCATAGGAGAAAAACTTCACAGCCAATAGTTACATGGGCTGCTGGGGAGGTTGCAAGGGGACTGCTTGTAGGAAACAATATTTAGAAAGTTTTGTTCACTATTTGTTGGGATTCTCTTCCTCTTTTCACTCTTTCTTTTCCCCATGTAGCTCTGAATTAGCTATTCCACTACATCAATTTTATATTAAGCTTTTGTCTTGCAAAATCAACTTCAATTTATCTTCACGCTACACTTGTCATGCAATACAGGTATTCTGTCAGCTCCAAAAGAAATAAGATGATAAAGAATTAAAAGAACTGAAAGGACAGGAGGTCTAAGACGAAGAATTGTATCAATAGCATAAACTACCTCATTTTTTTAACAGGGATTAAAAGTAGAAGCCTGCGTCTGCTTTAAATGTGAGAAATTTTACTCTTGAGACATATTCAGGAAGACATAATTCATTTTCCTGTAGAACACACATGCATATCCACATACACACACACACAAAAGCACACATGAGGAAGTCCGTATCTTTCCCTCTATTGCCTGTGTTTCTGAGCAAATGTCATCAAGTTCACAATGGTTATTACTTATTCTAAATAATTAAAAGTGTCTCATTAAATAAAAAGTACCCTCATTAAATATTATAGAAATGCAACAAGAACTGCTAGAGTGTAAAAAAGAAAAAACCCATAAAATCACAATTGCAATAAATAAAATTAGCACAAAGATCTGTTCAGTAATTTATATTTACATTTCAGGCAATTAAATCAGCAATACCTGGTGTGTGGATTAGTGGCGATCAAAGGCCATTCACAAAAAGAGCCTTTTATAGTATCAAAGACCCTGTGACATCATGTTTGCCTTTTATGCTGAATTAGATAATTGCAAATAATTGTAACTCTGAAAGACATTTAGTTTTATGGGAGATTTTTTTTCCCCTTTGCAGGTCAGTGTGCAAACCTTTGACCCATCATTGTAGGACTAAAGTCTTTGTTAGGAAGACAAAGAATATTACTTTCTCAGCTAACAACATGCATGATTACTTTTGTCAGCAGCCAGAGAAAGCAGAACACAAATCTCATGATACACCAACCCTTAGAAGAAGTATTTCAAATTTTTGTGTGAGTAAAGCAACCAAACAGGGTGGGCCTTTTTAAAAATAATTTAAAAATTATTTTTAAAACTTGTTTCCTCTTAGCTTTCTTTGGGATTTACCACATCAAATACAAAACAACAACAACAACAAAGAATCATAAACACATTAGAAAAGAGATATTGCTTTTCCTTCCTGTGCTTGGGTCTTTCTTGCACACCTTTCCATCCTCGTTGCATCTCAGCTTGCAGGAACAGACTGATCCAAGGGGTTTTGTGCTTTCAGTGGCTGCTTACAGGATCCAGGCAATGGAGGACCCTGGCCCAGGAGACCTTGTTGCAAGGAGTATGTGTAGGGTTAATTCCTAGACAGTGTAAGGAAACTTTATTTGACTCTCATGACATTTTTCAGTTCTGTACAAATAAGGACTAACATGAATTGAATCATCTGCCTTGCCATAAAAGTAAAAGAAAATAACCAGGTCCATGAAATTTACTGAACATGGAATTTCCACCAACATATGGGGGGAACAAAAAAAGGCATGACCTTGATGAATATAAAATCTATCTCCAGTTTATCACACTAATGACTTTCTCCTGGTTTTGCTGTGAAAAGGATAAATTCTTTCACCTGTTCTCATGCTTCAAAGCAGCTGACATTACTTCACTATCTATGGGTGAGGTGGAGATCTGGTGTAGGAGCTTTGGAGTCAGCCTGGAAGAGCAATATCAAGTAAGTAGAAAGCTTGTGGACTGTTCTAGAGGTGTGGGGTTTGGGGGAGCCAAACTTTTCTCCTGTGTGTTTGCAATGCCCTCGAAAAAAAATATATTTGTAGAAATGCATCTAAAATTTTTTCTCTGCTGAAAAAAAAACCCAAAAAAACCAGGGAGGGATACCAATAAGGGAACAAAAGCTGCATAACTGTGAACATAACCAGATTATGGGTACCTTCCAAAGTGTTGCTATGCTTCAGTGCTGCCACAAGTTACAGCCTGCCAAGAGGGTAGGAGAACAAACCAAGATATATTTCTTAGATGGCTCAACTGATTAAAGTTTAGACATTCATTAGGAAGTGAAATCATCCTAGGAATACCAAAACACCAGGAGACAATAAAGATATAGGTAATGGGTTCTTATTTCTCCTAGCATTAACTATTTAAAAAGCAGTATTAGATAGAAAAGTAGACTTTTATAAGGTTGTAAACCAGGGAAAAAAGTCATACTAATACTGGGAATTTTCTACCTACAAGGAAAGTCAAGGGGACAGCAGTTTTCTTAGCTCAGTGTGACTGGAATAAATGGGAATAGACATTTAGAGAGTGCTATACTGGTCAGTGACTGTGGACTGGGCATGAAAGCAAAGTGCATTTAATGTTACCCAGGTCAATGATTAATATATCCCTGTAAACTTGGTAACCTCAAACTTCTCCAGCTCTGCATTTCTCAGTTTAATTGAAATTAATGTGCTAGTTTTAAGTAGCTACATAAACAGCCACAGTTATTACACATGTGACAGTAGATAAGTAAAAGATTGTATTAACAGAACAAAACTGGAGTGCCTTAATGGATGCTGCTTCCAGCAAACTCTCTTGAGAGCTTTAGTAAACCCTATGGCTACGTACTGCATATAGGCAAAAGCTCCAGATAGATGCTGCAGCTTGGTGTTTCGGGTCTAATTTGGAAGCTTGGTCAGTCTGCAGTGAGAGGCTTGAACCCCTATGATCTCCAGAGACCCCTTCCTACCACAATTATTCTGTTATTCTAAGATTTTTTGATGGCAATGGAATGAAACCTGTGCAGTTGTGAGTCTGGGGCTGGCCAGGTGAGGATTCCTGGCAGTTCACTGTGCTCACAGGAGAGAGATGCCACAAACACCTACTGGGAAGGTAAAGACATAGTTCCTCTGTTTGCACTCACAGTGTTTCATTGTGGCCCTTAAGCTGTCTTCAGATGTCTGCTGATTCTGTCTGGAGCAGCACTAGGGGATAGGGGAGGCTTCTCAGACTACCTTGGGTGGAAAACTCTTCTTTCAAAGCTCATTTTATCATTTTCTATCCATCTGGTTTTGGTGTATCACTCACATCAAGAGGGGGGATGTTTCAGGATATTTCTGTCACTAAACAGACATGGAGTAGAAGCATAAGTGCTAGAGCACTCCACTGCTCCTTAGTGGCTTTGGTCAATGCTGGGATTCTTATTGACATCTTGAAATTTGGGTGTTCAAAATAGTGTAGGTGAATCCACCTCTTGTTTAATTATTTCTTCTGAACAAGCTTCTAGCAAATGGGAAAAACATTCCTGAAGTATCACCATTACCAAGGAAGCACATGAAAGCATGACACAGAAGGACATAAGGATTTAAATTCCCATAAACTTAAGGGCAGTTAAGCATGTAAATAAAGATTAGATTCCGAAATACCTTTATGGAAGTGTCATTTGCTGTTTAGGAGATGGTAACTAAACAAATCTTTCCTTGGTTTTATAGTCAAATAAATGAAACATAACGATTTTCTTTCCCCTCCTTCACTTCCTCACAAAAGGCTTTAAGTATAAATTTTTGAGGCATTATGGTGTCTGGTTTTTTTGTGTGGTGGTGTTTTGGTTTTGTTTTTGGTTTTTTTTTGGTCATCTGATGATATTTTATACAGCCGTAATTAGAAGAGTGATTGAAAAAAATCCACTCTATATAGAGGCTGTATGTATTGCAATGTAAAGATAAACATTAAAAAAAAAACCTGCTACTGCTGCTTCTGCTCCAACTGCAAAGTTGAAGACTGATGTATTTCCATGCTAAAAGTCAGGATCAGTCTATTTACTGGGGTAACCTTCTTCTGTTAAAGTTCAGCTTTTTCCTGGAACTTGTCAAGCTTTAAAATATTGTGATAATTTCCCAGTGTTATACCATTGGGTGCAGTAGAATTTCTCCTGGGCTGCAATTAGCCAACAGCTTATGTTAATTTTAATTAATTAACTTAGGCCGATAGTAATGCCATGTAATAAAACACTTTGCTCAGTGTGAAACTTGTCCATCACATTTGTTTGTGACCTAAGTTAGTAATTATGTGTGCTTAAGTCAGTGGTAAATGGAAATAAAATGATGCATCAAAACCAAAATGAGGTAATTTGTGTCAACTGAGTTGGTTGATAGTGTTATAAAGGTAGAAGATCCAGGAGTGCTGGTTAGGTTACTTTGTAATCCAAGGAATCTCTCCTGATGCACATTCAGTACCAATCAAGGCACCATTTTCTTGTGTGAAAAGTCTGTCTTGTAGCACAATAAATCTAACTGAAACTCCAACTAATGCACAAAGTTCAGCAAGAGGGTTGACATTTGAATTAAGATGAAATTGCTGTAGTTTGGTTCTTTCTCAGCATTAGAAATCTAAATGATCAGCAAAAATGTACATCAAACTTGTGAATAATTGTTGAATGGCTGAATTAATTAAAAAAAAAAAGTTGTTCAGGGAATGACTTAATTCTAATGTCTTGCTGTGCATTATGGAGTCTGAGAACAAGCTCACTTACACAATGTTTACAAAATTTGCTGGGTTTTCCTATCCCAGGTGTGTTTTGGAAATAAAGTTCTCTACCTCCACTACTGAAGCATCCCATCATGCTAATAAATTTGAAAATCGCTTTTTCTGTCAGAACTTGAATTTTAATTTAAAGGCTAATATCCTGTCTGCTTTATTTCAGCTGACACTTGTGTTTTTCAATGTTGCCTTTGGTTTCAGAGTGAAAGAAATTTGTTGTCTATATTTGTGCAACTTAGACCAAAACTAATTAATTAGTTAAGCGTCCAACTATTCTGACTTGCTTTTGATGTCTAAGTTTCCAAGACATAAAAACTCCAAACAACCACCCTGTGGATTATCTGCAGGTTTTTGTTTTTGTGGGGTTTTTTTGTTGCTTTGTTTTTTTTTTTCCTCTGAAAGCTTCAGCTTTATTTTACCCTTGCTGAAAAAAACCCCACAACACCTCATTAAAGAAACTGATGATGTTACCAAGACTGCCTCCTCAGGCAGCAGGAGAAGACCAGCAATAGTACAGCTTAGATATAGGACTTACACGGGAGCTTCTTGCAAAGAAAACTTGGTTTTCTTATTCAAACCTGTATTTGATTGTTATACTCTCCTCCCATGTGAGCTGTTGAACGAATGTCAACAGGTAAAAGCACCCTTAATCAAAGATTAGTTCATTTCAATGTAGCAAGTATTAATTCACTTCGTGCTAGAAAAAAGCTAATAATGTAACTACTGTCATCCTGATGTGTTAGAGACACAGAAAGATGGATTTGTTTTATCCTTGGCAAGTTTAAATTTTTGTTTTGAATCAGTGCTAAAAGTTTACCTTTACCTGAAACTATGTGGTTCTCTAAGCATTTGCATTATTTAATACTTTTTGAATAGAAGTGAATTCCAAAAGAAAAATGTTATTTAGAAAAATGAAAATATTTAACATAGGAAATCTAATTTATTATTTCTCCATTTTAAGCACATTAAGTAGATCCTTTCCAAGAGAGAATATATTAATATTAAATATTTTAACATAAAATGATGTTTCTTGAATTTTATTCCTTAAAAAAGTCTTTTACTATGCAGCATTTGCATATCAATAATTTCAGTAAATGGATATGTTCTTTTTGAGACCAAACAAAGTAAAAAGGAATTCTGATCTTCTGATCACCAAATGGAGAAATATCAATTCTGGGGCCCAGTTAAATCAGTCCATTCCCCCTGCACCCCAGCATCATGATTTGTAAGAAAATGCATTTCCTATGGTAAAATCATTCAAATGAAAGATTCTTGCTGGACTCTGCTCACTGGAGACTGGGAAACACATAGAAATTTGTGCTGGAGAATGGAAATCTGCAGTGTGGGATCTCTTGAATAGGTTTTACAAGAAGCGCTATGACTGATTATTATGCTAATATTAACTTCCAATTGTTAATGAACCTTTCATCTTGAAGGATCCCCAAACACTTTACAGATGGTGGAGCTCTCTCCCACTCCCACTGAAATGCCACCAGCTCTTCTGGCCATTCTTTATGACTTTCTGTTACTCAATAGTAGAAAATAACCTCTGCCCGCCGCTACACCGGCGATGTTTAGAAATGCAAAAAGTAATTACCAAGCTGGACTGCAGCCAAGGCACCGGTTCTGACACTCTTGTTCCCGTGAGTGAAAAGTGCTACAGTATCTTTAAGTGGCCATAAGTCATAGCTTGGGTCTGGCATCTTATCAGAAAAACCGAGGCGCTGGTACAACACAGAGCGTCAGGGGAGGATGGGAGCTACTGCCTCACCTCCAGTGGGGTTTCTTGTAGGAGCTCCAAGTTTTACTTGGAATCTCTCCCACTGGAAATGAGGCTGATGTAACCCTGCTCGTCTGGTAAAACTGAATGTGGTTATGACCTGATTTGCACATGGCCATCATGCTGTTTGAAATGGATGAAGCTGGGCACGGGTGTAGTTGGCTTTATTTTTCTTTTTTTAAAGTGAGGCTTTTGTTGCTGGAGATCAGTGGTGGTTTTCTGTGCTGTCAAGAGATTTTGGATTTTTTGGCACTAATGCTGGGAGTTTACCTGAAATATATGTGTATTTACATCTAGCAAATACCTCAAAGTGTATGTGGAACACATCTACATCCTCCTATTCCTAATGCCAGGTTTCATGAAAATACATCAAACTAACTGATGCCCTTTTGAAAGGTTCAGATTCTAATTGTTTGGATCAATTAAAGAAGCCAATTTTTTTTTTTTTTTAGAAAGGTACATTCCTTCTAATTGATACTCATTTAAATTCAATTGTTTACTGTAAAGGTTCTTGCTGTACAAGATGTGCTTCTGCTACAGAGGCAGTGATGATTTAATGATGGAAGGAAACGCTGCCTTTCTGGTACTTCTATTTGGAGTTCAAAGTCCATTAAAGTGACTAGATAAATAAATATAAATCAATTGATTTCTATGAATGACTAGTTAATTAGCACATGGCATTTGATTTGGAATTAAAGAGGTGTTATGAAATTGTTTTGAAGGCCTTAAATTTAGGCTGTGTTAACAAAAAAAGATGGGAAAGATGCACCTGCATTTTAAGTTGTCCTTTGAAGCACTGCAAATTTTGAGACATAATGCCAGGTGCCTTCAGCATCTAAAGAACCACTTTCTAGGTCTGAGTAGAATCAAACCTTGCTGATACAAAGAGGGGTTAATGTCTGACCTGAGGTGATGGGTGTGCTATCTTCTTTGGGCATTGATTTGGTAGAGTGCTTAAGCACCTGTTTAATTTTCACCAGAGGAGATCTAGTTGACTATGTTTGAAGTTTATCACTGGTAGATCTTGGGCTTTATGGATTCCCCTTGGAAATTTGACCTGAGAAAGGACTCCAGGAATGAGCTCCAGGATTTTAGTTTAGCCCTCACTTCTGAGAAGCCCCCAGCCAAGCAGGGGAGCTGTTAATAGAAAATATCTTAAATTAAGAGCAAGTGGTGAATGAAATTACAGAAGAAGGTGCCCTGCAAAGCAACTTATTTCCAAGTGAGGTGGAGAAAATGGCAAAAGATTGCAGGAATCGTGATGCTGTGGTGGGATGCTTGTAGATCTTTTCTCTCTCTCACTGCCTGTTTGAAATGCCACAAGAGAGGCAGGCTGTCCCACAGGACCTCTACATGACCCCAGTCCCAACTGGCCCCCGGCAATAGTGTGTGTGCTTGCCTGTGCCATGGCAGCACATGGATGGCTGACAGAGTTTAGGGTTTTCTGCCTTATTTCAAGTACTCTTGGAATCCTCCCCCCTTTTTTTCCTTTAGCAAACTGGGGCAGGCTTACGTCTAAGCCACATAATCTGAGCAGAAGGGGAAAAAAGAAGCCCAGAATTTTCTTTTCCTGAATAGCACCGCTGCTGACGAGCTCCGATCCAGCTTTAATGTTTAATGGGATGACCGGGTTTTAAACAGAGAATTCTTTAACCCGGCTGACTCTGCCTGCCCCCATCCCCCTGGCCAACAGCAGCCTCACTCCAGTTATCAAAGTGTCATTAGTAGAGACAGCTGCCTGTAAACAACAGGAATGTCAACACAACTGTCTCGGTCAACAGGAATTTAACTTTAATCTGTTCATTACTTAAAGATACATCATCCTCTTTCTGTGCTGTTATCTACATCACTTGCAGACAAAGGCAGAGAACAAATTGATGGTTGGGGGGTGGTGGGGAAAGGCGGTAGTGGTGGACCGGTTCTGCCTCAGCCAAGCTGGTTCTGTTCATCATTTCCAAATTTCCTCCCCCTTCTCCCCATCCAAGTTCCCCTCCTGTATATACATCCATATATATTTGCTGGGTTGTGGGTGAGGGGGGTCAGGAGTTCCTTGTTTAGCTGGAAACAGATACTACATATTTATAAATGTAAACTTGGAGCGCCGCCAGGCTCCTGCATTTAAGTGATTAACAAATGTTTCCCTTCAAGTGGACACCTCTTGTTCTAAATATATTTGACAAGAATGTAAAGAGTCAACTGGAGGGTAGAAAGGGCATAACCGCAAAGCATTTTCTGCCGGGGCTCTGCCAGCCTCCTCGGGCCTGGGCTTTCCGGCCTGCCATGGCGGCGGGCAGGCTGCCAGCCCGGCCAGGCCTCCCCGCTGTTTAACGACAATGGATTTACTGCTTCTCTGCATACTGGTGTTATTTTGTGTAAACAAGGTTAACGCTCCTTTTAAATTAAATGCACCACCTGGTGACTGAAGGGCTGACCTTGGCAGATGTCTTTCACCTGGGGTCCAAAACGGGGAGGGTACCCCGGCTGTGCTGCCGGCCTTGCCCACCCGCTGGCGGCCTTTAATGCCTTGTCCCGTAAAAGCATGGCAGTCTGTGCAGTGCAGAATGTTCCTGAGACTGCTCTCACCTCCAGATGCAGAGGAAAGCAGGGAATAGGAAGCTATTACTTAGGAATAAGAGTGTTATTCTCTCTTAACCTTGTGCTCCGTGTATTAGTAGTGTCCACCCTGAACCCTCCTGCTTTCCCTCCAAATACTTCTCATGCTTAATCAAAACTCATCTGAGCCTCCTGGATTTTCAGTTTTGTCTGTGGCTAAAAGTTTCTGACCCTACTTTCCTTCAAGAAAGTATGTGCAAACTTGAGAGAAATTTCCCTCCCTCCATTCCAAAGGATTGTCTGGAAAAGAAAGCATTCTTACCTTTGCCAAAAAGTCCTAAACCTTTTTGGTTCTAAACTTTTTTGGTCCTAAAGCATCATGTGTCATACAGGTTCAACCAAGGTGTTTCAAGAGTAGCTGGTTCTGTCTCCTGTGGCATCTCCAGAGATGCTTCTCTGTTAAGGCTGAAGCCAATCATCATGGTGTGCTAAGAGAACCCTACACTGGGTAAAGAAATCTAAATTTTATGCACTGGAATAAAGAGTCTCCACCTAAATAGTAGCTGAGGAGTTAAAAAGTCTCTTGAAGTCCTGAGTATCAGATTATATAAAGCCTACGAGTCCTGTGAATGAACCATCTATTGAAATTTAGAAGCTCTGCAAGAAAATAGATACTTTCTAGGCTCAGTGACATCCAGAGCTTATAAATTTCATAAGACTACAAAGTTCACTTGGAGTCCAAAACCCGCACTCATGCTGCATCCCAAACCTTCAACAAGGAAGGACATTAAATTTGGAAGGATCAGAGGGGCTGCTGGGTCCCTATGTGGTGGCACTGAGTCACTGATGAAAGGCAATTTCTGTGTACTTCAGTACAGGTTTTTGAGCAAAACACTATTCCAGTGCTGAAGAAAGTGGTGGAGATTTAAGTGAAGAGTAAAAAGCACGGGGTTTTTTTTTCCTTTTTTATTTTTATTTTTATTTTTTTTTTCCAGAAAACCGTCACATTTGTTGCACAGATAAGGCTAGTCTAATTAAACTATCATTGCAAAGTCCCCAGATTCCCCAGGCTCTTCTTTTGCTCTTAGCTGGAGTTTGGATTCGGTACTCCAAGAAATGCGGTCTCTTTGAACTCTTTCCTCTTTGTTTTTCAAGGATTGTTCTCATCTGTGCTATAAAGAGCCCTGTTATCTGTAAGGGAGTGTGGTAGCATCTATCCTGACTGGACCACACAGTGATAGAGCTGGGAGCTCTGAGCAATCCCTTGTACCCATTTGCTCCCTCCTGTCTGTTTTCTCTCATAAAGAATTCTCTTTCCATAGTCTTACAGACCAGAACTGCTTTTAATGAGGTTTATGATAAGCTCCTGATGTCCTTTTCCAGCTTCCAGAAGCTGTTTGCTTAAGGATTCACCTTTTGTTTCTTTAGCAGCCAGAACTAAAAGCAATACTGTCATCACAAAGTGTCAGCACTGTTGTAGCAACAGGAAAATGGTAAGATCACACGAAACTCAGCCACGTGCAATGGCCAATGCTTAAACCTTCAGCAAAATGATCTCTGTGGATTAGGTTTGAAATAACTTGCCTATAAATGAAAGGTTTTTTTATGTAGGTCTGTCACTGTATTCAGTCTGCAGTGAGTGCACCTGAACTGATAGGCAGGTGATTCTGGGCATCTTGGGTTCCTTAGGGTAAAAAACAGACATCAAACTCCACGAGTTACATATCATAAGCTGGACAAGTGCTGCTGAATATGGGATACGATTCTCCCTATAAATGTATCAGAGAAGGAAAGAAACAAGGAGAAAATAAATGTTATTTAAATTAGTAAACAGTGCTGGCACGTAAAGAAATGGGATAAGCTTGTGGTGAATAAATCCAAGGTAGAAACCAGGAGGTTTCTACTCAGTGGAAGATGATACTCCTGAGTATCCTTCTAATAGGTGCAGTTAAAGTAAATAATGAAATTAGTTTAAACTTGGAGTTCAATGCATTTATAAATGGGATTATACAATGTAGTTGCCTATCAGAGAGCTGGGTTAACTGACCTTGGAAGTTCTTTTCAGTCTTATGCTATGTTATTCCTTCTAATTGTTGTGTGGCATTAACTCTCAGGAGGATCTTTTTTCAGTTTTCAATTCTATCTGACCCAAACTTCAAATATTTTTGTTGAAATTTTGCATTTCTGGCATGGAATTCAGCACTTTTTCCCCTCCTCTTAAAAATTCTTTACAGTGAAATTGTCCAGGCACACTGCAGAAAATTTTGTTGTTTTTCTCATGCATTATAGACCAGTTTAATGGAAAAAGATTTAGTGTTTCCCTCTCTAGAGAGTGGGAATGAAACTTGGCAGGGTGGCTCTCTTTGTGCAATTTGCTGCCCTATGGAAAATTTGCCCCATTTTTCATCCAGTCTCTAAGATTCTGTGGGGGGGAAAAAAAAAGCGAGTTCAAGCATGGTCAGCAGAAACTTGCTAGAGTTCAGTAGCCAAGTTTCCAGATAGTACATGCACTGAATATGTGACAGCTTTCTATGTATAACCAGATTGGATATGTACTATGGCTGAGAAGAGTATGAGCCTTTTTGCATCTGGGATAGGAGGGACTGAGCTGGACTTCTGCTGAAACATACTCCTCCTCTTTTCTGCAAGATGCTGTGATGCCAGAACTGACAGCAGAGATAATTTTCTTGCTGCTTAATTCTTCCCAGCTGGTGCTCATGCTGTGTGAAGTACAATGAGGAATGGACACTCATAATTTTGACATTTGCTAAATTTTGTTGTGGAACCACCAGGAAGGAACATTGGGAGATTATCTAATCTGTTTCTATACTAGGACAGGATAAGCAATGGTCTGTGCTGCTTTCTTTTTCTTGAGAGCCTCTCATGCCACAGGTACCCAGGTGGTCTATTCTAGCACTCAAATATATTAAATTTCCTTAAATGTTTCTTGCTATCTACCCCAAATCTTGTCAGATATTTTCTTTCTTTCACCTTCTAGTTTGCTATTTTTGAAGGCTGCTTCTATTCCTTTACTTCTCTTATTGTGACAGGAAATTTAATCTTGTTCCACCAGCACAAAAATACTGAGGAAATCCTTTCTAAATGGTGTAAACCTTTCTGGATACTGGCATCAAAGGTTCTTCAGTATCCAACACGACAGTCTTCCAGATGGTACCTGGTGATGGGAAGCATCAGATATGCTACTGGCTGCACATCATTCCAGTAGGATATTGCCTTTCCCTTCTCCTAGTACTCTAACATTGTTGATTCAAGTTTAATCTGTCACTAACAGGATCTTCTGGATCATCTTCCACAGAAATACTACCTGCCTTTCCTACAGCATATGGTACTTTACATTAGCCCTGCTTGAACCCACAACTTAGTTTGTTTAAGAACATTCCTCCATTTAACCAAGATAATTTTGCATTTACTCTTACTGTCCAACCTACCTGCAATTCCTGCTAGTTTGATATCCTCTACTAGCTGAATAACTGCATTTTCTATACCATGAAAATGTTGTTTGTGAAGCTTTGAGGACCTGATTTGGCAAGCTTTATGAAAACAGTATCAAATTTTGAAAGATTTTTTTTGGATTTGTAAACAGCTGATAAAAAGGTCCCTAATGCAGGAAACAAACTCACATACCCAAACACACACAATACTTGGCAAATGGTTGGCAAAGGGACACACAGTGTTGGAATAGGGGCAGTGTTGCTCTCATTCATCTTTTCTTCTGTGTTTCTCTGCAGTGGAATAATGCTACTTAGAGAGGCTTGGGAAAACAAAACTTGAATAAAATATATCGGGTCTGTTGGGATTTCTCTGCATGTATTGTGTCCCAGTTTCACTCCTTCCTCTTTCCTTGCTTTTTTGCTTGTTTTGTATTATTTGATGTGTGTGTATCTGTATGTGTGTGTCCATGCCAGCTAGATGCCAGTAGAAACTAAATAAAAAAAAAATTGTTAATTTGATCATTCTGTCACTGTCTGTGTTCCTCTCTGAAGTTTCTATTGTTTCTGATAGTTCTCTTGCCGTAGGGACTGGATTTTTGCCAGCTGGGTGCCAGAAGTCAGAGAAAATAAATAGATACATGCTAGGGATTGTAGAGATTAACACACCCACCATTCTGAATTACCCAGGGGTGATTTAGAAATGCCATTTTGCTAAAGGTACCTGATCTCCCTTTGTATATACACAGGATTACTGATGAATGAACCAAAGGAGAGAATTTTTTTTTTAAATCCTTGATTAGCAGTATATGTCTAACTTTTCTCACCATGTCAGACTGTACAATCTCACACTTTACAAATTTAGCTGGTTGACCACATGTCTCAATGAGACAAGTCTATCCTTGGCTTCTATCTCTTCCATATCCCTGGGCAAAAACAATGTTCTGGAGTGAAGATTTTGTACTTAACTCTAAGATAGTTGAGTGGATTTTGCTTTAATAAGATTAAACAGAGCATGCATTTATCTGATCCAGGTAATGTGGGCAGTGCAGAGACAAAAAATAAATCTGTAGGGAAGGGGGTGAGTTGAAGGTAAGGAATTAGTACATAGATATGGAGGTTTGCCTTTTGGTATTGTTGCTGTACATTCATCTCTGTCACAAACATGAATATTTGTGAAGAAGATCCATTTGCAGATGCCACCTTCTAAAGGCAATAAAAATACAAAAAAGCACAATGAAAGACTACAGACCTGCATTTATTGCTTCATTATAAGAAATTTTGTCTTGACAACAATCCCAGGGATCACGTTTATGTAATTTGCAGGAGTTTTTGTCTTTCAGTAAATTTTCTCAATCAGGTTAATGAAATTGCATAGATTATTTTGCACAGGCTTTCAGTATAAACAGGTGTGTTGACCTAAAATTAAAATACATATTGTCATCAAAGGAGGAGACTTCTGGCAAAGAGATTTATTCCCTGGCTATTTCTGAAGGAGACCTGTGTAAACCTCCATTGCTAGATTTTGCCACGGAACTACAAAATGAAGCACACGGCATCATTTTGCACTGGGTAGGAGATGGATTTCTTGACTGAACGGATGTTTAATTTCTTAATTCCATCATTCCTTTCTCTGCCCCTTGTTATCATGGCCCTTTCAAATATTTCTCCCATAGAAAAATATTTCCAAGACAAACCAGCCTTGTGAAGAGCAGTGGCTGGCCTCATCAGATTCTCCTTTGTGCTTCTTATCAAGACCACAGGTTCCCAAGGTTTATATGGCACCAGCAGAATAGCAGAACAAGGGGCAAGTCTGGGATCAGATGCTTTCTCTATCCTTTCCAAAGCAAAGGAAGAATTCTGCTCCCTGCTCTACAGCTCTGGAGAAAGACCTTATTACACTAAATATACCTCAGGAGATACAGAAGCAGATCAATATGTGGTTAAGTGTTTTAGCCTTACTTTTATTATGCTTGACAGCAACGACAACATCCTATGTATGTCCCATATAAGATGACTAATGCGTGTGTATATGTGTGAAGCCCTTGCACAAACAGGTTTTCCCATAAACTTTTAGGGAAAAGCAAGCTCCCTGAGAGCAGATTGGAGCATGGATTGAATTGAAGAACAAAATAAAGACTCAAAAGATCCCAGACTAATTTCAGTTTGGAAACATCTACCACAAGTGGTTTCAAGCCAGAATGATTTCCAGAAAATACAGTTGTGCTACAAAATGTGTCATCAGGATGTTGTGTTCCTGACCCACAGGAGGGTGAAGAACACTGGAAGGCAATCTGAGAAAGTAAGGAGGAGAGAAAAGAACTTTTTGTGAGAGTTGAGGGTTTTCTCTTGGGTGAAGATTCCCTCCAACACACCAGAAGTGAACCAACCAATGTGAGCCATTTTTCTGTAGATAGCTCAGTCTCTGTAGTAGGCCAGCAGCCAGATGAGGGGTTTTAAAGAAGAGTTATGGTAGTTATAAAGAGGGAAAAAATTTGCAAACACTGATAATAATACTCCTACACAGGAAGGTTTGAGCCAGTCACACTACTCCCCCCCCTTTTCCAGTGAGATTCAGAGTTGCACAGGAACAGGAGATTGTTTTGGCTGGGATTAGATAGCACAGATGGTACCAAAATGTGTAACACCTACCACAAGTTCTTTAGTTTCATATCATCTGCACAACAGTTCTTCTTGGCCTCTTAACAGTTCATTGAATGGTGGAAGAAGAGAAGAAGACATGGGACAATTGCTGTAAATGTGCAGCAAGTACTGGTTTATTTTATCTTTTGGGAAATTCATATCAGAGCATGTAGATGGGTTCATACAAAATCTTGCATATATATTCTGTGAGATGGTGTGAAACTTCACTTAGCTCTTCTCTTTCAAGAATCCCCAAAACTTGGCAAGTAAATCTCTCAACACATTTGAGAATAGCATCAGTAATCATTTTGCAGATACATACAATGAGGTAGAGGAATTTTAACCAGTTTTCCCAGAATCACCAAAGGAGTTTGTAGCATAGGCATCTCTTATCTCCATGGAGCTTCTCGGGAATCCCACGGACTTTGTTCTCTGCCTTGACTAAATATCACCAGTCTTTGATTTTCCCCTTTGACTTTGTAGGTCTTCTACATGACCTACAATCAAACTTTCTTTTCCTGTCCTAATTTTTCTCAGCAAAATGCTATAGTAGTAATTCATCTACAGTGTGTGATTCCAGGAATATTTCACTGCTGATTCTAATATCATGCTTTATTCAGTTCCTCTGGTTACCTTCCTCTACAAGAGAAACTCCATTTCTGTACTTTCAATAGGTTTTCCAGGAGCTCAGAAGAAAGAGAATAAAAATATAATTTTTTTTTCTTTTTTAGATAAATACAAAAATTTCTAAACACAGGCACTGAAGTGTCACTGTGATGGACATCCTAGAAATAATGAGACTTCCAGGTTGCCTATCTGATTTGATTGCAGCAGGTACTCAAAACTCCCAGATAGCTTTGAAATATTCATTGTAATGTTATTTAACAATTAGGCTGAAAGCATGGAGTGTTCCCTGAGAACTAACTAGGAAGAGCTGGTGGCCTAAATCCTCTGTCTTTTGAATACTCAGCCCCACAATTTCAAAGCATTTGAGATTTTTTTTTTCCCTAACTAATGAGAGACCTTTAGCTGCACAGAGTAAAGCAAGACACAGGGTCTCCAGATTAAATGGAGAACTATGTGATGCCTTAGGATTTCTAAGATGGTTAATGCTCAGGGAAGGATTCCTCTAACCACATTTGCAGTGAGCTCCCTATTGGTAGGTACAATGAGCAACATGGATGTCATTGCATTGACTTCAGCCTAACTGCTGCAGGACAGGGGCTGCTGGCTCATTTTCATGCCTACTTCTGAAAAACTTACATTAAGAGTAATGTTGAAACTTCAGACAGTGAATTAGGTCTGAAAATGTATCAGTGCAAAAAAAAAAACAGCGATTTTCAATGTGTCAGGAATGTGAGGAAAATGCCAGGTGGAATTCAAAGTCATTTTACCACTTGCTGTAAATATTGTTTTCATAAAGCCAGCCTACTCATATACTCAGATAACACATCCTATTATTCTGGCAACTACAGGACTCCTGAATCACACCTACTTGAACCTGAGGGATTAGAGGTTTTACTCTCTAAATAGCATAGGTGCTGGGCTGGCCACATTTTCCAGACCTCTTTGGAGAAGCAGCACTGATGTTTTTTATGTATTTATTTTATTTATTTTTTATTTTTTTTCTTTAAAAAAAAAATATCTCAAAAACAGAAAAAAAATTCATTCAGGGCCCAGAATAGACATAAGCAAGCCTCCTCCTTTTGTAATGGTGTTTTTGAAAATCAGACACGTAAAATCTTTTGTAGCTGTGGGCTCAAAACTCTCTTTTGTGGAAACACTGGTGCACTGTAATTGGTTGAGTATTGCTATCCAGCCTGAGAGGGTGACCTTTCACACTCTGCCCTAAAAGAACACTATAGAAAGAGAGGTGGCGTAATCTGGGTTAAAGGCTTCTTACTAACATGTTGAGAGCTTGTTTCACACACACACAAACAGTTGCACGAAAGCCCCAGCCTGATGATAACTTAGCACTTTAGCATGGTGCTCTTGAGACAGCCTTCTTCTGAGAGAATAAAGAAAGGCCCCTTAGTTGAAATGCAGGACTCAAGCTCTTCATAACCACTGGGCAACTGTTACGAGGGAAAAAAGAAAGTTAAAAGAGGTGAGAACAAAAGGGGCTATCCTTGTTACAAGGCTCTGGTT
This sequence comes from Florisuga fusca, assembly GCA_038090715.1. Lineage (NCBI taxonomy): Eukaryota > Metazoa > Chordata > Aves > Apodiformes > Trochilidae > Florisuga > Florisuga fusca. The sequence continues at coordinate 4,971,650 of JAAWXA010000037.1, forward strand.
CTAGACCTGAAAAACGCTTCTCTCCTTTTTTTTTTTTTTTTTTTCTTTGTATAGCCCCGGGTTTTGACAGTGAAATCTCTTGTCTTTCTGGGCAAGCATATTCAGTGCTCTTTAAGAAATTCCCGTGGACCTGCTTTGTACATGATCTCTCTGTACACAGAGAAAGAGGAAGAAAGAAGGTGAACATCTTTGCTTATTTGGGTGAAAAGAATGGGATATTTCTCAGGTTAGGCAATTAGAGCCAAGATGTATTTTGAGCAGTAGAAAGACTCTAAGAACTGTACTGTTAAATTTAGCACCTAGGAAGATCTGCTGATCTGGGTGACTTCAGAGAGACTGAAATCACAACCAGCTATTCCAAGTCACCAACATGGGGGAAGGTCCTGGGTGCCACAAATGCAACATCATCTCTGAGCTTGCAAAGCCTCCCCAGGGCTAGCTCTGTGCCTGGACTGGTAGGTCATAAGAACAGCTACTTGTATCTCAGTAGTCCTCTCTCCTGTCCCTTTTTAAATGTTTCCTTCAACGTTGATTAATATGTTGTATCTGTCTCATGAAGCTTAACATTTAGTTTTTTCATCTTAGCTCTTTTCTAGGTTTTCTGTTCTTTACATCCTGGTTTCCTTTATTACCAACTCCCACATATCCAAATTACTCTACTATTGAAAATTAACTGTCTTGCAATTTATATTTAGTTGATAAATCGTCGCACACAATCAGTGATTTGTGTTAGAAGAAATAAAGGATATTTAGAAATTACTCTAGTGCAATTTCTTATCTACTTATATCCCAAATGACAGTCACAAAGTAAAAAGAGATTATAAAGTTCTATATTTATCACAATATTAAGCTCTCTCATAAAATTTTTCTTCTGGCTACAGTTAATAGGACCGGGGAGCTCCAAAGTCAGTGCTGAAAGTCTGATTTGACCCTGGACCTTATGGACTACAGTAATCCTCCTTAACTTCATGATCCATGTCAGGTAGTGAAAAGTCCTTGAGTTCTTGATTTCTTCAGTGATTCTGTTAGTGAAATGCTCTTTATGTCCTCTGCAGCAGAGGTAAGCTTTGCTTGTGTTGCTGACATTGGTGACCCATTTCCAGTCTTCTTAGTTATGTTTTGGTATGTTTTACTTCAAAATCTTTCAGGAATGGTAATTAAATTTATAACTTCAGAAAGAAACCCTAGAGACGTAATGAAGATTGCAACTACCAGATAACTTTGCTTTGTCATGAAAGGCCCAATAGTTGTCATCCAGGCTGGTGGACCAGCCCTGAAAAAATACAAACTAACCACTGAGCCACAAAATTTCATTCTGAACAAAGCAAACTTCAACACTGTTGAAATTTAGTTTCTCGTGACCTCCTTGTTTTTGGAGACTGAGGTACAGGTTCCATTAATTTATGGGAAAGAATACATTTGATGAGTTCATCATAGCCTATGGTGGGGATATATTGTCACAGCACAAAATCACGGCACAATACACCATGATTGGCAGCTGCTTCCTAAGAGCAGCCCGTGGTAGGAAAGGTTGCAGCTGCTCCTGCTGGAGAGCCATTGGCACTCAACAATGGGGACTGGCCCACAATGTCCTTTTGAACCACACAGAGCACTGGGGAGCCTTCCAGATTCCCCTCATTTTGGGGTTCACCCAAGTCCTTGCCTCACACCTAAAATTTGGAAAATAAATTGCTCTACTCTTGACAGATAAGCTAGTTTATATATAGGAGCAGCTGAGTACCTGAAATGTATTTATAGATACATCTGAACAAAGTGATTGCAGGAGGATTGCACAAAGAAACAAAGAAAAAAGGAAAAGGAAACTGCGAATTTTATTTCTAAACTTTTCCACCAGGAAAGGTTAAAAAACTTAGGGAGATAAGGTGCAGCTGACATGCCTGAAAAATAATTCTCGTTGAATCTATAAAGTAAGTTTATTTGTGTCATCTTTTACAGGAAGGGCTGCTCCTGAGTTTTGTAGCACTGGGGTTGCTGAAACACCCGGCTGGTGATCAACATTTTGAATGCTCATGAATAACCAGAATATGAGCACCTTAAGCACAAATTCAACAAAGGTTTTTCAAGTTCATCATCACTTATGAGATTGCATCATTCATGGTGGCATTTATAGCCATCAGTACTATACAACCCATGGTAACAGATGACATTGCATGCTGAAAGAGGCCGTGAAAGGTCTTTCATACTGTTTCCTGCTCCTAATGACAGCTTTTACTGCCAGTTAGGACAGAATCCAAACACGTGAAGTCGTGATGGCTCTAGGTGTTGATTTGGATGTGAAATGTATAACCTAGCTTTTGCAGCACTGATTAGGAGAGACATGTTTTTCAGTGAGTGAGTTCTATGCACAGTGCTAGAGAAACTATAGGGGAAGGGATAGAGAAAATGGGCATGACATAGGATATTCCCTGTTAGTAAACAATTTGGTGTATGGGATTATTTTGTATTAAGAATGTGCAGATCCATGCACATAATCATTTGGACATCGTGCCTTTAAACTTGGATCATGTTTACCACAATGTACATGCCTGTGGGTCCAACTAGTAGGTTTCTCAGCTGGATGTGATGGCATTTAGATGTCTTTGAATATGTAATTTTTGTGTGTGTGTGTATATTTTGCACGTGTTTTGCACATGAAAAGTTTTCACGTTTAGCCAAAACTTCCCTGTCTACAGAAAGCTGGTGAATATTTATTTTATAGCTTCCGTTCATGCATTCATTCATGAGTTCTAGAAATAGTGATAATTTGAAAAAAATAATATGTCTGGAAAGCAATACCCCATTACCTATGAATGACCTTTCTCTTTTTATTTTCCTTGGTTTGGAAATGTTTTCCCAAACAGTCTGTGAAAGTGTTTACTGGTCTGTTCACTTTTACTAAACGTGGGGCATTAACAGTACAAATGTGAACGTATACACATAGTTACTGACTGTGTATAGTTACAACTTTTCCTGCCTATAACTTAGAGGAGGCCATTAACTGTACAGAAAGGTGATCTCTGCAGGGCAAATCTGTTGGGCAGTGCAGACTTTGGGCCACATCATGCCGGATGGGTCCTGCACTGCCTGTGGGTTTGTAGGTCCCCAGGCTCAGCCTGGAGGTGATAACTCATGGCTGGGCAGTCTCATGTTCCCTTTTGGAGTAAAATGTGTGTGTGTCTGTACATGCACGTGTGTAATAAGTAATATAGGGTAATCCCCTTTTGATGACAGAAGCATCAAGTGGTTACAAGTAGCAGACCTGTTCTCAGATGCCTGAGGTGACTGTCTCTAGAGGTGCAAGGTAAAGAAATAATTAATTGCCCTTCCTGGTTCAAATGGGGGAAATGATATATGATAGCACACTTTCATGGCAAGGTCTTTGATTCAACACAAGGCAGGTTGTTTGTTGTTTTTTTTGGTGAAAGAAGTGGTAAGACACAGTATTTTACTGCAGTCAAAGGTTGAATTTAAATAATCACCCAGTGAGACTTTGCACTTATCAGATGTTCACAAGGACAACGAATAAAGGGGGAGGGAAAGAAGTGGAAGATGGAAACAGCAAAAACATCCCCTAAATTCTGAGCATGCAGTCTTGCTGAGTAACCACATTCATAACAGAGTGGGAGTGATTTGTTCTGACAACACAAGACTACTAATTTTGCTGAATTAACAGCACTGCTAGTAGTGGGAGGAGGGGGAAAAAAAGAGATTTGTTATGGATATTCGCAGGTTTGTTAATTACCAGGTGATACAAAATAAATGTGGTCTACAGTATCACAAAAAGTTTGTTTCCATCCTTCTGGTGTGTTGATTAAACAACTAAATATGTGGAGCAACATGCTTAGAAGAAAAAGATGTGTGTTTATGTTTTAAAATTAAAGCAGGTTTGCACTTGGTGAAAGGAAAAAAGTTACAGTTGACTTGGATTCTTTCTGCACTTTAAAGCAGAGGGGATTTCACTTAGGGTCGTTAAAGTAATACAAACTTAAAATTCCTTGCATTTGGAAAAACATCACTTTAAAATTGTTCTCTATTGAAAATATTATTATTTTTAATGCAAACTCTAGAATCCACTTGGACAGGCCAGAGCTTCCAGCTGCTGTTTATGCTGTTAGTTAGAAAATCCCAGTGCCATTATTTTAAAACAAAATTTATTAAGAAAAAGCTCTATTGACTTAATTTTGTGGAATTATGTTAATAAGCACAATTTGCACCGTGCAGGTTTACTTTGTGGTTTGTGGTGAGTTTGTAGAGGTTTTGTGAGCAAACCCAAATGTGGTGACAGCAAAACCTTTCCAAAGCACAGGCTTTTATGCTTTAAGCACAGAATTTCCTTTTGTGGTCATGTATGACGTGGTTTTGGGATAATAAATGTCTGTAATAAGGTTTCCTTAGGTTGGCTCAAAGGGCCTGTGCCTCTATTTTTAATGGCTGTCTTTGGAGGAGTTTTGGTTTCATATATTTTCTTAGAATTTGAGCACTTCTTACAGGCAGTTTTTAATAACCTGGAGGCTGGTCCAGAGCTGTGTTCCTCACTCACCACTTCAGCCCACAAATGTTGACAATATCTCTCTGTATCACCTTGGATAGGTATGAGCACACGGTTTTATCCAACAGTGGTGTCCAGGGGAGGTAGCTTCAGGTGGCTTGATGACCCGTTTCACGTGCATTTAAGAGCAATTTTCAGCTTCTCTAGTTTTTCCTGGTCTATACCAGAATTCCCTAAAAGGGCTGGGAGGAGCTGGAGCTGCTCTGCTTTCCATGGGGATGGCAGTGTGCTGGAAGCACGGCTGCCACTGCTGAGGCATTCTGCACCGGGAGCATATGCACAGCAGAAGTTTTCCAACTTCATATTTCATGATTTTGTCCTCCTTAAATCTAAACTGGTGAAAGAAGAAATATCCCCTTCGTCACAGTTTGCATCATGTGAACTGATACTATTTTTGTGGTGGAAGAGTGGACAGGGGAAGGAATCACATTTGTTATAGAAACTGGTTTCTCTTCCTATAGAATAAAAAAGCAGATGAGGTACTGACTTAAAAAAGAAGAAGAAAAAAAAAGCTGAAAGAGAAACCAACATGTTGCCAAATGCAAACCTACTGAAACCCCCCAACAAAAAGCCCAACCACCGAAAAAACATGCGTTTTGTAAGGAGCTTTTTGTCGCCAATCTGTAAAAGTTGATTCCTGTAATGAATTAAAATATTCCAAAAGCTTAAAGCTTCTATCACAGTTGACCTTTAAGGCATGTAGCAGCAAAGAAGTTAATACACTTTGCACATGTTGCAGAGCAACAGGTGGTAGAAAAACCCATGCGGGCTCCTCACATTCCTTACTTTTCAAACTGGTGGCCCCTGGTATTCTGGGATTTGCACTACCTCCCCCAGGCTCTGACTGACAAGCTAATCGGTGTGCTGGGAAGCCCTGAGCTATTGATTCCACTGTAACAGAACACCTCCCCGTCAATGAAACTGCAATGAAATGCTTCAACAACGAAGAAAGGGAGGCATTAGGCTGTTGAGCAACTGGAAGAAATTTGCTTGTAGGTAGCGCGGCAGAAATGAAAAGGCTCTCGGGGGCACAAGCTTGAAAAGCCAGGTTATTAAAAAAGCCACAAAGCTGGAGTCTGGCTGAGTGGAGAAAAATAGTTATGGCTCAGTTAGGCGTATCTAAAAGGAGGAGGGAGGGGAACACAGCTTTCAAAATTGCGTTAATCCCCCATGTACTTAATTTCTTTTCTTTTATGGCAGCTTGTAGTATAGCAACAAGTATTCAAGCAGTTAATAATTTTAAACAGTTTAGCTTTCCGTAGGCAATATATCTTTAGCCTTAATTAAAATTTTATTTTAGCAGGGGGAAAATATTAAAATGACATTCTGATCATCCTCTAAGATGGAAAATATATGATAATATGAATATTTTATTAGACAAACTATTATTAAACAGCTGGTGCAAAATCTTAGCCACTGATTAGGTGGGTTCATTTGAAATGCAGGTCCCTATTTCTTAATAATTATCCAACAGCCTTTCACTCAGTAATGACCACTGCCACACGTGTCCCCTGCAACCACAAAGGTCCTAATAACCAAAAAGCAGAATCAGATATCCAAATCACCAGCCCTGCTGATGGTTTTCATTTTTGGGGTAAAAAGCATACATAACATATCACATCACCTGGGTATGTCTCTCAGGTGATGAGTTTGGGCTTGGATTAATAGACATGCTCTTTGTATGAGGAAAGCTGAATGGGTATCAGAAGGTGAATCAGCTTGGCTGTTTTGATTTGGGTGGGAGTCAGAGGGGAGTTGTCAGAGCCAAGCTTTGGGGCTGGAATTTGCATCTGCCGTTAATTCAGGAGCCAGAACTTGCTGACCTTCAGGCAACGTGCATGTCCCATCTATTTACTCAGTCTTTTCCTGAGTGAGCTGTCAGTTTTTCTTTTGGAAATTCCTTTTCCCTCCCTCCCCCCAGCATGGGTTGTTGAGTACAATAAAAATGTGTAGACCTTGATTGCACACAAGTCAAAATGGTGACTTGCTTAGGTTGCTAGATTAATTTTTTAGTGACAGTAAAATGGCTGAAGTTGTACATAACATCAGCAAAAGTGGCTTTTTAAAAAATTTCCAATCCTATCAATTTTCTCTTGTTGTATGCTGAAGAATTTTTCCTTGAACAAACGATGGAGATGGCTTTTCTGCATGTTGCCTTTTTTGTGTGTTGATGGTGGTGGTGCCCATTTATCTGAGACTATATGTATATATAAATACATATATATATATATATATATACACATACACATATTTATATAGGGACTGTCCTGAAAGGGAGTGCTCCATGTATAGAGTAGACAGGGAAGCTGGATGCTAAAGGTTAGACTCAGTTTGCTTGGCATCTTGATCCATGTTTTAAGCATGTGAGAACCAAGCATCTCACAGTTATGATGGGCAGAGCTGGGGAGAACTATGATCATCTGGCTCCACAGTCACAGCAGCAGGGACAACATCCATGAGTTAGTAAGGGAGACAAAGAGGCAGAGAAAGTATTGAAAGGAAATAACCCTAAAAATTTAAAATCACAGAAATCCATGTCCTGCCCATTCTGAAACCAATCAGAATATTGACTTTGATTTCAGGTTCATCAGAATGGAAAAGAAAAATGAAATCCTTCTTCTATTAAATATGTTCTATCTGATGAAGAGTGGCACACGTACCAACAATGGGTCTTTCCTAAAGCTGTCCTGTATTTGTTTGCCTAAATTCTGTCCTTGTCCTTGGATGAAATTCGTCTGAGGTTGACGGACATTCACTGAAAACTTGGATATGTGTCAGCAACATTAATTAAGCTGAATCCAGAAATATGCAGCTCCACACAGAGGAGTTCTGTTTTATATTTGTGCAGTCTGGGCCAAACTATCATGGACTTTCCACTCATCAAAATGAAATGCTCCTGCCATGAAATGTATATGAGCAATGTACAGCTCTGCTGGATAGCCGGCCAGCAGCTGTAGACCTAACTAATAAATTCCCTGAATACCAAGTTACCAGTGTTTGGGATGTTCTTCTAAACCCAGATATTCCTGCTAGTATTTTTTTTTTTTTTTTTTGTCTAGATTAATTTATTTTGCCCAGATAGAGGTTTAAATTTTAGAGACTTAAGTGGTTAGCTTGTGAAGTGAAAAACTAACCACTTAAGAACATAGTCCATTTAAACATGAGAATTTTGCAGACTTTAAAAGCATTTTTAGTTTATGTTGGGACTGTTACCTAATAGAAAAAGCAATTCTGAACTCTTTTATTTCACCAATTAGACACTAGGGTTTTACAAGTAATTTCCCATTTTAAAATTTCAGTGTTTTTTTCTCCTGTAAGGGTGTATAAATCATGTTTTTCCCAGATGGTCAAGAAATTGAAATATTCACAGCTTTGAGTCTTTTTCCAACCTACAAGCTACATAATAATGTAGACTCTAAAACTGGACAACACTTATCTCTCAGGCTTAGCTCATACTGGTTACTGATATGAAATCTCTTTTATTTCTGCTCTTTTGCTTTACTCTGAGCATATTTTATAGAGTGTCATGGACTCTCTATAGGTAGAGAGGTAGAGGCTGAAAGCCTGGAGGCAGGGAGTTTGTTGTTACTATTCATGCAGAGAAATTAAAAAGAAAATAATTCCTCGAGATTATTTAAATCAGGAAGTTTAAAAATAACCAAAGATGCTGGAACAACTCAGAGAAGATAATCAGATCTGTTTATACCAGATGATTGTTAATAACCCTGTAATGATGATTATTAGTGAAAATGTAAAAGCAACTAATAGATGGTTTAAAAAAAAAAAAAAAGTGAAAGTAAGAACCTCAGAGGTTTAATGCAAATGGGGTTGATTCCTCCTCAATCAATGGGCTTTTAAACTTCCTCCAGGCTTTAGATTTGCAGAGAAATCAGAACTGGCATGGCTTAGAGGGGTTGTTAATGCAACACATGCCTATCATTTGCTGTTGACAGGCATTAATAAAAAACCTAATCTGAGGAAATTATGGAAAAACCTACATATTATGCAATCTGGTTTATGTTTTGGCATGTGGCAAATGTTGGTCTGATACAAAGGAAGCGATCGTGTATAAACATAAACTTTAAACTTTACTGCCATTGCTTCCACTGTAAGGTAATTATTTTTTTTTTATTTTCTTTTTCTTTAACCTATGTTTGATCCTTTAATTAGCCAAATACTCAGGTTTTGATTTGTGATACTGTGGGTTTTACTTTTTTTTACAGGAGCAAGAATCCTGAATAGCACTTATTGACTCCAGGTCAGCAGTAGGGAAATTCAGCTCTGATACATCTCAGTTTTGTCTGGTTCTACTCCTCTTTCTCCCACACACTGGCTTCTCTGGCATGTTTTTGAGTGGTCCTGTTCCCTTAGATCTCAATTTTTAAAAAAATATTTTGTTTTTTCTTATCTGTTTCACCTCTTTCTCAGTAAGACATGAATGGAGCCTTTTCATTACAATAAGCATGTTAAGTTTTGTCTTTTTTTTTTTTTTAGTGTGAGGTTGTTCTCTAGTGTTGATGATGATCATCCACATTTTGTTGTGTGTGATTATACCTTATCCTGAGTTTATCTGGAGCTACTGAGAATTCAATGGATTTCCCTGCTGCCCCACAAGCACGTTAAACCTTATTTACTAGTTTTATCCTATGCAACAGAAAACGTGTTATCTCTTAAGACTTCATAAAGTTCAGTTATACTTGTAGTTGAGATGTAGGAAATGTCTTCTTGCTTGCTTGTTTCTCATTTTTCCTCCTTTCTCTGCCTCTTTCATAGGATTTGTGTGTGTTTGTAAGTTCTGTGATAAAGTCTTAGAATACTAGAACATTTTTGGCATTGCCTAAGGGTCTGTACTCGTTAAAATATCTAAAGTATGAATGTGTAAGGCAACTTAGTAAGAAAACAAAACAAAACAACATAAAACCCAATCGATAATATGAGGGTGAGAAAAGGGGTAAAACAATTCTATAGATATTCAGGCTGGAATGGGAGTGCTAAGAAAGTCTTTGGATAAATGCAACACAGATTTGGCTTGTAGCTCTGAGCTGGCAATTCCAGTAGAAGAGCAGATCTTTACCCTGTGGTAAAGAGGTATGGAATAATGCCTCTTTGAATTAGCTTCAAAATGTTGCTTTGATGCAGACGAATTGCTCCTAGATGCCCAAGTGCAGTGCAGGAACATAATAGCTTATTGTTAAGTCACACTGCCATTAAAGGATATAGTTATTAATCAAATTAAGTCAAAACACAAAGCAAGTACAAATTAGTATCAGATGACACGTCTTCCTGTGAGCAGGGGAAAAGGAATGGAGGGAACCTGCCATTTTAAAGGAAAACAATCTTTCGTAAGACTAAAACAGAAGGTGAGGGAATATCCTACTACACAGTAAGTGGCTGCTGGTATGTGCTATCTGGACAGTATTTCTCTTTACATTCACATGACAGTCCCAGAGAACTGTGATGTATCAGTGTCTCTCAGAAGTTTGGCCTAAACTCCAACAATGTTTGGGTTTGGGGATGTGGAAAATGTTTACCAAGAAAGACAAAAGAACTCAAAGCTTAAAAGTTGTTTCTTTTTTTCCTGGTAATCATGTTTTTGGTGCATTTTTTCAGCTCCAGAAGAAATGTTCATTTTCATTGAAAGATGTCTTGGGGTTCAGGGGATTTAAATTCCCATTTCAGTAAATTCTGTAGAAACATGTCATTTGTGGGTTGGGAAATTGGTCCAAATATTGTGATTTGTGCAAGCCTTTAGCTAGCCTTTCACACCAGGAACCAATTCACTAGTTTTGTGCAGCTCTGACAGCTAGTCTTGCAGGAATACGTGGATTTTCCCATGGTTACAAGGCCTCTGTGTGTGTGTGTGCTCCCAAGGACCACAATATTAGTTTCATATCTCCAAATTTTTCCAGTTAAGGTTAAAACTGGTGGGTGGTTTACAGAAAACAGTGATACTGGTAGTGCTTAAAGGTAATGTAATGAGTCAGCAATGCTGTAGGATTAGGATTCTACATTATAATGTGCACCCTTGCAGTAAATTTAATTTCTTTATGGATCATCAGCAACAGATATAAAATGGCAATGTAGCCTTCTGCACAGGAGGAAAAGAATTTTTTCCCTCCTCTCTGTTTTGAATCTGTTATTCCTGCTCAGACATGAGTTATGTGGCTACCACAGGATAATCTAACTTCAAAATTATTCTAAATTTTGTTTACAGAAATTTTTTTTTTTTTTTGTTACATGTGGGGCTGATTTGGAACATGACTGGTAGGTGGTTTTGTGAGTTACCTGTCAACATTCAGGTGTGTTTACTTCGTTAGTGGTTCCTGAGTGTGAAAGTTTGTTGCCCTTCTGCTTTTGCTTCCTGAGTTTATGGTTTCCTCATCATAGGGAGATTGCCAAGTGTGGTGCTAATGTACTACTGCTGCACAAGAGAATGTCATCACATGGGATTACAACCTTAAACAAAAAATCACAAAGGCAAGGCACTCAATCTCAGGTGAATTGCTTAAACAGTGCATGTTTGTATGAGATCAAATGTTAATATAGATTGCTCTCTGCCAGTACGGATTGGTTATGGGTGACAACATCTGGAGAATATGTCTTTCAGAACTGGACAGAGGATAAATATAGGTATAACTCTGTTCCTCAGCCAAAAAAAAAAAAAAAAGCACTGAGATGTTACATTAATCTTATAGGCATTACCTTATTAGATGAAGGAGAGATCTATGAGAACTGAAAAACAGGATACAAAAGAATGTTCTGAAGGAGTATTTGTAGATGATGATAACTGTTCTACAGAGTTCATTAGAATTAATTGAGTCACTAATGATGGTGAATCCTCTTCCTTTATCATGGCTTTTGGGTAGTAACAAGTTTTAAGGGTATCTCAGGGGTGTACACGTGAGCATCATTCTATTTATCATAGAATCAAAGAGGCTGGCATTTCAGGGAGGTTTTGCCTGAAGTATTGAAAAGGCACAATACTAACAGGCTAAGCTCTAATAATCTTTGACCACATTGGTGCTTTATGGTCTTCTAAGGTCAGGTCATCTTTTGCTTATCCTGTGGCTAAAATACAGTACAACGAGCAGGTCTGTAAAGAAGTTTTAAGGATGGGTTGTTGTGTGACAGCAAAGATTTGAAAATCTGAAGAACAAAGAGCAGAAGACTCCTGCTAAATAAAGGCAGTTTTCTGTGTGTAGAGAGACTGCTGTGCTTTAAAACAGGCTATAACCCAACATGTGTGCTTCAGTTTTACTCAATAGGAATGGGCTTTAAAAAAAACTTAGATTATTTGCTCATTTAAGGTCTGAATGGGAGAGGAATATAGCAATCATTAGAGGGTGTTAAAAACAAATCAGGCCTCATGTAATTGGGCACAGCTTCCCTGAAGCAAGTAGAGTTGCACCTGTTTGAACCAGAGCTTCATCTGGTCTGCTGAAGGTGAGTTTGAGGCCCACCAACACCTTTCAGATGGATCTACCATAAGTCAACAACTGATGATAACAACCTTCAACCTCAATAGCAAACAATCCTTGTTCCAGAAGAAGTGTTTGGAGTCGCATGGGAATACTGGGAAATAAACCTGTTTTGAGAAAGAATGGGCTTTCCACACAAAAAAAATTGATTAGTTCTGGATGTTCACTCCAACAGCAAGCAAAGTAATGCAGCCATCTTTTTCTGTTGTATCTACAGAGCTATGGGAAGCATCTACAAACTAAGGAGGATGAATGTATGGTCACATATTAAGCTGATAATAGATTCAAAGAAGTGTTTCTGACTAAGTCTAGATGAAGCAATTCTGCTGATGAACCTTAGTTAAAAGGAGTTATCCAGATACAATCAGCTTTACACAACAACTATTCCACCCCCAAAAAGGAAACAAACAGAAGCAAAGCTTCTAATCAGTTTATGATCCAGAGATTTTGCCAGCCAAACTTATTGGAAGAAGTAATGTAAACAGAAAGATGCAAGCAAAGTCAGTTAAGTGGAATTCAAGCTGTCAAGCTACAGTGTAGAACTCCATTACCATATCTCCTTGTTTTTTTTTTTTTTTTAATAGTATTCTCTGAAAAGCACTAGATGTAATAAAGTCAATTTAAAATTTGTTCTACCAATCTTTTGCATCTGTAATTTTCCCATTAAATGTAAATGCCCATGAGGCATGCTATTTGCATTACATTGCATTTGCAGTCTTTAAAACAAACTATAAATCCCTTCCTTGTTTCATGTGATTGATGCTGTGTGTATAAATACCACCATAAACCTCAAAGGGGGCTAACAGTGACAGTAAATTAAAGTTTTCAAGTCTGGCAGCATCTCAGCACTTCAGCCCTTGATCTTAAGCAGCGTTGTTAACCCTCGCCTCATTGCCCTCCTGAACTCACCTTTCCACCCCCAACTTTCCCCCCCCCTCCATCCTCTCTCCCCCCTTTTCTTCCTATTCTGTCCCTGCTCTGATTTCCTTGGGAAACACCTTTCCACCCATGCAAGCTGAACCAAGTCAGGAATATGCTGTTAATTAAAAAGACTTTGCTGTCTTGCCATATCTGAGTTCAAGACTCTCTGACCATCGTGGGTATGTAAACAGCAGTCAGCCACAGCTCACTTGATTACCCATCACCACTCCAATAATTAACTGCCTTTGAGGGTATTTGTTCTTACTGTGTTTTGTTGGGTTTCCCCCCTCCCCCCCCTTTCCTGATTACCTTTCTCTGGTTCACTTTCAGGCCATATGAAACAGAAAGAATTTGAGGACTGAGAAACACATCCTTTAAGGCTGAGGAATGTATCATCCTGACAGAAAATTTTCATGTTAATAGGTAAGCCTACTTGTCTTTAGCAAGTTTTGTTATAAAATATACCTTGGCTTGAGCCTATAGGATTTTGGTTCTAAGAGCTATCCTCTTCTCCAGTGATGTCTTCCACTGTTCAAGTAGGAGAAGACACAATTTATGCTAAAATTACCTGAAAGTTTGGTCTTTGGGCCAAATGCAGGCTCATCACAGGTGAAATGTAGTCCAGGCAATGGGGTAATGTTAGCTTGCCACTACTAAGTTGTTATAGCAATTTGGCTACAATTCAGCTGTGTGATGCATTCAAGCAGTGGTCAGGGGACACGGTCCCTAATCTTATGAAGAAGTTGCTGAATGGCTCTTTTAAACATCCCTTGCTTTCCTTACTAGAGGGATTTCACTAAAAAGCAGAAGCTCAATGCGTGTCTTGCAGGTCACAGAAATAACTCAGGACGTTCCTTCTCCTAGAAATGAATCTCTTGAGAGTGAAGTTTACTGCAATCAGATTCAAATTTACAAAGCAAAATAAATAAAACCTAATTTTGATAGTACTAATATATATACACACACGCGAATCTATGTGTTTTAAATACACTTAAATTTCATTAGCAATGATTGTTTAGAGAAACATCATTACATTCCTGGGCTTGGGAGCCTTCTCCAGGGTTGTGAACAATCAAAGATTTATTTGAGCTTTCTGCACACTGGGAAATGAAGACACAGAATCTCATTATCATGTCTATTAAAAGGCAGAATCTGGGGTACATCTAAGAAAAGATGTATTACTTTTTAAACTGCACTGCAAACTGTGAAGTACTACAGGGACTTGAACTATTTAAAAATACTCTGGGCTTATGAGTAAGAAAAAATAGGGTCTCTTTCCTAAACAGTATAAAAATATCACACCATTAAGTTCTGCTGTTATTACAGTCTTAGAAATATGATTCTATCTACTTTTCCTTGAAGCTGGTTGATCCCTGAGTTTGATGCTGGGGTCGAGGGACTGTGGAGGGCTACAAGAGTGAGTTACTTAGGGGACAATGCAGCAGGGGGTATGAACAATGACCAGTTAAATTCTAGTTAACCCCAATTATAAACCTTCACCTTTCTTAATTAGATTAATTCATCAGCAGGCACTATGCTTACAGTGTGGTGGAGGTGTGTGATCCAACATTTTCACCATTTATTAGAAGTTAAAATCTTCAGTGTCATCAGTCTGTTGCACACAAATGGCCATGTGATGTATTACAGCAAAGGTAAAATCAGGTTAAGTTTACCTATAAATTAGAAGGTAACATTTATTTTAAGGATCCTTCTTAGAAGTGAAAAATATGCCTCGCAAGCACTTTCTGTAGTTATTAAAGATCTCCAATCTATGAATCTGAGAGCTTAATTAAAACCAACAGAGACATGTCCAAGGAAGCAAATAAAAGGGCTGAGCATCAGAGCAGGCAATTTTCTTTCAACATCTCACTCTTCCCTTGATCAGAGTCCAAAGGTTTGCATGCATTGGTGCAATGTCTTAACACATTGACCCCTGGAGACCTGAATCCAGTCAAGGTCTGTTTAAGGCCCCAGATGATGGTAAAGATGTTGCCTTTCAGAACTAAATTGTTGGTTATACATTTTGGTGCCTGGTGGTCAGACATCCATGTGGACTTCCCATAAAAGAAGTAAAAGTTATTTTACTGCAGGTGTGGAAAGCAAAGGGCAACCTTGAACAGCACCTGTTTGGTCTGTGCTGGCTTGACAAATCTTTTTCACAAATGTGAGAATTTTTCACACTACCAAAACCGCTACAATTAGTTTGCATAAACAGAGATGGGTTTTGCTGTCAGTCCCATAGGTGCAATAAGTTTACACTGACACCCCTAAATTCAGTGGGGGTAAAGCCTAATTTATATTTGTGAACGTGCTGCATTTTGTCCATTAAATCCTTTCAACAGAGTGACTCAAAGTCATTTGCAAGTCTTCATAAGCTCTGTAACGTATCTGTGAAGCAGATGTATGCTGCGTATATAAAATATATATCCAATTAACAATTGTGTAATTTGAGGCAGGAGCCCTCATCTGCTGACACTGTCATAGCTAATTTCCCATTTAAGGGAAAGATCTGTAGTGACACTATTCAAACAGGCCTACAAGAAAATTATTCACAAAAATTAGAATATTTTTTAACATTTAAAAATATTTCTTGAAGAAGAATCCACAAAACAATACAAAAGTGTAATAGGAATCACGAGTGTTTTTTTACTCTCCAGAAATATCCAAATACTTTTCTATGCCTGGAAAGCTGGAGCTTCTTTAACTCCTGGTTTTTCTTTTCTGCTGTCATCTGTCATTGTTGGATGAAGATTTGTATTTTGGGACAAGATCTTTTGTTGGTTAACCACTTGGGAAAAAGCATACAGGAATCTTTTTGAGATTTGCTTAAGAAGCCACAGCTTGGCTTTGGAAGAGGATATTAAACGTAAAGTTTTATGGGATCTGCCTCTGAAAATGTGTGTTTGCTTGTTTGTTGCCGGAGGTTTCTGGCAATTTATTCCTATACATTTCCTCATGAAATTTGGTTGGGAGGTCTGGTCTAAAGAGAAACACAGAGCATGTCCTCTTCACAGCACTGAAGAGGCAGGGAGCAGCTGAGGTGGAAGAAACGCAGGAAGAAAATCTTAAAATTATTACTTGAGGTAAAGAAAAAGCAGGTTTTGTCTTAATGAAGAACTCTACATTTGTAGCTGTTGGAATTGTCCTGTATCAAATATCCAGAACCCTGTCCCCTTTTTCATACACAAAG
Source organism: Florisuga fusca (assembly GCA_038090715.1). Classification (NCBI taxonomy): domain Eukaryota; kingdom Metazoa; phylum Chordata; class Aves; order Apodiformes; family Trochilidae; genus Florisuga; species Florisuga fusca. The sequence goes on from JAAWXA010000037.1 coordinate 4,987,788, forward strand.
TAGTTATATTGTTGTGTCAGCCTCTCCTGGAAAAACCAAAAGATCTTATGAAGTAAGCAAACAAAAATTCCAGATTATGGAAATTAATTAAAGCATACAATGCTGTCTCTCTCAGCATTCAGACTCAACTAAATAGGGATTAGATTATTCAAGAGTAGCAGATCAATTAGGACTGTTTGCCATAAAAATACACAGTGATATATAGTTACCTGTTGAAAAGTGAAAGAAATTGTACCCGAGTGCAATAGATGGATCAAGCCACAATGTTGCACATTGGCAAAATAAATTATGAAAACAATAATCATGTTTATCCAATCTCTTTGTGCAAAAGTGTTATTTTGATTCCAGCGCCAGCTGTCTGAAACTTTAATTTAAGTGCTTGCTTGAGGCAAGACATTTGGGATACTAGTTTAGAATGTTTTATAGCCTGAGCAATATGTTTTACTAACCTCGAATACTGTGATGATGATTTTAATGGTAACTATAATATGTTCGAGGGGGTTCCAGGGTGATCTTTGATTTTACCAGAATGCTTGCATGCCTAATGAATCCTGATATTTTTTGGGCTTCATTAACTGCCAGCTCTCCAGGAATGATGGGAGACTTCTCTACAGGAGGTGGGTGCTTTGTGTTTCGAAGGGAGCCATCCCAGCTGACATAGTTCATTCCCTACCTTTATGTCAGATGTGTGTGTGTGATCCAGGGAAACAAAAAGATATTTCTCTCTGTATTTCAATGATACAAAAAGACTGATAAATATATCATTCACTCAACTATTTGCTTCAGTGGCTGGTGCCTGTTTGTATGCTTAAGAAGAACACATTATGACTTGGTTTGTGGTCAGAGATTCTTCTCTAAAATCTCGGGTCCTTGCTACTTGCTCCAGAAGACAGCAGGATTGAGTTGCAAAGGGGAGTACAGATGAAACTGATGGGTAAACAGGCTTTAATTATTTATTCTGGAAGTAATGGCTGTGAGACATGAGGTTGTTCTTGAGACTGTGGCTCCCTCATGGCACCTGTGTAGCCCAATGTCTTTGTGCCTCAGTTTCCCACTTGCAACCTGGCTAACAACACTTGCAGGGGACCAGATCATCCCCTTCAGTTGCTGTGCTCATCACTAGCATTAAGTGCACACCAGAAGGTTGGGTGCAAATAAAGGCTTAGAAAGATTCTTCTTATATTTAATGAGTTTTTGGAACCCACTGAAGAAGTTGGAAATATTTCAGTGGTCTGGTGAAATGCAATGTGGTGCATATGAAGTATTAAACTTTCAACTACAGGGATTCACAAACCAAGTGCTGTAATAATTTCTTCAGGCTAAAGGTTGGGTGTTTTGGTTTTTTAAATTTTTTTTAACACTAATTTTACTTGCTTTGAATTAAATGTATCATCCTTTTCAATGTGTTTCTGGCTCTTTAACACATACTCTAAAGCAGACTGGATTGTTCTAAGTCTTTCTGGATTCAGTATGACATCCATCAGACTCCTTGGGTCATTTTTATTCCATTAGCATGAGTTTCCATTGCAACAAATCCTTTCCCTGCTCAAATTTGTGTCAGAGATAATCGTCCAGCTCTTGTCAGCTTTCACTATTAACAGGCTGAGCCAGTTCTGTTAATAGTAAACATTTTATTTTCTTGTGTGTACAACAAAGAAATAGCTTATTTCCAGCTCAGTCTAGCAGATGCAATGTGTTTCTGAATATTTACTCTAAATGAATTGACACAGCTTTTGTAGTTTTAAGTCAACTCATGGTCTGTGGTAAGGCATAAATCTATGAGGTCACCAGAAAATTGCTGCACTGCATTTTTTCAGCTTCTAGAGTAAAGATGCTAAGTAACAAGCAAAGACCAGGTTCTGTTTTTGCAGAACCTTTTCAATATGCAAAGTGATACATAAGTAGAAAGTCTCAGTATCTTTTTCCAAAGAGTAATTTTGATAAATTTTATCAAATGCCAATACTCAATAGATCACTCACAATTTGGGTCCCATGTGCAGTCCTGTGTGCAAACATATGACCTATCATAATGGAGAGTGAAAAGTATGGAAAAGTAAGTGAAAAGCAAAGTATGGGGTGAAAATTAACTGATAGGCTTTGGGCTCAATGCTGCCAGCCTATGGCATTGATGGGACAGCCATCTTTGTCCTAATACCAGCGACTCCCATTGGAAACAGCAAAGGCATAAACCAAACATTTATTTATCCATCAGCAAAACTCCATCTGTGAACATCTCAGTAAAGGAAAAAGGGGAAGTGTAATTTCAGAAGATACTTCTTGCTGAGATTTGATTCAGTGCATGTTAAATCAATGGGAGTCGGACAGAAGAAAGTAATTGAGATTCTGGAACATGCAGGAAAAGAAAGTCCATTGCATTTTTATCTAGTTTTTTCACCATGAGCTGAAAAGCATTTTGAATATTGGGTGCTGGCAGGGAAACCTTGCAGCACAGGGATTATTGATAATGCTGAAATCCACATACAGTATTTCCTGTTGCATCTCAGTTACTGGATTTAATTGGCAGCCAGGAGCCAGGGAAAGAAGAGCAGTAACATTTGCCATAAAGTAAGGTGCAGTTGTACTGGGAAATCCCCACAGTCTGATTGTGATATGAGATATGAAACTGCCCATGAACATTGAAGCATTACATCCATCAGTAAGTTCCTCATTAGCCAATGCAATTACTTCCTTTCATCCTTTTCATATAGATTCAATAACTTTACTTTTACAGTTTGTTTCATTGAACAATGAAAACGGACGAGTTGATTGTTGCAACCCCTCCATATTTCCTAGTATGTATTTTATTCTTTTGCTGATATACTTCTGCAGAAAATTCAAAATAGATCATAAAGAACAATTCTTAAATAAAACCAGCAGATCTGAAAGGCACCCTTTGAGCACAATTAGAAACATTTCCCATCATACAGCAAAGATAATGTTTCCTAAATGCTCTTAATTTCATACATCTGTTATGCTCTATCATGAAATTTTTTCTCCTCCCAAGGCAATTTTTTGAAGGTTTCTGCCAATGTAATTCAATTTAAAGCTTTTAATGTCAGCTCAATGGGTCATGCCACTTTCTCCACATTTGTATTACGTTTAGGCAAGGCAGAAATACGATGAACACTTTTCATCATTAACCTATATTCATGACAAAGAGAAATTGCATTTTTCCATTATTTGTTGATTGTATTTGGCAATAGCTGTTAATTTTTTTGTCTCTAACATATACACAGACATGCACATGTGAATATATGCATATATGCAGAATCATTTTATATGGCGTTTGTTTAAGCCACAGGTCATCTGTATTGCTTTTAAAACTGCAAAGTGTCTTCCTCATTCACTTGTTATCAGAATATGTCTGTAATTATCTTTGACAGATTACTGAACAATCACTGACTAATTTTTGACATTGTCTTGAAACTATGTTCAAAGGATCTGACTTGACATTACTATTTATTTTTGAAAGCTATCAGTTCTGGCTGCTAAACAGTCCCCAGGTCCTACAGCAGCTTAGATGGGGTACAGCAATATTTGTCAGCAAAACATAATATTCTTGATATATGGACTATATTTTGTTCTGATTCTCATACTCTTACTGTGGAATTTGAGCTCACTTATTGTGTATTAGCTGCTACAGTATTGAAGTTGCACTTTGAATACTAGGAAAACACCTAAAAGAGGATTTTTAACTTTGTGTGGCAAGAGTGAAAGATGTAAGGTGCAGGAACACCTGAGGAAAAAAATGCATTATTTGTACATATTTTTATATATTACTATCAGTTTGGCCTTAGAATGAGAGAAATGATGTGAAACTCAATATTTTACTTGGAATGCAGGCTCTCCCTCCTCTGGAGTGACATATTTAGATATTCTGCACTCTGATAGACCAGCTTCTGAGTATACACAAACTTGAAAAGTCCTAGGGTATTCCATGTCTAGGGAGAAATATTTTGGTATGAAGGAGGTGGTGGTTCAAGATTTGCTATTACTAGGAAGCCAGGCTTCCTCGGAGTTGTCACTGAGACAAGGAAACACCTGGACTGCTCCACTTTTTCACAGTATTTGCTCATTGAAATTGCACAGACATGAGTAGCTTTGATTTTTTTAAGCCTTTGACTGGGGAGGGCCTTCTAAGTGTAGTGAACCTTCATCATTACTCTCACTCATCCCATCAGGAGCAATCTGTCTCATTCATAATAACTTGTCTTCCTCTATCACATTGTTCCCTTGACAATGGTTGAGTCTAGATTTGCTACTAGTAATTCCTGTGACCATTTTCCAGCCATATTGTAACACATTGCCTCCTATTTCCTTGAGTGTTGCATTCAAAAGATCTTCCTAAAATAGAGGTAGATGTTCCCTGCAAAGTCTCAGACTATGTACCCCTTCCATTAGACCAGCTTTGCTATAGACAGTGCCATCATACCCTCATGAATGTAAGCTCCTCTTTAAGAGCAGGTTACCATAGCTCTCACCAAATACCCGTGAAGCTCTCAGTTGAGTTTTATGTTCATTAATACTTCAAATAAGTTTGCAGTTGTAATATTTTTGCAGTAATGAGGTACTGCACCAGTGGAGGACTGAGTCAATAGAACTGATTTATAGAGCCACAGAGTTGCTTTCATCCTCAGTTGGGAGGGGGAACCTTTGTTTCCTCCAAGACAGTTTGAAAAGTTGCAGAAATGTTTTTTGTTTGTACATTTTTGACTGAAACAAAATATTTTGACATAGTTAAACCAGAATTGCCTAGTTTGGCTTGACTGAGATGGCCATGACTGGTTTATTTTGTGACAATAAAACCCTGCACTGCAGACAAATGAGGCTTCATTTGTCCCAAAGTACTAAGCAAAATAGAAGGAATACATCTCCTGCAGTGTTCTTGAGTTGAGTGACATCCATAATAGGCCGTGACATGGCTTGGTGGCAAGTCTGTAGCACATTAGTGCTCAAGATTAGTTAAAATGGCTACGTATTCTGAGAGAACCAAGCTAGCTTGCAAGTGAGATACATTTATGTTAAAAAAATCTTCTTTCCTCAACCCTGATTACTATATCTTCCTGCCCACATATGCTTTGATTTTATCAAGGGGAGAAAGTGATTTTCCAAAACAGAATTCCAACACAGGTTTTGCTGTAAATTGCTTCCCCTTCACCCTTCCTGGGATGAGGAGGCTGAAACACATCAATATCTTCTAGCAAAATAAATCGTGAATCTGTTTTCCCAAGGGAATTAGTGGCCAGGGAAAGAAAACCAAGGGGAGTTTACATTCTCAAACACTGGGGGAAAAAAAAAAAAGTCTTGGAAACAGTTAATACCATTACCAGAGCCTGGCCTTACAGCCCAGGGACACCATTCTTTGCCTCATGGCTGCACACCACCTCTACCACTGCTGCAATTGATCAGGAAAGCAGCTTTAAAATATCAGTCTAAGGCTTTCCTAATTATCTTAAAATAATCATTTAACTGCCTGAAATGAATACAGCCACAAAGCAAACCTGCCAGCTTGCTCCCTGCACACTAACAGACACAGACTAATGACCCTAGAGAGCAAGCCAGCTCTTCTGCTGCAGCATCATCTGCTCTCAAAGACTAAAGTGACGTGTCCTCTGCTCTCCACGTGCTCCGTGGACAGGGAATGAAGCCACATCACTTCTAACACAGTCCCCAAAATGACACCTGTTTCAGCACAGACACCACAGAGGGACTTTCAGAGAGGGTCCCTCGCAGCTATGCAATCAAAGATCAGTTTTCAATGAAATATTACTTACTTGAATCAATGTTGTCTTGATTCTTCGTGAAGGGTGCAGCAGGCATAAAATGTGATATTGATTTCTGAGATGTTGCCTGGTCCTTTCTTCATGGCCATTTCAAAAAATGCAAAGTATTTCTTTTCTTTCACACCACAGATCATGTCACCTTTACAAACTGGAGGTCAAGACCCTTTTATGTTGCCTCATATTTATCTCCTGTCCTTTTTTTCTCGTCCTCCTCTCTTCATCTTGCAGTTTTTCTTTCTTCTCCTTGAGTTTTTATTGCCTCTTCGGCTCTCCTCTTAGCTCCTGTTCTAATTTCTGCCTTTCCCCCTGCTCTCCTGAGTGCTTTTAGATTCTGATCTAATTTCTCATGTCTTCTCCCAGTGCTGCTCTCTCTGCTTTCTATCTTTCTGACCCTCACCTGTTCTCCTTTCTGCATCTCTGACTCCAACTCCGCTGCTCCCCTTGTGAACCACCGGCTCTGGATTTTCCTCCTTGTCATTCCCGCATTGCTCTTGGGCTGTTTTTAGCAACCATTTCAATAAAGTTGTCCCTGCTGCATACACAAATATAATGTCCCAGCCTCTCGTAATAATACAGCTTTTTTTTTTCCTAGGTTGCCTCCCATTTCTACAATTTGTGTCCATGTCTTTTTAATGAAACTGTAGAAACAACGAGGAACAAAGCTTCCTAAATCTGTAATCCGCTGCTGCCAGCCTCCCATGATAGAGAAAGGCTACTTTTTTTTTTTTTTTTTTTTGTCTCCTCGAGCCAGTGTGAATTTAAGTCTATCCCACTGGTTTGGTTTAATTAATTTAGGTGCTAGAGAGGTGTACTGATCAGAAATCATAAAGCTGAAATGAAACTCTCAGAAGTCTACAGCATGCGACAGAGAAGAATTGATATATATATTTTTTAGTTATATTTTGGAGCAAAAGATTCTTATACAAATCCCCATTTGCTGTGTCACCACAATGAGTATTTTAACTGTGGAAAGTGCCACTGGGGTTTGAGCAACAGTTAAGTCGAGCTGAGCCTGAAACAGCCTCTAATGCCAGTGTTTCCCTGATGCTCTGCATGGTCTCATTGTATCCTAATATCCAACTGATGTTACTAAGTACTCCTCTCTTTTCCCAATATTTGCAAACAACTCCTGCTTAGTTTGTGAGAGCTGAAAAGATTGCAGTGCTCAATGCCATGCTTACAAAAGTTCTGGCTGCTGTATTGACTGTCATCCCACTCTCTGAGAGCTGATCATATATATGGGAACAACCTGAATCCATATTTTGATGAACCCAAAGCCAAGATTTTGGTCTACACTACAAATACTTGTAGTCACAAGCTTGAAATTCTCTTTTAGCTACTTTGTGGTTTATTTACTTAAAATATACTCTGAAGATACTTACCAGTATACTAATTCATTAAGGTCAACATAAAAAACGTATATATTTTATCATGATTCTTTGTCAGGTTAAAAAAAAAAGCAACAGCTGATATACTATTTAAAATATATATATATATTTGTTCACATATAAGTCCCTGAAAAATAATATAAATCCATTTTCATGGCATCCATCCTTAAGTCCCACGATCCTGTTTATTTCCTTTTATATGACACTGGTTTTTGAATGGTCCAAGGACTTCTGATGTCTCCAGTTTGTATTCTCAGTCCCTGTGGACAGGTACAGCAAAAATGAGTATTTTCTGCCAGCTTATAGAAGAAAACTCTGTTACCTTTGTGCTAAGGATATGGACATCAGTCTTCCATGGTGAGAAAAAGTCCTCAGGCAGGCAGTAATCCAGGGTACCCCCATTGGAGACTCTAAGCCAAAGCCAATTAAAAGGACTATCTAGACTCCGATTGCTTTCAGCTTGCCTTTGACCCAGGAACATGCCCTTCTTTTGAACAGGAAATCAAATTTTGGAAACAAATAAGAAAGGGATGACAAATGACTCTAACCTGTGCTAATTTCCATTTCATGCAAGTTCCATGGAAATCAATAGAGCAGCTCCTAATCTCGGTAGCAATACTTCAAATTTCACATAATTCTCCTGAGATTACCTGGAGATTTTGTTTATTTTTTTCATTTTACTTAGTCATAGCAGTGTGTAGCCCAAATTAGGATATCCTACAAGATGAAACATAAAACCACAGCATGAAAGTGTTTGGCAGAATTTAAGAACACTTTCAAGATATTAAGTGGTCAGCTTTTGGGTTAAATATGCTTCAGCACTGACACTGATCTCCCAGGAATGAAACAGTCTTTACTATAAATCCTGTGCTAAGGCTTTCTCTCTCTTGTGTTCCATGATGTGCATGTCCAGCATGTGATTTCTTGTGATAGCCAAGGTAACAACTCACCCAGTCCTATGCCACTAAAGGGGAAGTTGTCTTCAGGAAGGTTTTGCTGAAAGCAATGTCACTTTTCAGAAAGTCTTCATTGGAAAATATTTTATTTCACTATAAATGCCTCTAAGGAAGAATTGAAATTCAGTAGAATCTAATATAACATGTCATTTTATATTCCAGCATTCCACCGGGCAGAGGTAACACAGTTCAGTGAAAATTCACACATTCCTTCCAACGTCCTGCTTAGCTGCAATGGTAAGTACATTTTATGTATTTTCTCTTCAGTTATATTTTCAGAAGTTGGTGGGGGTGTTTTTGTTTGTTTGTTTGTGTTTTTTTTCAATTTACAAGCTTTAATTTTTCATAAGTGTAACCACTTCTGCTTGGCAAATAGAAAGCTGAATGAAGTTGGCTCTGAGTGAATTCCTAACTGAATCAGAACCAATTGAATGGCTCAGGAAAATAGTTTTTGGAGCTTTTGTTCTTTGGGCTAATTGGTGGGATTAGTCATTAATATCAGCTTGATAATAGTGTGTACCTTAGACACCCAGAATTATTTCTACACCATGGTTGGTTACCTGAAAGATTTGAATCTTATACCTACCTGTAGACACCTTGAATTTCAGATAACATTGAAAAATAGTCCCAGGCTCAGATACCAGTGTATCTGAATCAGATGGTTCTTATGTGTTTAGTCAAAATAAATCCCTGGGTCTATACAAACCCAGACTAAGAGAAACCTGGAGGTAGGCCATACATAAATACTTTATAGAGTGTTGTGTACATTAATTAATAAATACAATTTTCTAAGAGCTTTCTGAACCTTGTATAAACATTGCTTAAACAAACGTATGCAAATTATTAATAGAAACTGTAATCTCCCTCTCTATCTATTATTCTTATTTGGCCCTAACTACTTTAATACCAGAAGATTAGAAGAACAAAACAGGTTAGCTTTGCCAAATAAGAAAAATAAAACATTCCAAAGCATGAAAGAAATAATTTTAAGGCCAAAGGCCCCTACGAATTGAAGAATAACAAATCTTGTATTGCCTCAACCTTGTTGTTTAACTAATAATGGCAAAAATCTGTGCCTCCCCTTAACTGTTAGATATTCCCCGTGACTGCAGTGTTGTTTTATGAACATGAACCAACCCTGCAATATAAGGTGACAAACAAAAAAGATGGAAAAATATATAAAATGCGCAGGAAAAAAAAAAAAATGAAAAAAGAAAAAGGGTCTACTTGCCACCTCGGGCTTTAAAACTCTTCTTACACACTTCAGCACGAAGTCTATTAAAGTGGAATATAGTGGAAATACAATATACAGCAATGAATGTCTCCAAACCAGCAATTTAGCGCTAAAGCTGAGGGCAGTTCTTATGCACCGACTTTTAATACCGAGACGATTTGTGGTCTCACAAAGTTCCTGCCTTGGGCAAGAATTGTGCTGTGCTCTAATAGGTCTAGTTTGTTGACTGTCAGAATAATGGAGAAATTGCAGCAGAGGGCCTGAGCGCTGTAAACAGCTGAGATAATTAGAAGGTCTGTCAGGAGGAGAATAAGGCTAAAGCAGTTTACGTTCTGTCACAGGGTGGAATGGGAAGTGTTCCTTCAGAAGGCTGCTGGATAATGTGGGATATGTTGCCTTATGACCTAGCAAGCTTGCTTGGAAGTGGGAGAAAAAGTGCTCCTCGTCAACCTGGTCAGCTTTCTCCACTGTCTTTCTCACTGTAGCCTTGGAGGAGTTTGTATTTCTTGTTAATAAAATAATACATCTTGCCAGCAAAATGCTGACTTGCTTTTTTTTTTTTTTTTTTAAGCCAAGCTGCTGGGTTAATAGGAAGCTCAGGCAGGGCAGCACAGGGGGGCTGAGAAAGCCATGAGGGCAGAAGGAAGCTGTTTGTGAAGGGCAGGCACTAGAAGGACCCCCTCTGCCTTACAAAAAAAGAAATGAAGTGTATGGTTGTATCACCACCTTGTCAGAAGATGCTCCTGTATCCATGAAGCAGAACCCCAGAAGTTGTATAAGTCTGGTACCTTAGTCAAGGACCTAGAGAGAAGGAAGCTGAGCAATCTAGAAATTGCTGTGACTAAGGAATTTCTAGGCAACAACAGGCCTAGGGATGAAGTAAACCAAAGTTTTAAGGCTGGTTGGTGTTTTGGGTTCTTAGTTTATGGTCTGACTTTGGGAAAAATGAAGGCTGTCTTCTCCATAGAAAGTCATCCCAGAGTTCAGAAGATGGGTAGCCAAAAAGCAACAATTTGAAATCTCTGGCATTCCAAGAAATACAGAATTAGTGTGAGAATTCAGGTACCAGCAGGACATGAAGCTATACCAAGGTTAAGGTATGTTAATGCTTAATAACAAGCAAATATTAATAAGTTTTGAGTTATAGAGAAACAGGGTGGGAGATGTGGAACAGGAATGTGGCCAAGAGACTTTTGTCCTTCTCCTTGCTCTGCTGTTCACAAGAGTCACACATTAACCTAAGGCTCCCTCCCTTGCTGAAGTGGCTTGGGGCTTTCTGTGTGTCAAATGATTTTAAAGTTGTCACTTATGGATGGTGCTGTCACTCACATCTCTCTGGGTCTGACTGGGGCAGACAAGTCTTTATATGCTGTTTGTATTTTCTTGTGGCTCTCTCTGATGATTACCCACATTTTCCTGGATCTGTGGAAAGGAGAGAGGCCAGAAGCTCAGCCTAAGACTGGATATTTTTAAAACTTGGATAGCCCAAAGCTATCTCAACAAGCAACATAAGGGACCTAATTTCATGTAAGTATTTTAGTGACATCATTCAGCCAGCAGAATTTGGCCCTTTTTCTCCTTTAACATCCCCATCCCTCCTCCCTCGCTGCATTTTAGCATAGGCTGCAGATCAGGCCTTGACATCAATATCTCCCCCTGCTCCCCCCAGTCCTTGTAAGCACCCAAATAGCTGTTGCCTTAATAGTTCGGTTGTCTTTTTGACAGGACCAGAGGAGTCTTTTTTTAAGCTCCTGCAGCACTATGCAGCAGCAGGCAGCAGACAGTGCATGATTGCAGTGGGACTTAAGAGCAAACTCCAGCTCGCTGTCAGTGGCTGCGTGCCAGACAGCTCAGCCTGCAGAGAGCAAAACCTTTCAAGAGGCTGAGCATTTAAAAGGGAGACTGTCAACATCCCTCTGAGCAGTTAGTGGGGGGATTGCCATGGAAAAAAAAAAAAAAAGGGAGCATGTCTGAAAATTGAGGTGCATTGGGAGAAGCAACCTAAAAGCGCTAATTATCTTCCTATTCCCCTCGCGTGCTTATTAAAGACCACCAAAAATAGCATCTGCTTAAGGATGGGGATTTTACCCCCTCCTCCCCCCCCCTTCCTGCTGCCTGTTAAGTTGAATGGACATCCCACCTGTCATTTGGTGAAGTGGAATCACTGATGGAAGATGGAGGCTGGCCAGAAGCCACCTCCTGACAATGAGAGGCAGGCCTGAACAACAAAGTTTGGACCAAGATCTGAACTTCTCTCACATTCAGTCCCATCTCTCACATGCTTGGATCCAGGATGTTGGCTGACACCCATCTTCTTTACATCCATTCTGTGATTATGTGTGAATGGCCCTATTGCTTCTCACTACACTCCACATAATCACTTCCATTCAGGCATAATTCTACAAGAAAATCTGCTGTCATGATGGCCAACCTGTGATGCTTTGCAGGATGAAGATTCCCTCCTAACACCAGTTTTCACCTGGAAACATACTAGTTGAGCTTTACTGGTGACAACTTCCATATTTACCATTCTCATTATTAAGTCACCTTAAACTGCAGGTTTAAATGGGAGATCTTTTCCCAAACCGGGACAAAACCACTCAGTTCTTGTCAGCCTGTGTGCCTGATTCTGACTCTTTCACATCTGTTTTATGCCTGCACAATCCCATTGACTTCAGCAGAATTGTTTCTGATCAGAATTTGATGAAGACCATATTTTCCTATGTATCACCCACGGATTATCTATAAAAACGCTGATTCGTCAGCAGTGTGGTTTATATGCATGTGTAAGTAATGTATAGAGAAGTTTGCTCTGGGGCCCCCTCTTTCCCAGTAGCCCCATTGCCTCTAATTCCTCTCCCATTTGCTTCCTTTACCCCCAAAATCTCCTGCTTCGGATTCCTCTCTAGTTTGGGTTCTGCCCCAAGACAACTGATTTTTTTTTTCTTTCTTTCTTGTCGGTTTGCTCTTTGAAATTACCAGGAAAAAAAAGTTGTTTGGGTCAGCCAAAAGAGAATTTTCAGAGTTCTGCCTGAAATTAAATTTGAACAGAAATAATAATAATTTAAAAAGTCTTAAACCAAAGACTTTCAGTACATTAAATATTTCATTTAGTTGACTGGTATTCTTTTTTTAAACTTTAAAAATGTAATTAAGTTTGGCTAAATTTGTTCTATAAATCTCCTTCTGAAATAAGAATGAAATTATTTGTTTCAAGAACCTTAAATCAAATAATTTTCTTTCTTTGCTTCCCAATAAAATTTGCACAGAATTTAAAACATATTCTGTGAATCTGTTTCTCTGAAAAAAAAATGCCTTAAAAATGGACTCTTGATTAACATGAAGAAAGAGGTGAATCAGAGCCTGTGTATTTGAGGAATCATTTACTTGCCCTGAAGGTGGGAAAACTGAACAGAGGTGAAGGCCAATAAAATCCATAATAATTTTTGGCACCAAAGCTCTTTTTTTTGGAAGTCACGTACACAGCTGTGATGAACTACAGACAATGTCATGTATCTAACCCAAAGTCATACAGCAAATTACTGGCAAAACCAGGAGTACAAGTGTGCTACATTTGGTTCTTTGCAGTATGTTAGTAACCACTTGAAAATGGTTGTTTTATACAAGTACATGCATATAAACTATACCCCAAAGTGTAATTTTCACTTTGTATTTTGATCTTTCCAGTTTTTTTTCAAGTGAAGATTGCATGTAGCAATCATGGTTGGGTGTCCTTTCTTGAACTTCTACCAAAAATGCAGTCTTCTTTCTTAAGTGAAGTATCCCATAACTTAATAACTTTTGACCTTGCAAACACTTCAGCTCCTGTCAGAAGAAAATTACAATAAACAGTGCTATGCAAAGAAAACAAAATTATTATCATGCAAGCTAATAAGCAATTACAAAGGGCAAATTACTTGTACCCTCTGCAATTTTTTGCCATTAGGTAATTAACATCAGAAGTATTAATGATAATTTTAACAAATTACCATATAATTATAATGTGTTTCTTCATTTACTCATACACATATTACAAACCTTTCTAAGATTTGTCTATTAATTGCAAATACATTATTTATTGGCTTAGCTGTGTAACAACTCACACTGGTAACTAAGCCTATTAAAATAAATACAGTACTGATCATAACTAGCTCTCAGTCTATGATCACCAACTCAAATTAAGGCTCAAATGAAAAACTGTTGTAGGTCACAATGTTCACTGGGATCACCGACCTAGAAGTGTCATTTCTCTTATACTAACTTCATCTGAAACAAAAACTAGGAGTAGAAAAAATGCACTCAGAAGTTTACAGGGCCAGCACATACTGGTGGCAATGCTGCTTCTTAGATTAATTAATTTTGTAACATTTCCACAATACAGTTTTACTTAGTGTACTTTTCATAATCTAATTTTAGTTGAATTGCTTTGCACAATCTGCTCAAAATGTGTTTACAATTCAGAATTGTTAGAGTCCCCTTTTCATTTTGTGCTTAGCAGCGTTTGTAAGGTCCCTCCAAAGTGGTGAAATATATCAGGGGAAGGCTGCCAAAACCATTTTCTATACTACCATAACATTCAAAGTTGCTGGGGCCAGGCTTGCAGTGTTTCCCAGGAATTGTTTCCTAGATGTAGGTAGACACGAGTGTGAACTTAAGGAACACACCACAGATTTTTCTGTGGGAAGAAGATTTTGGATGCGGAGTGTTGGAAAGCTGATTCCAAATTACCCATTTCCAATTTGGGAACAGATATGGCCCATGTGACCTAAGCATCTTGTCAAGACAGCTTGAATTTGAAATTGTGAATATGCATGTGGATGAGCTACAGACCTGAAATGAGTCACTCAACGAAATGGCAGATCTGTCTGAAGAGATGGAAATTCACCCTTCAGCAAAAGGCCAGGAGAAAGCTCTCAAAATTTATCTCACATGAGATACAAGTCTCATGGCTTTACTCTAACCCCCTTGGACAATATCAGTTGTACATACAACATGTATATTTAAAAAAATTCATGACCCCCTGCTGACGATTGATGAAAAGGGAAACGGCTTGGAATAAATTATTCATTACTGAACTGCTCAGCTTTGGCAACAAATCCTCAGGTTAAGGGAGAAGGGGAGCTATTCTAGGTGTAGTGGTGTGTTACAGCCATTTCCAAACCTGGATGTTTCAGCTTTGTGACCAGTTGGTAACATCCTGCCAGTTTCTTAATATTTATTTATTGATTTATTTTGGTGGGCTCCTGCAGAATTCTTCCTCTGGAGAACCCCTGTCCTTCACAGGACTCGGGATTCAGAGGGACCAAGCAGGGTTACTTCTCCTTTAAAAAAACCCACTGTGTTTCCTTTCCTTATAAAGACTGTGGTTCTTGCTCCTGTATAATCCACCTTGAACTTTACTTGTACTAATACACTTTTCTGCCCAAGGTCCATCACACCTTCAGAATTACCCTTATGGATGTAGATAAAAGCAGAGAGTGATAGCATTCAATGGCTTTTCAACAGTACCCCGGAATTAATAGTTAAAAAAAACACAACAAAAATCACATACTGGTTATCTGGCTGGTTGAGTAAAAGACTAAACTCCCTCCCGTGCTTATGTTTATTAATGTTGAAGGGATCTGAGGGATGGACCACAAGGCTGAATATATCAGGATGAAGACTGAGTGAAATCTTTACCCCACTAAGACCCATGACCCAACTTACCCCCTCCAGGCAGGGCAGGGCTGCACTCCAGCTATTGCTGGCCATTCATTTCATGGACATGGAACTTTTCATTTTTTAATTAAGAAGAATGATTTTCTTCTGCCACTGCCATTTCCAGCTGCCTGAACAGCTATGATGACACCTTACAAAGTTGCCATTACATGGGTGATATTAGTATTAATCACACGTTGCTTGATACTGTAATTGAATAGTTTTTACGCAGATGATATTAACTGATAAAATATGGCATCCTCATGAGAAAACATTACCTTGAAATATTAGAGTTATAATATGTTAATTTCTATGGAGGATACGACTACAGATATATGAGGAGATGTAAATTTCCCAGCACTTCTGCTGACAATTTCCATGTCAACATAATTCTTAGGAATTCATACTCACTATTTTGTGATGACTTATATGATGATGTATAACAACTTAAGGGGTTTTTAAAATGCAGTATTTTGACTAATGCAGTTTGGTAAATAGCACGCAGGACTGGTTCTTCCTTTCAGTTCTGGGAATGCTGATGCAAGCTCCTGGCATCACCAGGAAGTCACCAACCTGAATGTCAAAGCTGAAGTGGGTGCTCAGACTGCTCTGGGTGCATTGAAGCTGTGTTAGCAGTGAGAGAAAAGGTGCTGGTGGGAGGCAGCAAGATCCCTACTTCAGTGTTACAAATTGAGGGTAATATAGGGGAAAAAAGGAGGAAAAAAAAAAAGGTAGGTGGATAAGGGAAGTTTCTGCATGTCTTGCAAAGCTGTTGGAAATTGAGCTTTAGTCTGAAATCCATGACCATCAACACATAGTCAAGAGAGATTATTCTCTCTGTAGCCTCTCAGTTCTGATCTATCTTATGTTTTCCTTATGCTGTGGGGGGAGGGAGGTCCTCAAGAAACACTGAGTCTGACTGTCTGTTTATTGGGATATACTGAAATGAACTGTGTCAGGGCCTATGCTCACCCTGAACTCTTGGACAGGGAACACAATGTCCACAGCAAGCTGCCTCATTTCTTGCTCCAATTGCTAGTGAGCAGCTGACACCACCACAGCTCCACTGGCCTTGCTGGCTTCTGACTTAACACTGATGCTCTCTGCAGTTTCCTTGAGGGACAACCTGGGATAACCAGATAGATCAGCCTTAGGAGTACAGAGGGACGCCCCAAAGACAGGAGAGGTGACGGCAGTTGGGGTTCTTGAATCCAGAAAAAGGCAGCTAACCTGGTTGTCTCTCTCTCTCAGGCTAATCTGAATTAATTGGTGCTATTTGTGCCTTTGATACTCAAATGCAGAGCCCGGGGGTGGGAGTTCTCATGAAACAAGTGGCCACTTGGGAGAGCCTTCCCAGGTCCAATCATGTCATGGGCTCATTTGTCTCCCACAGTAATTCACTACTCACTTCAGTCAGTTTAAATGTAAAACAGCTGCTGCTGCTTAGCCCTCTTTTAAGGTATCTAACCAGCAGCTTTAAACCAATCCTGAATGGGGCCCATCCCATAATAGTCTCCCTCACAGTGGTCATTTGGAAACAATTAACCCTTGATTCAAGATCCTCTTAAAGAATCTTATTCCAGGCCTTTCTCTCCTGCAGCCTATTGCGTTGGTGCCTTGCCCCTGGGATGGGAACAACTTTATTCTTTGGGATCTCTGGGGCTTGTGAAGCATCAACCAGAACTGCTGGGGGTATTGTATGGACTTTGCTCCCCCTCCCATCCATCTCTACTGAAAAAAATGGGAGCTCTCAAATCAAAACAGACTGGTGTTTTATTAAAAAAAAAAAAAAAAAAGTTTCCTCTCTTCCCTCCTCCTCCTGCAGTACCTGGGGGTCTTGTTCGCTTTGCACATGTTTGGCACTGCTGCTACCCCTCACCTCGCTCAGTCTCTGGTGATATGATGAACTGGAGATTAATCTCTTTTAAGGAGAAGCACCTGGCTTTGAGCTAATAAAATATCAATTTGTAACAGGGAGGAAAAAGCTCAGTGAGAGGGCTGCATGCTCAGGGTTTGAGACCCGATTTGATTTGGGCATTTTGTGTCACTCAAGAATTTTAGGCTATGCTCTGAGTGCTTCGAAACAGTTCTCCACACATTGGTCTCAACTTTCTCCCAAAATGCTGTTTTTGCACTGGTGGCCTTTGCTTTCATTGAGGGTATCTCCCAGCTCTGAACCCTAGGAGACTGCCCCCTCCCAAGCACCCCCCTCTACCTTTCTCTTCCAATGGCTCCATAGCCAGATGTGCTGGCCCCTTGCTGGGATGTTAAACTGGCAACACCCTTGATCCAGGCAGACAGACACTCAATAGCCAACTTCTGGAAAACCTCCCCCTGCACTGGCCAGCTCTGACACAAACCAGCTGAAGACATTGCAATGCCAGAAAGTGTTACAGCTGGGCTGCCTGACAGATTGGCAGCGCACACTCTGATTTGGGGACCGTATTTGGGGGCCTGCAAAGTACTCACTGTCCAGGCACTGAGCCACTAATCACAGTTTACATTAGGCAATCAGATACTTTTCCACTACCGAATGATCTGCTCTTTTTTTTCCTCCCTCTTTTTTTCACCTTGCAGGACCCTGTGTGTATACAGTACCCCCCCTGCCTCACATCTGCACCAAGTTTTAAGCTGTATCTAATACACAGCTACTAACACCAGCTCAGGCAGTGACAAGGAGCCCAAATCCCTGCTGCTCTGATTCCTCCTCCCCACTCCCCCAGCCAGACTTTTGCCTGTTTCTATGCTAAACCACTTGATTAATTTAACCTGGGGGTTATCTAGTTATAGAAAAATCCTACAGGACTTCATACGAAAAGCAAGGTTTTATGTCATTCTATAGGAGTCTGTTAGCCTATAGAACCTGATGAGTGGTTTGAAATGCAACTCCAGAGATCAGATCTTCAGTGAAAACAATAGATTTAGGAGTAATTTCTCTGGCATGCTGCTGGCTTAATCACTTTTACATAGAAGTGTTTCATTAGGAATGAATCTATGTCAGCCCCATATGCCAAGTCTGATTTCTGCATTGGCCCAGCCATGATGCTGGAGATATATGTTCGTGTAAGCTAAGTGTGCCATGGCTGGATGTCTAATGAATATGGCCTCATTTACAATAAGAAGGACTTAGACCTGGCTACGACCCAGCATTTCTATTCCAAAGAAATGCTGACATTTTGGAAAACGTGGGGCTCTGCTAGAAAGAAGAGCTGAAATTTTTTATATTTTCCAAGCCAAAAAAGGTGCTTTGAAAAATATGTACTGTATTAAAATGTTAAATACCAGTTAGGTGCCAATTTAAGAAAAAATATATAAACACAGAACATGGAAATTCATATTTTAATGTAAACATTGAGCTGAAATTAACAGAAATGTTTTGATCTTGGTGAAATGAGATATCATAACTTCTTCTCACCAATGTTTTTGCCACAGCTAATCTATTCCTCTGAAAATGTTTTGATTTTAATGAAGCTGTATGGTTTCCACTGAATAATTTGTAAAAAAAAGGAAAGCAAATTGCACCATGTGAGCGGGCCCCAGACTTGTCCCATTGAAGAAGGAGTCATCACAACCCTTCTGTGGTTTCTTGGGGAGAGTGAGCACCTGAGGTTCACTGTTCACCTTGAGAACAGGAAAGATGCTCTAACAAATTTTAAACTGTACTTGTTAGGGTTAATACTGCCCTCTTCACTTTTCCAGTCATTGCAACCAAAAATCACTTTGCCAATTATGACTCAATTTCCCTATCTCAAAAGTGGGAGTATTACTGTTTACTCACCTTTCTTAAGGTCTCTGCCTAGGTAAAGCACTTGTAAGCACATGTTTGCCTTATTACCCAATTCCTGTGTGTAAACACCCTGCAAATGTGGAGAAATGGGCACTCGTGCTGTTGTGTAGATGCAATTAAAAAAACCCACCTACAAACCCAAGAAAAGGGTTTATTTTGGACCCAGATTGTAGTTTCATGGTTCCCAGGGCAGAGCTGAACCTTGCCAGGCTGTTCATTTCCTTCGCAGGTGAATCTGGGATGTGACAACTGAGAAACCCTCATGATGACAAAATGTGAGCTTTGTGAGAGGGAAAGGACATCAAATCAGTGCCTAGCTCCATCACACATACATACACAGCACACACACATACACACTTAGAGTTGGAGGGAAAACAGAGTGGACTTGAGAAATGTATTAGGCATTCAGGCAACTTCAATGCGCCACTAATAAAATTAAGTGTTGGAACATAAATGTTTTAATTTTAGTGCGAATGCTCCAAGCAATCCCCCCTCCTGCACCTTTCTCTTCCCCCCCCCAGCCTAGACTAATCCATTTAGAGACAAATTTACATTTTATTTCGCCAAACCCTATTAGCATTAATATAAAGGTCAGCATTGAAAAGGCAGCTTCAGAAGCTAATGTGCCAGTGTGCTGTGCTCTGTGACCAGATGAGGGCACGTGGGTCTCTCACCCACTGAGTCTGACAAGAATTTGTAATTTAGGAGGGCGGTTCTCCTCTCCAAACATCCCCATAGCTCAGGGAGATGACCAGGCCACTCTCTGGAAACCAAATGGGACTTAGAAGGAGGGAGAGAAATCACTCTATGAAAAGCCATTTTGCACACATTTGGTGTGCAAAAGGCATTGACAATATTTAAGGGCTTTTGGGGGGGAAAATATTCTATTTGGAAACATTTCAGCTCCACGTGTGATGTGCCTTGGGTGTCATTTAGTATAGATATTATTAACAGGTTAGGTGGGATGTAAATAAGAGCAGTGATGGTTGGGGGATTTGGCATCTCCAGGTTCATCGTTGGCTTCTGGTGGAGTACCCTTCACTGCTGAGTGATGATTGCCAAGCCCTGAAGAGAAAATTAGTCTGGTTTCAGAAGTGTAATACATTTGTACAAGAACTGCATGAGCTTGATGTGGTTTGTGGTTTGGTTCCAGCAGAGAACACTGCCCTGGGAAAAAGCTTAATAACCCGGGGTAATCCCATTGAATGTATTGGGCCTTCATGTGTGTATAAAGTTACTTATGTGCTAATTTTTCAGAGGATCAGAGCCAAGGATCTTGACCATGCATGCTGGACATCTAATTGACTCATAGTTTTGTGTCTAAATCATGTGAATTTCAGCTCAAGTTTCAAACAGATGTTTGGTCTGAAATCCAAAGTGTTAAAAAGGAATGAAGTCAGCTTCATCTCTTGGATCAAGATCCTGTGAAATTCCTATTTTTGTCCAATCAAAAAGTAGGCACCAGTGTAGAGCTGAATGCTCCAAATTAACATCATTCCTCCAGGCAAACTACATCATGCATGGCATTGATTTCTTCCCCTTTTACACTGTGGGGTCTTCCTCCTCCTCCTGCTACTGCTATTACTACTAATCCAACACTAAAAAGCCAAAGATCTATTTAAAAGAAACCCTGAAAATAATAAATCTCAAGACCCAAAGAAGCTCTCAAGCCACTCTAGGCTGAGCTGTCTAATTCAAGAGCAAACTGATAGAGCAGGTGGACATGCCAAATGTCATTAAGTTTGCCAGAGCCCAGCCCTGAGGAACACAAAGGTGAGAAGTATATTCCCCAACAAATGACCCCTGACCGGGAACTCCCTGCTACCAGTCCTCCTTGCTTTTAAATTAAACCAGTAAGCCTACTTGAGTGTCTAGCTTGAGTGTTTCATTTGATTCCACTCCAGGGGAAATGCAGCCTCTCAATTAAGCTTTTAGATTTTCACATGTGAAACGAAGGCTTGGAGGCTCCTGGAGCCCACGTGGAGAACTGAGGCAGGAGATCTGCATTCGATTGCTGCCTCTACTACATCCAATGGTCTAATTGTTTCACTCCATGCCTCAGTTTCCTTCTCTTATAAAAGTCCATGTCTGAAAAGCACTTTTAAAAACTCCAGGTGGAAATATGTGTAGTATGTCTTTTGTTTGTATGTTCTGCCAGTGTCTCTATGTCTTCATGGGTCCTCAGGGTTGTATTAATGATCTTTTACTCTCTTTTCAATGTGCTCAAACATAAACCCATAAATTAATAATCAATAGAGAAGCCCAGATGTGTCTCCATAGGTGCGGGAAGAAGGAATACCATAGTTTTCATACCATCACATAGGCAGACATTTGGAAGATTAGGGACTGCTGAATGCATCACTAGGGATCAGCACAAAGTTATTTGCAGTTGTTTCTGTAATCATGTTGCTCAGGAAGAAAATTCACAGTATGTCTTGCTGCCTGTCTGCCTGCCTCCCAAACATGTACCCTGCCACCTGTGTGCAGTGCTGGGGTGGTGTTAATGCCCTGTGCCTTGCTAGAAGCCATATAAATTAATTGACTGGCTAAACACCTGCTCTGTGTTTGTTTGTTTTTTCCTTCTTTCATTTTTTTTTCTTACAGGTGTGGGTTTTTTTGTTGTTTGTTTGTCTAATCTGTTCTGGAAATTTTCTAGGGCCATAGGTAGTTTTCATACATAGAAAATATAAAGCTGGATATTTGTGGGCTCAGTTAACATGAATAGGGATGGCAAAATCAGATACTCTGACCCACACATTCAAATTAATCAATATAAAGATCCCAATTTCAGGCTACAGAAGTGAACTTTTAGTAATATACATTTAATCCCAGAGACTCCAAAGTCTCCAAGAAGGACTGGTTCTATCTTTCCCTTTCACACTCCCGTGTCAACTGTCTCGTTTCTTTTCCTCTCATTTTTGGAGAAGAAAGTTGATAGTTTAGTTTTCATCCTTAGTTTCCTGCAGGAGTGACTTTTACCCCATCTTGACCTTGCATACACAGTTGGATGGGCATTCCTGCCAATTACTAAATTCATTCAAGTTTAGTGAGAACAGCTGAACAGAGATAATAGGCTATAAGAATGCACCCAGGGAGGGAAAGATCTTCACCTGTGGTTGGTATCACCTAGCAGGGAAACCACATCAGAGAGTCACTGCCAATGCTCTACTCACAGGCAAAGCTTTGGCTGCTCCTTCTAGCTTCTGGCACACCAGAAACTCCAAGGATGACCTTGAATGCCATGGGAAACACTCGTCTTACTGCTAGCTACTGGCCTGTTTGTTTCTTGGAAGAACAGCTTCACTGAGCAAGAAAAAATCGAGGAAGGCAATTTCACCCAGAGTCTCATTTCCTCAACACATCGAGTGTGCAACTCCCTGCACTTCAGTAAAGACTCATTTAAATGGTCCTAAAGGTACTTATGAGAATGTGTGTCTCCTTACTGCACCATCTCTTTGTGGGGAAGGACTTTGTTATGTGACGATTGCTGTCTCAAAATGTTGATGTTCCTGTCAGAGCTGAAAGAGAAGCTCGCCTCAGTGATGGACAAACCTGCTAAGGCAACAGGTAAGAGTGCTGGAACTGAATAGGTGAACAGACCTTTCTTAATTTTAAAATGTTTAAAATTTTGGACAGATAATCTCAAATGTGTTAGGTTTGGGTTTTTTAAAATATTTTTTTAAATCCCAGTTAGTTGGTTGTTTTCCTTTGGGCAGGCCCCAGGAAAACAGCTATTTTGTGAATATTTCTGTCCCTTGTTTTGTCTAAGGTGAATGGAGCCCCAGTAGGGAGGTACCTAACTCTTGGCTTTATTGACTGCATCTGCAGAGTCTGGGCCAAGTCTTCTGCTCGTGCACATCAGCTCTACAGAAGCCAAAGAAGCCACAATAAATGTGGGAACTGTGGGCTGTGAATGTGTCCCCTAACGCTCACTACAACTCTCAAAGTCTGGCCCAGCTTCACTAAGTGCAAAACTAGGAAGGAGCATTTTTTTTTAGGCACTGTTTTATTAGCTGGTTGTTAAAATTCTGTTTGGGAATTTGGAAGGGAGATCCGTGGCTTCTTAAAAGTCAAGATTTTTGGAAGTATCCTGATAGCTTCTTTCTGGCAGAGGTCTGGGTTGCTCTTCACTATAATTGAAGCCCACAAGAAGTGACTTTACATCTAATTTAGTTCAGATGGGGAGGGGGGAAGGAGCAGCCCTGAGCAGTTAATTCTGTACAAGGTGATTTTTGATTCACTAAACCCAAGCATATATATTTTAGTTTAATAGTGACCTACCCTTTGTAAACATGTGTAGAGGAGACTGTGGGTCCCCTCAACGACATCTGAGTGGGATAATGTGGCACTAGAGAATTAAAGAGAACCAGACACCCAGCAGTGAGGAAGATATCAAATTAAAACTCTTTAAAGAAATCTCTCACTTCCTACTTGCTAAATCACTTATTCTGTAAATGTCTTTGCTGTTGGTGCTGCCACATACAATGTGATCAATAGTCTTATTCTCTAGTGTCCACCTCGTTGAAGAAGATGCTGAGCAGGAGAGAAAGGGGATGGGATGTGGAGCGAGGGGGCTGGGAGGAGGAAACTGTACTTGATCCTTATGGAAGTCAGTTAAAATTAATTGGAAAAAGCTTTTAAAGACCTAAGATGAAGACCAAATGTATCTCAGACCTGCGGCCTCATCCCCGACACTGAATGCGAAGGTCATTGCAAAGCTGTAGATTTATGCGGAAGGCTTGGGTGATGGAAAATGAGACAAAAGCATTTGGATTTTATTATTCCATTTACTCTGACCCTGGGCCATAAAGGGTTTGGAGAGCCTGTTTTATGTATTCAGCTGGTTGCCACACTGACAAGCATTTGGAGCCACTTAAATAAACCACCCCAACCCACAGCTGCAACAACACCATATCAAATACAGGTTAGAGTTGAAA
This sequence comes from Florisuga fusca, assembly GCA_038090715.1. NCBI lineage: Eukaryota > Metazoa > Chordata > Aves > Apodiformes > Trochilidae > Florisuga > Florisuga fusca. Next base: position 5,011,570 of record JAAWXA010000037.1, read on the forward strand.
TGTAGAGCCAGCAGCACAGCGTCTCCAGCAGGTGCATGCAGAGTGTTTTTTAGCCCCCTTGGTTTTGGAATAGTTCCCTTATTTATCTGTTGGCTTTGATTTAAAGACCATTTAATCATCAGTATAGATTCCAGGTTAAAGAATGAGCACTTGCACTACCCTAGCAAGTCACTTCTGTTCCTCTTATTTCCTGATTTTGCAAGGAACTGAGACAGTCTGAAAACATCACTTTTTGGGCCAAAGCTGGACAATTCCACCCTGCCTGCCCCTTTCCCAGGCTGCTCTATACGTCCACTGAATCCCTGATTCCTGGCAGGCACCACTGCTTTGGAGCAACAAGAGACGGGGGAGAGTAATGAACAGAAAGGATGGAGAGGGAGTAAGACTCTTGCTTAAAAAGAAGGGAAAATGGAGCATATGTTTGGACTGGTGACTGCAAAACTAGGCATCCAGGCGTGCTGGGAAAAAGGAAAAGGCAGACAGTCAACTGCATATCCACTTGCTCAGAAATCAGTGGGAAACCTAATATCGAGTTTCTTAATGTATCTTGCATGCTCTGTGTAACATGTTGCAATCCTCCAGCAGGCTGTAGGATGTCTCATACCTACATGAAGGTGGAGAGTTAAGCTTAAGTAATCCACAGACATTCAGAACATCACCCTGCCTGCTCTGCTTTTGTTCCAAGTTTCCACTAATTTTGTGTGATTGCTCATTCTCTTGCTTTCAAAGGGCAGCATCACTAGTGTGGATGCAAGTTATGAAAATTGCTCTTTGCTCACACGTGCTAAGTTGCTCATTTATTAGATTTAAGGAAAGCAATTCACCTTTAAGTAGGGAGCACAGCTATTCAGGACAAAAACGTTTAACAGGCAAGAGAGTTGAAAAAAATGGCAAAAGAGTATGTCAAATACATTTGAGTAACAAAAAATTCCAATGTCCTCTCAATACTTACTAGCTGGAGTAAGAGGTTAATTTATGTACTGTGAATTTTGCACTCAGCCCTCTGAGAGGCTGTTCCTTCAGAAGAGTCAAAACGTGATGGTTGAGATGAAATCTTGGAAAAAAAATTCACTACACTAGTTTATATTTTCTAATTCTGGCTAGATAAGCAGAAGACCATTGTTTGGAGGACTTTTAAATCCTAAATTCACATTTTCTATAGTTTATTTTCTCCTTATCGCATTGCCATGAGAATTCTCCTAACCAACACCTCTAGTCATGTAGTATTAATAATATTATAACAAAAGCTAGAGTAGGCAGGGCATCTTGCAGTCTTTTAATTTAATCATATTTTGTGTTATCCAACTTATTATTTTCAGGCATTGCCTAATCTACATGATAATCTAGAATAACATAGAAACTGATAATGTTTAACAAAATTCAAAGCCTCTTTTCAAATTAAGCATCTCTTTTGAGAGGGAAAGGACAATAGTATCAACTCTTGCTTTCCTAAAGAGGATGCAGTCACCCCCATCTTAGCCTTGAGGACCATGAAAACTTTAAGGAGATGCAAGTAAATGCAAGCCCAGACTAGAACTACCAACCTCTCTGCTCCCCTGCATTTTTTTTTTTTTTTTTTTTTTTTTTTTTTTTTTTTTTTTTTTTTGAGCTTGTGGTGTAGTCATGAAAAGTGAGGATGTTCTTCTATGACTCTCAGATAACTGTCTCACACCTGTGGTGGTCACCCTTCAACGAGCAGAAATGGGTCACTGGAAATGCCCTTTTCCTCCACTAACTATGATGATATCAGATGTAGACATCTCAATTATAGACATGTAAAGTTATATGAGACAAGCCCCAGGCACAGTCACCTTTATCGGCTTTATCATGGCAAGGGCCTTGTGTCTGTTCTCTCCTGCTTTCTGCCTAGAGCAGGCAACAATTTTGTCTCTTTATTTCTGAAATGCTCATTTAATTCATGTCACTGGGCTCAGCTTCGAAATATGTGAGTGAGAGAGAATTGTGTGGGCTAGCAAGAGGCTCAAGAAACTGAAGGTCTACCCTGGCCCTATACTTAAAGGAACTGAACCTGAGCCAAATTTTGTGTGGAGCTGTTGTCTGTAACACAATCTGAATGAACTCTTGATCCAAAGCTTTCAGGGGAGCCCAAAAGCCAGGGCTCAGCTTTTTATTCAGTAATTATTGATGCAGTCTCAATATTCAATATTGGAGCAAACTAATTTGCAGGCCTAATCTTCCTACATCTGGAAATGAATTAAAAACAATTCCTATTTACTTATGCATAATAATTAATCTTACTGGATTAGGAGGAGCTGATACCTTAAGTGCTTCACCAGGGACATTCTCTTGTGTTTTATGGATATTTAACAGCAGAACTGGTGAAAACTAGAGGGTTTTTTCTGTGTTAAAATTTTCCAGTTTTGTTGCAAAAAACAAAAATTCATAATCTGGAGCAAAACCCACTCCAAACTGAATCATTATTGGGTTTGAAGCTTCCTTGTTGAAATATTGAAAACTTTCTGTGTAAAGCAAATAGCTGCTGCATAAAAATGTGCAAATCCAGTCTTAAACCAGCTGATGTTGTATACACTTACATGATGCTAGCAATGGCTGGGACAATTTACTAAGGTTAATAACCTACACAGTTCTGACTTGCTAGAGAAAGAGAACTGGGAAAACTTCCCTTTAGTTGTGAAAAGTTAAAAACTTCCATAAAACACTTACGTGGTCTGAAGGAAAGAATGAAATTATAACAAACTCTGGATGGTTTCCAGCATCCAGAATTGGTTCCTTTCTGTCTAGCCTAATCTCCTTTTGGCTACACTTGATAGGAGAGGTGCTGGTATGTAACAAAACTGGCAATCCCATACTGTGGACCTTCAGCCAAATATTAACTGTGATGTCCATAATGGTCAGAGAAGCAGGTGAGAAAGATGGGGAGAAGGAGATGGGTCCAGGAATTACCCTATTACTAAGTGGAAAAATTGGGGCCATTTGTGTCATAGTACAAGCCAGCATAAGAAATTAGTATTGGCCTGTTTAATAAATTTAAAAAAAAAACCAAACCATAACCACCCCCTGTACAGCAGTTCCTGCTGATCAGAAACTTTCTCTGAAATTGGGACAGTTGTATTTTAATTGACTTTTTCCTCTACTGCATTGTATTGGGAAATCAGCTCTGATATACTTGTAGCAAGGTGGAAAAGAGCTGAACTCCGGTCAGATTTCTGTAGCGATCAGATGGTATTTATTTGCTGTGGTGCTCTCTTGGGCTAGATTCAAACTTGGGTTCTGCAGCTTACAGAGTAAATCTTGAGAGCCTCAGATGGATATTACACTGACTAAATTTAGAAATATTAGCAATTAAACCTGAAGTTGGGTTCCTTTTCCTTGGCGTTCCTATGAAATCTTGCATTAAGGAGAGAACAGGCTGAAAATAAGAGCTGGTGGACTAAGGAGGAGGATAAAAGATTCATGAATATTTCTGCTAATAAAAAGTGCTGAGCTTGGCCTTTTTGATTCATGGGGTCATATTATGCATTATTTTTAAGTATTCACATGACCTCCAGGAATTTGTTAAGCTTTCATAAAAGTAGAAAATTCCCTGATACTTTAGAGCAAAGTATGCTTTTAAAGAGCACCTCTTATATTCAGACATCTTAATTCCAATTCTAAGCAAAATACTGTTTCTCCCAGTATTAAAAACATAGCCCATGTTAACAGAGTAGATATTTATTTGTTCTTTCCTAGGAAAAGTGCAATCTCCTTATTTTGAGGATGTTCGCTACTTATTATGTCACTTATTTAAAAAAAAAAAAACAAAACAGTTTTAGGCATCTAAGGAGAAGGCAGAGTGATACTATATGAGCTAGCCAGGCAATCTTATTGCTGACTCAACCAACAGCCACGGCCAAAGTGGTTTTGAATGCCCCATCACCTGCATAATATTTCTGCCAAGTTTTCATGAATATTTCTGACTAACAAAAGCATTAGGAGAAAATCAGTATCTGTTTTCAAGCTGTTGAATGGTGAAAATAAAAAAGGAAAAATAAATCACAAATATTAATAGGGAAAAAATAAAAAAAAAACCCGAACACGAGGAGAAAATCCTGGTCTAGTTGCCTCTAGTGTAACTTTGTGAAATACTTTTGCTGGTTTTATGTCCTCAGGCCAAATGCAGGGTCTGAACAAAACACAGCCCTGTCGAGCAAACTGCTTCCTAGCTGCAAGCATGGCGACCATTCCTGCAAACAAAGAGAGGGGAAAATATGTAAATTTAAACAAATTCACACTTCTTTTTCCTTGGAAAAAAAGCTTTCATGTTATTTGAAATAGCCAGACTGCTAGAGTAATGTTCTTACATATAAATGGAAATCCTTTTTGATATTTACACTACTGATTTCTGCACTTTCTTTAATCTCTGCTTTCAAATTAATAGACAATAACATCAGATTCCTTCCTTGGCTCACTCAGCACTTGTGCATATTTACCCAAGTGTCTAGAGTGGAGATTGTACACATATCTCTAATCCACCTGCCTATGTTAGTTAAAAGCCCAGATAAAATCAGCAGCACTTAAATCTTAACCTTTTAAGTCTGAAATGTTTTTAAAGTCTGGGCTCATGGCAACTCCACTGGAGAGGGAGGGAGAGGTGGAAGTTGAATGTAAAATATTTCACAGCTTGAACTATTGTTTCTTTCCAATGGAAACTAAGCTCAGGAGTCCCACAAGAGTGTTACTCTGAGAACATTAGTAATGCTGACCAGCTCATAAAGTTTGCAGCCGTGTTGAGTGCTCCTCGCCTCCTAGAGTCAACTTCATTTTCCATCCCATCGATATACTGCTCCTGAAAGCCTTTGCAAGCAAAAGAGAAACACGAGGAGTGTGAGCTGTGATATCTGGCACTCTCCTTCTCCATCTTTGCCTTTTGTTTCAGTGTTTGGCTCTGGAGTCTTTAGAGGCCACTGAGTGATTTAACACCTGGATGGCCCCTGGACAGTGAAGATTCTCTAACAGCCTGTTGTGCTCCCTTCTTTCTTAAATAGTGTCAAATCTCTTGTTGGCTTCCTTCTGGAGCTGGCCCTGAGTGAACAGATGCACCTATTCCTCGGAGAATGAATAGTTTGTTTATGTAGAAGAGATGAATGGGGCAGTAAGGCCGTCTAGGTCAGTTATTTAGCATGAAAAAAGCCATCAGGATCACCCTGCAGTATTGCCCAAGGAAGTTTGGAGCAGCTGAGGACAAAGGTGTACACACATCCTCCTCTTCCAGCTCCTCGGGGAGCACTTTAATTAGGAAGGAGGGCAAATTACTTGGGATGCTGAGTGCAGAGGTATGGGGACAGGCAGTCCCAGGCAGGGCTCCTGGGAGGCAGCACTGCCAGAGCAGAGCAGGGGACAGCAACCCCAACCCGTGGGTGTTCCCCGGGCATCTCTTCAATCCGTTACACTTCTCCCTGAGTCACACATCTCTTACATCTGAGACTAAGCATGAAGGATTTTTATTTTTGTTTACTCCCAAGCTGACACCAGGGGAAAGGGCTAGCTGGGAATGTGGATGGGGAAAGTATGCGTGCATCTTTCTTTTTGCCCGTCTCTTTTTCTCCCAATCCAGCCTCAACAAGAGTGCCTATAGAATATAGCATAATGCTGCATTGTTTGCTTAGGGATTTAATTTCACTCCATCACAAGCTACCATCGGAGCCCCTGTCATTGCAATTTGTCACACTTTTTTGTGTGCTATATCTCACTGAAGTCACATCTCCTCCTCAGCCCGTTGCATAATCTCCTAGTCTGGAACAAAGCTCTCCAACATAATGAAAGAGGTGAAATCAGGAAAGGGAAAGTCAATGGTTACCGTTATCACTATAGAACTTGCTCTGACTGGCTCTGCAGGTTCAGGCACACCACGCAAAGCAGAGTAAGAAGGACATGCTGTGTGTGTTTTGTTTTTTATTCTTTTTAAAAAATTTATTTATTTTCTTATGTAGCCCATTTATTGGACCTGCAGGCAGCTCCATTGGCTGCTGAGAGATGTAATCCTATTCCCTCCTGCAGACCACCAGCCATAAAGAGGCTGCGGGATGTCCCACTGGCCCACCAGGGAGTTGAGAGCCTCCAAAATAGATATCACAGGGAAAGCAGTGGAGAAATCAGTTTGCTTTAAAGGAGGGGATTGACTCATGTCTCAGGCTAAACCCACAATAACTCTGTGCTTAGGAAAAATACCCTAAACAGTCAGAAAGAAGACAGAATAACGTGCTTGAAAAGAAAAGGGGACATCTGCCAAAATAAGCAGGATTTTGTTTTCTATAGAAGGGTGGTCAAAGAGTCTGTTATGTGTTGAAGGCTGGACTTCAAAACGTAAGCTGAGTGCTTAAAGTTTATGGGGAATGATATGGTAGCTCATAAGGCTGCCCATGTGCTGAAGGCTCCATGCCTTGCTGCACTGCTTCAACAAGGACTTGAGTTTCCTCCTCTCGTTGCTCATGGGGCACTCTGATGATGTCTTAGTGTTCTTGCTCAGTTAATAAATTAGAAATTTGAAGGAAATTGAGATTCACTTACCATGACATCACTATAAATGGCATGCTGATGCTGAAAAGCCAATATACACTAGAGAAAGGGGCTTCATGACACCCGCTATGGATGTGGCTATTGCTAGGCTGTGGAAGAGAAGGAAGCAGCCTGAGAGAGATCCCTAGTTCACAGCACCTCATTTTGGGGCTTTGTTCCTGTCATTACTGCTCTTCCTGATCAGAACTTGTATAAAATCTGGTTACTTTTCTTCAGGGGCTAAATTATAGAGCTGGGCTCCCAGATTTGAAATATATGCGAAAAATCTTCCAGACTGGAGTTCACAGGCAAACCCCACTGATTTGCAGCTGCAACTTACCAAACCTGGCAAGAGAATTATTTTGAAAATGTGATACATGGGCTTCTAAAGAAATACAAATAATGTCCCTTTTGAGAAATTTTGATTTCCCCAGGAGGGAACAAAAGAGATGAAAAATCTGAAACAAAAAACATTTGAGCGAGTTCCTATATTCTAATTTCTGCTAAAGGTTTGGTGGATGTTTTTTTGTTTGTTTTGGATTGTGCTCTGTTTGAAACTTTGCACTGAAAACTCCACAATTTTTGATCAGTTCTGAACACTGTCCTTTAATTAATAAAGAGAAAACCCATTAGTAAAGAGAAATTAATACACATTAATAGAGAGAAAGTAGAAAGTATTCAGGAGACATGTATCAATTTGACATCAGTGTAACATTTCTTAAGTGGCTCATTCAGTAGTGAAGCCCATGACTAACAGGCAAATGGCAGCGAGATACAGGGAAAGATGGTTTTACAAAGGAGAGCAATAAGAAAGGAAAATGTTACACTGTTTCCATCGTGTGTTTTATAAGGAAGATCAGGGTAACAATGAGTCACTATGGAAAGGATTTATTGTGCTGTGGAGCTAAAAGTCTGTAGAGATTAAAATTCTGATGGGGTTTGGATAGGGAATTGTTTCTGAGTTTAGTTTTATCCAGCACACTGTCCAAGTTATTAATCCCTTTGTGTTTTCTAAGATGGGTAACTCACTGTCGATGTGCTCCCTGGGCCAATTTCAGGCATGCCGACCCACAGAGTGGTGTAATATTTCTTCAGGCGAATCCCTGGGTGGTCTTGTCTTGTCTTGTGAAGAGTGAGAAGCAGATAGCAGGAGACTTTCAGATTGCTGTTGCAGGCATCAGTCTTTGAGTGGAAAATAATCCACCTGGAAGGACACTGCTGTTGCAAAGAGGGGCGGCTGGCCGGCGCTCCGATGGGGAGATAAGTTCCACGCTGAAATGTTGGAGGAGAAGGTGGAATTTGTCAGTGAGAGGCAAGGCTGGCAGTGCTGGCTCGCTGGTGTCTGTTCCCATCTGCTGCTCGCATCCACTTGCAGCTCCTCGGGAACATGAGGACACGGGGAAGCAGAGCACTTCACTGCCACCACCAGAGCAGGTGACTGGTGTCAGCCCTCAGTTAACCCTCCTGACAAACCCCAGAGATGTGTTGAGTAGCTGAGGGAAGTGTCTAGTGTCCAGCTTTCAGTGATGGCCGTAGGATGTCTTGCAGTGTAGGACACCAAAGGAGCCAAATGGGGACAAATAAGTAGGCAGGGGAAGAACATTGTGAGAGTCCTATCCAAAGGTGCTGTCAAGTGCTTTATCTTCATATCGGGCATGCTGAGATGCTCTTGGAAGAAGAAGGTATGGCCTGAAGAAGATGCAGATTAATTTGGGCAGTTTGTGGCTACAAAAAAGCTGGGGAGGGACTTTCTATCAGAGCATGTAGCAACAGGACAAGGGGTACAGGCTTGAAACTGGAAGCGGGCAGATTTAGGTCAGATATTAGGATGAAATAGTTCACTTTGAGGGTTGTGAGATCCCAGCACAAGTTGCCTGGGGAAGCTGTGGATGCCCCATTCCTGGAAGTGTTCAAGGCCAGGTTGGATGGGACTTGGAACAACCTGGTCTAGTGGGAGGTGTCCCTGCCCATGGCAGGGGGGATTGGAACCAGATGATCTTTAAGGTCCTTCCCAACCCAAACCATTCTATGATTTAACTCTCGTGAATGCTGCCAGAGAGGGCACGATGCCAGGGGGCAGCAGGGAGGAGCACTTACCCAACACTGCACATGGCTGGGCAGAAGCCAGCAGAACCCTTTCGTGCTAATCCCGTGGTGTCTCTGAACTGCAGAAGAGGCTGTTCTCAGGTCTTGCCCCTAAAGACAAGTGCTCCAGGTCAGATTAACTGTAGCTGTAAGTTTTTGCAAGTATGTTCCCCTCTGGTGCTTTGTAAACCAGGAGAAAATATCATGTTTCACAGAGAAGAGCATGATATTATCACTAGGCATTAGATTTAATAGAGAGGAGTTTGAATTTGTCACTCCTTCACATAGTTCCTCTGTTTTTAATTTTGTTATAGCAGTTTGCATAGGGTAAGGAGATAGGATGGATTTAAAATCCTTTTTTGTTGTTGTTGAAAACCTTTGTTACAGGGAAAAGGGGTCAAGATGTTTGCAGCTCAAGCTTCATTTGGCTAAAGCAGCCCCCTGTCTGACTTTCTCCAAACTACCCACACTTCTGTTGGGACAATGAGCCATGAGATTTATAACACTGCTATTTCTCATCCCAGCTGGAACTACCACCAAAATATTTGTGTGTGCTGGTCTGGCCTTCCCAGCTCTGATCCCATCTGGAGTGAGTGAGTAAAATGTGCCTGAACAGGAAACACTTAGCTGAAATTTTTAGAACGCTCAGCCACAGTATCAGAGATCAAGACCTAAGGGTTTATGCGATCAGGTCTAGGCTTGAAGAGCAATTTTGTATTTGCTCCAGTAAAGGTAGTCCTGGACTACCAGGATAAAGGCAGGAGACATGTCAAAGACCAGAGAAAACTTCATTAAATTTTACTGGAGAATGAGCATGTGCCTGAACACCTTCATTACCTTTCCTTGATTTTGGGGTAGTTTGCACAAAAAAGATGCATGCATCTTCAACAAGAAAAGGGTGATTTTTATGCATCTTCATTAATCTCCATCTACTGCTATAAGTTAGATACTAATTTAGTATCAAGACCTATAGCCCATCAAAACCTACTTGCAAACTGGAATAACAGGTTCTCCTTCCATAGCTACCTCCAATAATCCCAACTTCTGATAACTCCCCTCACCCGGGGAAAATTCTCTGCTAGCTTTTTAGGGACAAAATTCACCTTTTTGTACTGCTTGGGTAGTACTAAACAACCAGAACAATGGAAAAGAAATCTGGGCCTTGACTATGAAATGATCTCCAAAACAATTTGAAAAATCATGTCAAAGAGAAAGGTTGAGGCCTGATTAATAAGCATCTGGCAATGTTTTTTGCATAGCTTTGAAAACAACTTGCTGCTTCTGACAGCAGCACTCTACCTTTGTCTGGATGGGCAAATGAAACTGGCTCGAGCTGAGCTTTGTTACAGGGATATATAAAATAAAGGGCAGCAGAAAACTTTACTGCCAATCAGCAGATCTTCACAATGCTGTGATCTGTTTCTATTTATAGACATTTTATGTAGTGATAATGATGGGGATTTGTTTGAGGCTTTGCTCAGGAGCTTAGTTGGGTTCTGATGGCACTAAATTCCTACCATAGCATTTTTGGACATGGATTCCCACTATGCAAAAAGCAGGTGATATGACCAAGGCAAATCTCTTCTGATCAGGTTTTCAGTATTTCTTCACATGTTCTTGTAAGTGCTTAAACCTTAAGTACCCAAATCCTAATAATTTAGTTTTGTAAAGCTGGCATTTTGTCTCTCTAGGACATATTTTCATTGCTATTTATGATCCCATCTGCCTCTGAGGGTTTCCCCCTCTGTGCCCTCAGCAAAAGATAGAAAATAGCATTACTCTATCTCCCCGGGCTGTTGGGTGGATATGTACATTAAAGATTACACAGAAGTCCTTTAGGCTGGCTGATCTCACAGGTGTGTTTACATGGCCTGAATCTCTTCCCACGAACTCATGTGAAATAAATGGGAATTCAGTGGTACTAAAACTGGCATCAGCAGAGAATGAATCTTCTAATGGGATGTCCTGTTCACAGGATGAATGGGTGCAGAACCTGTCTTCCCTTTGTCAGAGAGGGGCTGTTTCTGTTCTACAAGTGTTGAGGTATATATAGGGTGGAAACCCTTCTTCCTACTTTCTTGCCATGAATATTGGCAGAAAATGAAGGCCAGCTTTTGCAGAAGCCCTTCTACTTCCAAAACCACTGGCCAAAAGAGCTGAAATACCAGAATTGATCTGGGATTCATCTTACCTACCACTTTATTTTTGAGGTGAAATGAGCACAAACCCATTGGCTCTGCAAGACGGGAATTCACACTCCAGGAAATAGCTGAACATTAATGACATTCAGCCTGTATGGAAGCTTATATTTTATAGGAAACCACATTGGTTATGCTTGAGAAATCTTTCTAGGACAGCCATTGCCCTGAGACTTATGCATCTGCATAAAGTCTACTACATTAGAAGCTGAACAGAATGGCCTGGCTCTCCCACGGTCTTAAGTTAACACTTTTCCTTTTGTCTGGGTTACCCTTTTTAAAACTTGAAATCCAATTGGCCAACAATTAAAGCCAATTAGCACGTGAGGAAAATAAACCACAGAGCCCACTTCTATGTATTTCACGGGCTGTTAGAAAGCCTGGTTAGCTCAAGGCATTAGCATAGTTCAGTATCGGTCAAGGCACAGAGCAGAGACTCGTTGGCTTAAAGTATTAGACGACTGCGATAGCGTCCTGGCTGAGCAGCAGTGTTATTCTGGGCTCACAGCTGCCAAACATTCTTGACAGGAGATGAGGCAGATGTCCAAGGACAATCAAAGAGAGAAGAAAGTTTAAGCCAACGTTTGCCTATCTCATATTCTCTACTTGATCCTCTCCTCAAAGACAAGGCACAGCTGTTGCACTTCAAGGTCTATCTGGCTGAACCCAGCAACTCCTCCTTTTCTCTCTCCTGGCCTGCCTGAGCTTTCTGTGTGTTTGGCTTTGGCAACCTACCAGACCTCATTAACTCCTAACAGGACAATTCATGACATTAAATGGGTCTTATTTAATCTTTTTGTATGTGTGTGAGTATCTGAGAACAATTCTGCTGCATACTAATTGCATGAAAATGTGGCAGATTATAGTTATGTGAGTGTTGCCCACCAGTCTACAAGGGATCACCCTGGGCCACAAGAACAAGCACTGTAACATTAACAAGGTGATTTGTTATAGCTGCGATGGCAAAGGTGATACAAAAACAGCAGACAAAAGTGTTTCACAGACAAAGGCATCAAGAGGCTCAGCCATTTTGCTCCCACTGATGAATAAAAATACAAGAACTGTTGTGATAATGAACACAGTGAATGCTGGCAGGTGTATTAGTAAGAACAGAAGAGTCATATCTATAGCTCCCAGCCCATCACAACAATTTATCCCACTCAGAGCCTGTTCTCTGCAGCCTTCTTTTTTGGCTGGTATTTTGATTTGGGCAGGGAATGAAATCTTGGCCAGATTTTGTGATGCTCAGGTCAATAACTGCTGCTTTTTTTAAAATCCCAAATCCTACAGCAGCTCCTGTCTCACATGACATAAGACACAAGTCTACCATGTGGCCATACAGAATGGGGATGACTCCAGTTCAGTCCCATAAGAGCCCCATACATGATCATGGAAGAGCCAGCATGAACCATCTTCAGATACCTCCTTAGGGGGATATATAGGATTTTAGGACCTCAAAATTGGATGTCACTGACTTACAAGAATAGTCTAGGACACAGAAATGTTGGGCTCCACCACTAGTTTACTCTGTAGCCTTCAGCAAATCATTTACTTTCTTCACGGTTTATTCTGACCCACTGCAGGGGAATAATAACATCTAGCTACATTTCAAAAGCACTGTGAGACTGGCAGAGGAAAGGAATTGGCTAACTTCAAAGTAGTACTATTATTAACTGCATAGAGAGCTGCAGAAAAGATGTAGCTGCCCAGTTTAATTCAAGTAGCCAGCTGAGGTTCCCAGTCAAAAATATGGAGAGTTTGTTTTACATTTTCCAAACGTTAGTTTAAACAATGCAAGTTTGTCAAAAGGAAGATATCTTCATTTTTTCACATATGGAAATCTTTTGCACAAGCAGAGTTTCAAACATGTCCCAAGGGGTTAAGATTAGGGCATGTGCTATCTTGATTCCCCAAACAAAACAGCAACGAGTTTGAAAGAGCAATTCTACAGCAACAAACATTTGTATGTCCATAATGGGCAGTTCTCCTTCTTCAAATTTAGTGAAGAATCACAATTTTGGACATCTGTCTACTGTAGAAAATGTGTGTTACTTACCTATTATTTGTTCTATTTAGTACTATTACTGTCTTCTGCCCTCCACCCAGTGAGTTGGTTGATTTTTAGTTCATTTTCAGCATTGTGAACCAAACTCACAGGCATCCTGAGGTCACCAAACGCTTGAAGTTTAGAATTGCTGTTTTGGTAGGGGAAATGTACCCTCTCCATGAGGTACAGGCACATGCTGGTGATGGTGGCATTACTGGTATCTCCACCAGCACCTGCCCATCAATTGAACCATGGCAACCATGTCCACATTCTTAAAGTACCATAACTTGTAAGTGGACACATTTGCTTAGGTCATGAACACAGTTCCCACACCTCATCTGGCAGGCAGTAACTGGTTAAATTGTGGTAAGTGGATCACTTTCAATTGTGTGACTATATCCATAACATAATCTGGGATTTCAAAGGAGCCTTGGGCAATCAGCATCTCCCACTGCTGTACTGTAGGCTTAGCATGTCTCCATCCCTTAGGGTCTCAGTTATAATTCCTAGAATAAAATAATGTCAAAAACTATTTTGACTGTCTTCTAAATGTAATAAAAATCTATCCCTGAAGAGTCATCAGTGCCCGGTCTCTGTGTGCCAAATTTAATTTTCTGTGTTGGGAGGAGGGGAATGAAAACAAACAACCCCTTAAACAATGACATTGGGATCTGAGTGTGCTGTGCCTCCCAAGCCATCCAAAATCTAACACAAAAGGATGCAAAGCATTCCCAAATGCCTTCCCTTCACTTCTCTTCTCATGGCAACTCCGATGGACTAAAGCCTTTGGCTGAGAACAAGCTCATGACCACAGCAGAGATTCAGCTACTCTTTCTCACTCCAGCAGCCCTTCTCCATCTCCCTCCAAACCCCTTGCTTGCAGTAGTTTGGATTTTTGGTGGTTAGACATCTCCGAGAGAGCAGTGCAGTTTCTGCATCTGCTTATAATGGAGTTAATGGGCTCTCTCGAGCTCATCAGGAGCTTAAGGGACAAGTGGAAGGAAGCTTGTGTCAAGAAGAGTCTTGTTTTTTAGGGTTTTAGGGGCCAAGGAGAGCTGCAGTTTGCAGCTTACTGCTGTGGAACAGGACAGAGGATGTCAGACATCAGTGTGACCTTCCTGGGAAGCAGCTGGGGCTGTTGCCTGCTCAGGGTCCTAGGACAAAGGAAAAAAAAACATCAGGAAACCTCATGAATTAAGCACAAGATGAGCAGCACTGCAATAAAACCAGTGGCTGTGCTACCCTGGCAATCTGGAAGAATGTGGGTGCAACACTTTTGCACGACCTTCAGCTGTCTGGGGGAAGACTGGCTTCACAGCTCCTGCCACTCTATGCACAAGGCAAAGAAAAATTTGGCAGCTGCAGCCCCATCCTCTCACATTCATTAGAACCCCCATTTATTCCATGTGATTTAGTGCTCTGAGCCACATTAGGAAGCAGCAGCTAACTAGTACTTGAAAAGTTGCCTAGATCTATTCTGCTAAAGATATTTAGGCACCTAAGCTGCTTCAGAAAGATCTTTCAAAAATGCCTGGGTGATTAATTCCTATTAATTTCAATAAGAGGTAATTAAATGGTGCATTTATTTGTCAGTACCTAACTGCTTAAAAATTAGATGGTGCTGACTTTGAAGATTTAGGAGCCCTGGCTCTTCACCAAAGCCAAAATCCCATGAAGCACTGACTATTTTTTCCCTGTTCAAAACTCCTTGTATTTTTTTGTAGCTGTTTTCTAGGCCTGTCCTGGTCTACATTCTCTTGCTGCTGTTTCCACTTCAAAGGCAGCTGTATTTCACTGCTTTGGGGATTTGCTGCACACGTATGACCAGAACACGCTTAATACCTTTTAAATGCTAAAAAAAAAAGAAAAAAAAAAAAAAGGAAAAAAAAAAAAAAGGTGAAGTTGAAGTTGCCCTGAGGCTTCATGGCCACCATCCCTCAGCCCAGGTGTGAAGCCCTCTGAGTCCTTGCATTCAGGGGGGCCTGAGGGGGTGCTGATTTTGATGACATATGTTTGAAGGAGTGAAAATGAATTACTGTCAGTTTTTACTCTTGGACTGGGTTCCTGGAGTTGCCTGAATTGTATTTCTTGGTGCTTTTTGGGTTGTGCTTTCAAGGCGTAAACAAGAATCCAGTGTGCAGGAATGGGTAATACAGAAAGAACCAGAAAAAATCTCTGGTGGTGGCTTGTCTATGATTAGGGATTATGATTTCCTCTCAGTCCCAGGGCTGGGGATCAGCAGCCTTGGTGTGGGAGGCACCAGGCTATGTCACTCTTGCCTTGTGAGGGCATGACATGAAATCAGTGTTTTCTGCACCTGAGAGGAGGCAAACCTGGTGGCAGTCACTGCAGGAGAGCACTCATCCTGGTCCACCAGCATAGAAGCTGCCTCAGGTGTCTGTCTTGTTGCAGAGACAGAGGAGAAGGTAGCCTGGAGTGGATCAGACCTGCGTTTGGTTGCCCAGAGTTGGTCAAACAGGGCAAAACACAAGGAAAATCTTTCTTCAGGTCCCCAGCTGAGTTTGCCCTTACACTACCTCACCTTGTTTAAGGGAGGCAAGAGTCTGGTTACTGTGAGTTACTTGTTCATTAAACCTGAGCTGCAAGAACTAATTTGCCTTTTGGGCAAGCTTACTGAATACAAAGCTGTGTCTTGTCCTTCTCACACGACCCGTCTGTGCGGGCGCTCGCGCGGCGCGTCAGCCTTGGGCAGCGCTTCCAGCTCTTGGGAGGCAGCAGCAGCATCACTGTGGCTGGTGAGCAAAGGAAGAGCCCAATTTTCTTGGCCCTGGCTGGAGAGCTTTTCTTTGAAACCCAGCAGTGCTTCAAATTTGCATTGCTATCGTCTCCCCCACCTGAATTTTGCTGGCGCCGAGGTGGGTCGCAACGAAGCACAAGGGGTTTTATCACAAAGGTCCTGCTGCTCCTTTCAAAGGGCAAACCTTGGGGTGACCCTTCCTGAGGCTCTGCAGAAGGGCTCTGCAGAACCACCTCTTTGAGGGTTTGTATCTACCATGGGGGACAGAGCACAGCTGCTAAAACTGCTTTTGCTGGGGAGGTTGATCTCAGGCAGACCTGTCCCTTTAAACCCAGATGGCAATAACTTTGTGACCGAAATAGCTCACTGCTCCATGAAGAAAGAGCAAAAGAAAGTTTACAAAAGGCCCATATGTGGCTCAGTCATTTTAAGCAGCTCAGGTACAGGCACACCTCTTCCTTATCCAGAAATCTCCTCAGGGAAAGACAGACAGACATATGTTTGGCCTCTGCAGCAAGCTCTTATCTTGGCAGGAGAAAGCTATTGATGTTCATGTTTCACATTTCTGGCGCCCCAAACAGGTTCTGATGTTTAAAATGAGGCAGTGGTGGAACCTGTTTTAAATATGTAACAGTCTCGGAAAGGAGCAGTCTAATCACTTCATTATCCAACACAGGAGAAAATGGTTTGAAACCCAAACTTGGGAGAGGGGGGCTTAGAGAAACCTTCCACAACAAGATATTGCCAGCATTAACCCTGGTATTTATTGCTCATTTTAACTATGGTGCACAGCAAGCATTTTCTCAGCCTTGCATTGCAAGAATATATAATTCATATGCTTAATATTTAGCCTCAGCTCTCCTTGCATATGTTACAGTGCTGGAGACTGTTTGTGTGTTTGCTATATATCAGTTGACACCTCTGTAAAATCTTTATATTGAATGCCTTTGGCAACTATATGCCAAATAATAGCATTACCATTTGTAATTTTCTAAGCTGCAGCTTTCCTGTAAGCTTTGCTCTATGCATTACAAATAGGAAGGATTTAAAGAGCTTTATTGGTTCTCAAGTCTTCGTAATGACCTTTCCTCGCTTTTGTAAGTCAAAATAACTTTTCCTTTTCTCCTTGTGCGTTTTCAAGTAAAACTGCAAGAGCTCTTAAGCAAATAAGTAAGAGAAGTAGATGACAACTGCCTCTGCCCCCGCTTTAAATCTCTGTTCCCCCTCTCTTACATCCCAACCAGAATCTCCTGGTGTCACTGTCTGATTTTGTTGACTCTTCTCTTACAGATGCTTTTATTCCCTCACTCTTGTCTTCACATCTGCTCGTTATATTAGCTATGCTGGAAAAAGAAATAGAAAAGAGCCTGGTGAAAGATGGGGGCCCAGTGGTGCTAAGCACTGTACAAATAACACAAAGGCTGTCCTTGCTTCAGGACTCGCTGTGTAGGATTTAGACAATATGCCACAGGGAATAAATCAATAAATGGGAAGGAGAGGAGGTATGTTTATACCTGTTAATGATTATGTAGAGTTTAAATAGCTATATTATTTGCTTGTTTTTGAAATTCTGCTTTTTTTCACCTAAAACATCTCAGTGCTTTCCTCAGTCGTAGCCTTTTGTGTCTTGTCTGTCCTGCAACTGTGTTGGCCACACTGAGCTATGAACTTCTCAGAACTGGGACCTTATGATATTCTTGTTTAGTTAGCACCAGGTACATTTACAGGGTTGTATATTTGCTTAATAAAAATAAATAACCAGCAGAAGTTTCAAGCTCAGAATTACTCCAGACACAGCATTTTCCTTATTGCTTTGTCTTGTGGAAAACAAAGTACATTTTATCCTACGTTTATCATGTAGCTTATGTGGTACTTTTCATTTTGATGTATGGCACACTTTCTAATGTGTCTCCCCTCATGTCTCTTTATTACTAAAGTGTTTTGGTGGAAAAGTATATTACAGGCAAATAAATAACTTTCAACTACTGTCACTAGACTAGCAAGAGAGCCACAGGCACAGGCTGGTTGGGTCTATTCATTATAAAGCTTTATTCAGGACTTTCTGACTATGGTTTTTTATTTTAATGAATGTCTCTCACAACTTTGTCCTCTCAAATTTTGCTCTCTAGATCTTGTTCTCATATATCCCTCCAAAGGGATATTTGAACTGGTTCAATGCATCTCAGAAGCAAAATTCAGTTAAGTTTCCCCAAAAATGAAAGGCTGAATCTTGGCAAGGGGAAGGGAAAGAAGAAAGAGCAGATAAGCAGCAGATAAGAGCTGGGCTCTTGGCTTAAGTCTCGTGCAACTTCTTCATGAAGGGATGGGAACAGTGACCACTGCTGCTGCTGTGGGCCTCATTTTCTCCTCCATGATAGTGTCCAGTATAGACACCAACAACTCCTCTGATCATATCAGCCATGAATATGGATTTCTAGGGCTCTGAATGCAAAACAGCCATTAGTTGTTGAACAGGTTGGTACCTTAGCCCATGCCCAACCTGTCCTAAGTTACAGCTCCAGAAACCCAGAGTCAGCCTAGAGTTTGAAATAAGGTAAGAGGAGAAACAAGAGTCTGCAAATCAATGCAGTTGTGGAGTGTTGGTTGTGGGGAGCTGGTCAGACAACACTGACTGGTGTTAACTTGAAGAGTGATCAGGGCATGATGGTGAGATAACCCTTGCTTGTCACTACCTAGGAACACCAATGGGACCAAGTTTAAATACATGAAACTTTCTTTGTTCAGTTAAGAAAGAGAGAAAGGCAAAATCATGGCTTAAAAAGAACACCTGCAAGCCTTCATTAGTTCCACAAACCTGTTCATGGTAGTTTAATATAGCAGTGTGGGCAGGAGGGTGGAGGCTGCCAGCACTGCTACAGACACAGGCAAGCTCTGTGTTCAAAAAGGGAAGGATCCTACCCCACCCCCTGCTCTCCACCATCACCTTCCATCCCTAAAACCCCGAATGTGCCTGAGGTTGTTTTACACAGGCTATCTGTACATGCAAAACTCTGTGACAAGCCTATTAAGAGTGTGTTAAATTACAATGCTCCTGTTTAGGCTCCGTCACCAAGATGTGGGCACTAATTTATAGCAGCTGCTGAGTGACAAACCTACAGAGGAACAGAGGAAGAAAAGGAGTTAACCAACCAAAGGAAAATGGTGAGTGTGGCATGGGAATTCATCTGGGCAGGCCTGAAGCCTTGGAATATTTGTTTGCTTGTTTGTTTTTGAGCACTTTCTGTGAAGACTTAGTGAGAAAATTCTTTTAGCTATGTCCTTTCTGCTCCCTGCTCCAGCCTTATTGTGTGAAAAAGCAGCTTTGCCATAAACAGATTTTACTATATCAGAGTCAAATTTTACTACATCATTATAGGAGTGTTCCACTGGGTAATATGACTGGCTGCCCTATCAGAAGACCAGGTCTAATGCTGTAGTGAAAACATGCCATCACACTTCCCCAATAAAAACTTTTATTGTATCCCAGTGAACATTAAAAACAACACTAACTGCATTAATACATTGTAATTTACTTTTGTATTATGGAGCAAATGACAAACCTAGTGCTAATGAGGTCATATTTTCCATTACCCCAATGCAAACTCTTGGTTAATCCAGTCCTTGGAGATTTCCACTCGGAATTCAGGCACACTCATGTGTGCACATACATGCACAGACACATGCCCTGCCCATGTACTGGTTCAGGGATGCTTCCATTGCCATTTCACAGAATTTAGTGACAATATTATTCTGTTTTCAACTGGTGCTGTCAAACCAAACGTTTATTTTTAATTGCTCTTACATTTGCATTTTGTTCACAATGCATTCTTTAGCAAAAAACAAAACAAAAAATGTATTCCCATCACCAGTGATGTCTCTCTTGTGAAGCCTCTTTCACACTGTGGTGAACAGAAATGCAATTCTGTGCTGCAGAAGATGAGGCTGAATGGATTCTTTAGGGGTTGCTTATATTTCGAGTGCAATTATTTAAGAAGCTGTAAGCTTTCCATTTTATTTTGTCATGAGCTGAATGTTCAAAGATTACTCATTTCTCAAGAGATATGGATGATTCTTTATTTCTAAACTTCCTGTGGTGTTTTCTTAATGATGCTACTAAATGATTAAGCCTTGCTTTTATAAATTAAATCACCAAAATGAAATCATTAAGGCTCGCTCAGTTTTATTAAGCATAGTTATTTGCCATCATGTGTAAATTCATTTAAGTAATCATCTACCCTGTCTGCTTTAAAATTGTGCAGGGGAAGTCAGGTCAGCATGGTGGATGGAGATACCCATCTCTCCTCATTTCAGAAGCCTCCAAATATACTAATGAGAGCAAAGGATGTGTTTATATGAGAAAGGCAAACCACTGCCAAGGGCTCAGTGAATGACAGATCACACAGCCCTGCACAGCATCCAGGCTCTGCCACAAAGTTACTCTACCCCTTGGGGCTTACTGCTATGCAAATAGTACCTTGGGCTTACACACAGGTGCAGCCTCTTTCCTCCCAGGTGACAGAGAATTGGGGGCTCCATTGGGTCGCAGCAGTTAGCAAATTACTTTGGCTTCATTTTCCCTCCAGTCTCTTCCTTTCCTTTCCCTCTCTGTATCCTTGCTATTTGTTCTTGCCACGTTTTAGTCTCTACTCTGCCGATGAATTAGTCTGTTGCTCAGGGAGAAAATTGATCTTCACTCTTACAGAAGTTGCAAGACAAGTTGTGTCTAGTTCAGGCTGGGGTATTTTGCTAGCCCACGTGTCACCCAGGCTAGGATGAGAAATAGCTGGTACAAAGCATGTAGATTTGAACTGGAGCTGCAGAAATGAAACCAGAGACTCTCACTGATATTTACATTTAAAGCTATTCCCTTTAGCTCTTAAAACCTCTATATTATTTTAATGATATTTTATCCAGGAGGTCTTCTTTCTGGAAAGATTAAAGGGAGAAAAGATGGATGTTTAGTGACTTGGGAACTAGTTTCAAAGTAAAGGAAAAATTGTTTTTCTGTTTTCTTGGACTGTAAACTATGGATATAGTAAGGATAGAAGTGCTGAGGCAGCCTCATGGGATAATGCAAGAATCCTAAGTACTTCTTCACATATGTTTCTCAAACAGGTAGGAATTACCCACAGCAAAGCAACTGAAGAAGGTGTCGTTTACTCTGCTGCAATGGGATAACTTAATTGTCTTTTCTCAGAGCTGTGAAGAGCTGGATTCCTGCCCTGGCTTCACATGGAGCAGGTTTTGCTGAGGGCTGTCCCTTCTCTTGTCACTGGAGAAGATGGAGATAACAGGGAGATTGGGTAATTGAGTTTGGCATGTGGTCAGAAGTACAGAGTCACAGGGAGAATGTGCCTCAAGAGCCAGCAGACTGCTCTCAACCATGGGCAAAATTTGTGTTGTCTTTTGATTTTTTCAAGTTACTGAAATGGTGAAATATAAAAATAGGATATAATCAACAGTAACGCCCTCCCCTCGTGTTGCAAGCAGTGCATACTGCTTTTCAGTTCCAAATTTCAGCTAGTAAATATTCCCAGAGTCCACTCTGTGTCTTACCACTTTATCAGATTGCTGGGACATAACTGACTAGGTAAATATTTCCTATTATCTATTTAAAATATTTTCAGAAAACTTCAAGTAACCACAACAGCTTGAAAACATCCCTAAGTGGATTATTTCCACTTGCCTAAACTTTCAGTGATAAAAGGTGGTAAAAATAAAGTTGGAGAAATTTCAGAATTAAAAAAAAAATCTGATTCTGAATAAAAAAGTCAGTGTTTCAAACCTTTTGAGTGTAACTTTTTATATCGTCAGATTAATTATTCCTTTGACTAACCTGAGAGACATTTGTAGAATAATTCAGTATTGAGTATTGAGAATTTTATTTTTTTTTGGGGGGGGGAGTAACAAGCCTCACCAGCTTAAGATCCTTCACCCAAGTTTTGCCTGTTTTACTTTTGAAAGGTGCTTGCTTACTCAGATTTCTCAGGAATCTAAACATCCAGAAAAAAACCTCACAACAGTTCTCTGTTGATGGTCATGTTAATAAACACCAATTTGCATTACGTATTTATTTATGTATGTGTGTATATATATTTATTTGGTAGTTCTGCTGTTAACACATATCTGCTATAATATTAAAATACTCTGAAATATATGAAGTGCTTTTAAATTTGATGTGGGAGCATATTAAAACAAATGAAAGTCAGTAGTAAATCTGGGGCAGTATTATTGCAAACTTGAAGCAGATCTATGCTGTTTGCAGAGAGGTCTTTCAGTCAGACTTAGAATAGTTTTTGGCTGAATTTTTAGTGAAAGAGTTTAAACTGTAGGAACAATAAATGATTTGACTTGACAGAAAACATTGTTATGTAGACAAATAACGCATCCCAGTAAATAAATGGAACACATTTTCCAAACATCAATGGATGCCTGGGCAAAACCCATTTTAACAGGAGCAGATTTTTTTTGTGTGTGTGTGTGCAGTGGTTCCTGTATAGTGTTGGGAAAATGTACCCATATGTCTACTCACAAATAATGTTCACCTGTAAGGAAATGCACACCAGGTTTATGGATGCTATTGAGTATTCCCAGTCCTACCACTATGAATAATGATGCTTACATGCCCTCAAACATGAAAAATGCTCATCTGAATGCACTGAAGTAGCCTGACATAGAGATTGTTGACATTATTTTTGAAAGAAGTACTCACACATGGAGCTGACAGTGTTATCCTTGCCATGAACCAGTGCAATGAAGAGTTTTGGGAACCAAACCAGTTACTGATGTCAGGTAACCCTGGGAGCTTGCTTCAAATTATTCAGGGGAGAGCAGAGAGGCTGAAGATTTGAGCTTTCTAGGGTGGGCAATTGCTCTCTGCTTGTGAGCCAGATCAGAGGCAGGGCCTTAGGCAAATAACTTTGCTGCCTGTTGCCTCTTTCTCCCCATTTGTAATAGTTGATTATGTATAATTATGTATCTGTTACTTCAGAAGATAAATTAGTTCATATTTGTAAGGCAGGTGGGAGGAAAAAAAAGTAAGTTACCTCTGGTCTTCTCACTCTTACTAATTGCCCCTTGAAATTCTTTTTCTCTGCTATTGGAAGAATAAGAAATACAAACTGGCTTTTCTTCCTGCCATACCATGTTCTTCTGAGCATTAAAACACCATTGACCTTTTTAGCAAGGTTGAGTGGGGTAAGCCAGAGTGATAGGAGAGAGTCAGTGGGACTGTTCTGCACCAGCTACAACAGGTAGCAATTTGGCTTGCTGTGCCTGCATCCAAATTTTGTCTGTGGATTTGAGCCCTGGATGGCATGTTGCTAGGCGGATACTATTTTCAAACGTTTAAGGAAAGCTTTTGAGTGTAATGTGCACTTCTCTCCTTCAACATTTAAAGACTGCAGCAGTGGGAGAGGCATGCAGCATATCTGTAAAAGCCTGAAAGCTGATGGAATCTCAGTTAGATCTGTTATCTCCCAATGCTTTAAAGGTCTTCAGCTGGGAGATTAAAGAACAAGGTTACTGTGACAATTTGTTTACACGCAGGGAGAGATTAAGATCTCGTTGAAAAGGAATAAAAATAACATCATCTTGAGCTGTCACAGCATGAGACCCATTGTAATCAACACTGGTCTGATTTCAGGGATAATTTAAGACCAATTTATTATCTTAATTAAAAAAAAGAAGTAGGGAGAATTCAGTGTTTCAGATGCCAGTTGTACAGCTAAACCAGGATTCCTCTGGAGTATCTGCGTTTTACACAGTTAGAAACTTTAAAGGTGTTCTGAAAGAGAAGCCAGAACTGGATAATACAAACATTTGACTCTCTCTTAATAAACCTTGGGTTAATTATACAGTTATATAATTATACAGGAAAACAATCTCCAAATTCCCAAGCACACTAGAAAAAAATAAGCATCTCTTCTCAAAGTCTGTTTTGACCCTATGTAGCAAGCAGGTGAAAAAAAAAAATGTATGCAGAACCTCCTTTGATTCTGTTTCATGCATATGCTTTAGCTGTTTAGTTACAATAAGATCATGCTGAATATTCCTCATAACTGCTGTTCTTGAAATTTTAAATCCCTGACTTGCTGATATCCAAATAAATGCAGAAGCAATTCAGAGTTCAGAGGAGGGCTTGCTGTGTTTCACAGGCCTTTGATACCAACCACTAGTCAAGAAAGAGGCTATTTCTACTTTCTAATTAGTGTAAAATAGAAAAATCCTTAGCTCTACAAATGAAATGGAGGGAGAAAAAAAGAAAATGACATGGATTTGGCTGGCCTGTTTTTGTGGTGCTTTTGCACTTGTTTTTAGCAAACATTCAAATGGTTATTTCTAGCTTGCATACTCACAAAAAGCAGCTTTAAATTTGTTTCTCATGATTGTTTGCCCTTGAAAGCTGATGATGCAAGTTGCTGTATGCTTCATCCAGCTGGTAGAAGATGATCAGGTGACTCAGATGACAGAGCTCCTGGCAAAAATAAGAAATTTTAAAAGCAGCTAGGGAGGCAAAGGAAAATCACCACAAGTATATTTTTAAACAGAGTTTGAATAAAATATGGCAAACTGGAAGAGTGCTTTCAGACATCTCCCTCGGAGAAAAAGGTGGGATGGGGTAAATGAATTGCTCACTCCACTGTTCCCAGATCTCACGTGTGCTCAGGCCTAATCCACTGGACCACCCTGGTTGAACACCAGATCTTGTGTTCAATTTTGAACCATTTCAAGCCTCTGAAACAAACTCAGATGTTGGTTAAATAGAAAGCAGAATCTATGAGCTACACGGCCAGAAAAAGGGGTTAGCCAGTGAATTCTCACCTAGGTGCAAAATGAGAAGGACTTGAAGTGCTTATGGGTGGGAATCTGCTGGATCACAGTGCACTGAGGCTGGCAGACTGTTCCACCTTCTTCCAAAGAGTCAGACTGTATTTCATCCTCGAGTAAACTACTACAGTGTTTTGCTGCCCACACTTCTAAGAAGTTTTACCTAGGGAATGATTCAGTTGCCTGAACACAGTTCTCTATTGTCATATTAAATCTCTTATGGTATCTTGCCAAGCCTACAGCCTCATCATAAGCGTACAAGACTCCCACAGGTCCATTATCATAGTTGCCAGCCTGACTTGGATATCTGCAGGTCCCTAAATAAACGCTAAATATTTATGTGTAGGCACCTGAGTTTCCCCCTAATCTGAATCCTTCTTGCTATAAACTTTGCTTTCTGACCCCTGTGAAGGGTAGGTTATTCCCTTTCATCTTTTAGATTTCTGAAGACCCTCACTTAAAACAATTGTGTTGATTCAATCTCTTTTTTTTTTTTCACAGGCCAGATTCCCTGGAGCTCTGATCTTTTTGCTCTCCCTCCTAAACCTGGCTCCAGCAAATGCTGCATGTGCTGGAAGCTATTCAGGAGGCTGGCAGGCCTCCTGCTTCTACATGCTAATATCATGTTTGCTTTGTCCACAATGTCATAACAGCATTCCTTCCTCTTTGACTTGAGATCTGCTCATCTCTTCATGTCCTGTAATGAGGTATCCTCACCTTACTAGTTTTACCCCATGTTCAGCTTCCTTATTCCCACTCAGATTCCAAAATCAACCGTAGGGACTCGTACCCTATTTTTCCAGACAACTTTTTTTGAATTTATCAAGATCTATGAATTTCTCTCCTTTTCCCTGAGCTGCCCTCCCAGCTTGGTGTGCCCTGAACGTTTAATACACGTATTTATGTCATCAGCCATAATGAACCATCAGCCATGGTCCAAGGACAGAGCCCAGGGCAGCCCTCTAGGTCTCACTTTCCATTTTGACCCCTGATGATTTACCTCTACAGTCCCCATCTTTCAGCTCTGCTTTTCTACATGGTCCTTTTATTCCCTTATCCCACTCAGCGAGTCATTTTCTGGGAGATTTGGGCTGTGATGTGAAGGCCCAAGTTTCAAAGCAACATGCCCTTTTACTCCAGCAGAGGACCTGACTGCTTATTTCCCCTCTCCCCTTGAATTCCTTTGTCCTCTTGCCCTGTGTAAAAGGCAATATGAATATCCCTGAGCCATGTGGAGGGGGAGGTTACCATGACTCACACGACCATGGTTTTTTTGTTCACCCCCTTTGGTGCTCTATTGCCTAGTGCATGTCCTCACTCCTGGCTCTCACCACAAAAGGCAGCAATAATCAACCCAACCTCCGAATGAGTAATCTGCTCACAAAGAGCCCTTTGAGTGCACAAAGTAGTTGGAGGGAGGAAACGTCCCACTGGGGAACCAGGTGGACAGCAAACATTCTCTTTCCATTACAAATGAGTTCAAGGGAAATGGAGTCACCCCAGCATGGGATGCCAAATCTGTATCCAAAGCTACTTCCCACCATCCCAGCCAAACATAGTTCCCTTTCTCTCTCTCTCCCCATCTCCTCTCCTTGTTTACAAACACGTTTACAAGTACTTGATAGGTGACCTTATTTACTTAGTAACCTGTGGATTCATTTATCTTGAAATTAGCAGGTAATGAACTGGAAACCCTCAACAACCCTCCCACTAATTAACATGATAATAAGATTGTTTTGCTACAGAGGTACAATTAGCATGTATGAGCTAGAGGGGGAGAAAGATCAATAAAATGTCTGAAGGGTACTAGGAACCCGTCTCAAGAAGAGAACAAAAGAAAAGGGCTTTATGGGGTTACAACAGCAGCAACAACTTACAGGCCTGGTGCTTTAAAGCTGTGCTGACCGCTGGTCCTCTGCATAAGATTGCTTGCAAGTAGGCTGGGAGGACCTACCTGTATCATGTACTGCTTCTCACCATTCAGAGGAGATTAAGAAGGTATGAAGAACATTCTAGCCAATATATTAAAAATTGTGGAGGTGGGAAAAAAGTGTTTTGGGAGAAACCAAACCATGTATATGGTATCTGTCCATAAAAACAAAGCAGGTGCCAGACTCTAGAAATGATGTAGAGTCATTTACGGCCCATAATCATGCAAGTATTTCAGCATGTATGTTGAGAAACCTCTCTGCTGTTCAATTTACTTTAAGGTGATTACTTGGATAAGTAATGCTTAAATATAAATCTTTGCAGGATCATTCCTTTATGTGGGGAACTGAATGGGAATAGCAAGGAAAAAAAAATCACAAGAGTTTTAATAGTCTTGCTAAGTCAGAGCAGTTTGGCTGAAAGAAGTCTGGAGAACTCACATGTGAGGGTGATGTGCAGGTGGAGATGTAACTGTGCCAGCTAGGGTTGTCTGTCTCCTAAAAATCTCTGCTTAGGTGGAAGAAAACTGTTCCAAAACGGGGGTTCTGCTCCCCAGAGCAAGGAATAGGAAGGAAATGGGAGGATTTTTGTTCTTTTTAGTGTTCATAGTTGCTTGTCTACTAATATATTTCTGTCTGTATGGGTTGGATCCAACACATCCATGGCTGGTTTTTTGTGGGTAGAAAGGAGACACATAGCTGAGAGTTATGGGTAGAGGAGACCAATTGGCCTAAGAATTAGTGGGCTAATGAGGAAAAAAGGGTGTGGGGTTTGTTAAGTCCTTAATATCCTTCTGTGAGTAAATCCATACCTAATTATTGAAAATAAAGTATAAAGTAGTGCTCCAGGACTTGGTGCACAGTTTGAAATCAAGTTGAAAAGCCAGCAACCTATATTATTGCCCTGTTATGCAGGATAAATGAACACCTCTGGCTCTTAGCTTGGTCTCTTTAGGTCTTAGTGAAGTTCAATATGAGTATTTTTTACAGATTTTTTTTTAATTCCCCATAACTATTGGCTTCTCTACACAAAGCTGTATTTTACCCTAGATAACTTGGGAAATTAGATCATTCACATTTGTTTGATGCGAACGGTGGGCACTGAAGGCACAAATCTGGCCCCAAGCTCTTTCTCTCACATCTGACTCTTAACTCCCTGTCTGTCCTCCCCATCTGCACTGATGTCTTCTGTCACCTCAGAAATTTTACATTGCACAGCACGTTTCAGCACAGACACTGCCAAGGAATTTGGGATAACCGTGTGTCTGGAATAGAAGTCTTCAGGTAGCACTGACAGTTTCTGTGAATATTTTACCATACCTCTGATTTTTCAACGACTGTTACTCAGCAGTCATTTAAGTTCACAGAATACTGTCTCCTGGCATTCCTTAGCAAAAGAGGAAGGAAAACTATTAATTACTTTTGATTGACATTTTCCATTTGTGTGTGTGTGCGTAGAGGGGGGGATTGTTGCGGATTTTTTTTTTTTTTTTTAATAGAACCTCAGGTTTGAATTGGGTAAACTGACACCTTGCAATCTGATCTGACAGCCCTGCTTTGTGTGGGAGTTTGTACAGCTCCAAAATTTCAGCTGAGAGACTTTCTGCGTGAGCAGTCATTTTATTAGAAGTTTTGACACCTCTCCTAGCAGGGATCAGTGCCCGCTGTGTGAACGGAAACACCAAAAAGAGCATTTTGTGATGTAGAGTGGGAAGGGAATAGAAGAAGTTCTGTACCAAATAGATGAAATTAGCTCAGATAAAGATCTTTGAAGACCTTACCTCCTAATAATAATTATGGGACACTGGGGGCCATCTCACTGGAATCACTGTATTGGATTTATATTCTAGTTTAAACATCACAGATGCCCATGCAGTTTTGTTGCATTTTGTTTCTCTCTCTGAATCTGTTCTCTGTTAATTTGGGTTTAACCTTTTGTGATTTTCTCTCGTAAGAGGGTGGCAGCATCTTTAGTTTGTTCCAGCTTTGTGGCTTGAAATTAATGACCTGTTCACTGGCTCTGAAACCATTGTCTGTACCTGAAGGGGTGTACCAGGTACTTTGAGTGGTCCAGAGCTTATTGGTGCTACAGGTTGTGCCCACCTCTGTTGCTACTGATGGGACTGTAGAAATGGGAGAGCTGAAAAAGCACTGTTTAGGGCATGAATTTGTATTTCTGAAATAGAGGAACCCTGGAAGGACTCAAAGTCAGCTATAAAGGTGGTGGTATGTTTGTCTGAACTCTCTCTTGGGTGGGCAAATCATGAGAACCAGTTATGACTGAAATTTCCTGTCTTTCTATCACATCCCTGCCATAACCTTCCCATTAACTGTGGGCTTCTTGAACAGATTTTGGACTGAGGAGATGGAAAACAAAACCTGATCAGTTGCAGAAACTAGACTGAGTATTTTG
Source organism: Florisuga fusca (assembly GCA_038090715.1). NCBI lineage: Eukaryota > Metazoa > Chordata > Aves > Apodiformes > Trochilidae > Florisuga > Florisuga fusca. The sequence goes on from JAAWXA010000037.1 coordinate 5,040,344, forward strand.
TGGGGGGAAAGCAGGCTGATTTTTTTCTTTTTCTCTGCTACATCTCACCTGCCCTCACTTAGGTTGATAAATACCTGTGAAGCATTTGCTGGAAAAGTTTCTAGGAGTTCATTGTAATGAGCAATCCTTCTGGCCTAGATTTGTATCTTCCTTGAGAATAGGTGTAATTTTAGATCTGCTTTGCAAGCTGTTTTTTTTTTTTTCTTTTCCCCCTTTTCTTTCCAATACTCCTCAGTACAATAGGAATCTTGTCCCATGGTGTGAAGCCCCTGCAGAGTTATAAAATTGTGTCACCTTCCCTGCCTCCCTTATAAGTTACTCTAAGTGACACTATTAAAAAGAAAAACCACAGGATCTCCTGGGATCAAAACAATGTCCTGTTGTTATCTTAACACCACTCCGTTTGGCTTTTTTGGCTTTTACCTTTCATTTCCTACAGCTCTATGCAAGCAGAGCTTGCCTTGCATTGTGCTTCATTCCATGCATGCATTTTCTCAGAGAAGATGCTTTTATTTCTGCAGGATATGCTGGGTGGCCAGGGGTTTCAGATTTCTTCAGCAGGGATTCATCTCTTCCAGGAAGGGGGAGGTTGGAGTGAACAGGCCAGCAAAGGAACTTTCATCTCTGTGCAAGTAGGGAGGAGAGACTTAGATGTTCATCACTTCCTCAGATGAAGATTTAAGCTCAAGTATTAACTAATAAACTCCCTATCCCGTGGCAGCTGAGACGGGGTGTATGGGGGAGGGAATGGGTTGTACATGTGTGAGTTTCTTACTTTGAGCAGGAGTTCTGGTGGCCTGGAAAACGCAATGTGTTTTTCCTTGCAGGTGCTCTGGAGTGTGACTCAAAAGCCTTTGCAGAATGAGATCCCAGCAACCCCTTTGTCCTGCCTGTGATGCTCAAGGTACCTCACACCTTAGAACAACCTCCCAGTGTAAGTAAGTTGCTGCAATTGGTGTTTTCACACTTGTTTCTCCTCTGCTAACAGCAACAGAAATAACTTATGCAAGAACAGGTTTACCACTGGGTAATGCCAAGGTCCAGAGCACATCTACATGTTATACACCCTGAAGTCTATTTCAATGTGTGATGTGCCCCATTGCATTTTCTATATTACACATTTCTGCAATGTGATTTGTTTTGTGTGTAGCTCAACGATCCAGCTAATATATATTATTATAACTTGAGGATGAAACTCTTCATAATGCTACCTTGCATTTATTGGTTTTGACCCAAAAGCCCACAGAGTGGGCTGACAAATGCTAAATGGCTTTACCAGAGACCCTGGAGGTCATTAATTATAGTTATATGCATTTAACACATATGCTAAGTGAGGGTTTCAGTAGTTTCTCTAGGCCATGTGGTGAGCTGGTACAGTGTGTGAAGTAGAGATAAGCACCAAAGTCTTCTGCCAGTCTACAAAAATCTCCCTACAAATAACCTAATGTCAGCCTTCCAGGTCACAAGGGAGAACTGAGCATGGAGCAAAGCACCAATTTTCTTGGAATGAACCTGTGATGACATAGCCAATAATCTTTCAGCATCTTAGAGCTGTATTATCACATGGCACAGAGCTGGCCAGAATTGAAGGAGGACATTCCCACCTTGGCCCTTGATCCCACCCTACAGTACGTGTTGAACATTGCTCTTTTTGAGAGGTGTGGCCAGAGCTGTGGCCAGGAACAGTTGCAAATCCTAGGTCCAAAAGGGTCTTGAAAATGAGAGTGATGAAGTAGGCCCAGTATTATTTGCATTTTGGGTGTCAGGTCATGGTTTTTAGTCCTTCTTGAAGGAGAAGAGCTGGAGAACTGCAGTATTCCTGTTTGGTTTGGCATATTGCCCGGCTGCCCTCAGAACTCTTGCCAGCTCTTCTTACAGTCTGGAAGGATTGTTGGGCTGGAGAACAAGTGCTGCACTTCTTGAAGGTCTCTGTAACAGTGACAAAAGTATCTGACAGTCTACATGAAGCAAACTTACCTTGATGGTGGTATCATAATAGTGAAAGCACACAGGTGAGATGCTCTGCCAAACTTCTGTCCAGGAACTTATATGTCCCTGCTCACCTCCATATGTAAAGCCCTTTCTATTTTTACTGGTATTATACAGCAAAGCTGTACTGGTTAGTCACAGTCCTACAGAAAATGAAGTGTCTGAGGAGGAACCTGAACCAGAACTACTGCATCCCCATCTAGGACTCTATCCATTAAATAAGTCCCTTGTAGTCTTAACTTTTTGAACAATTAAAGTCTTAAAAAATTAATTATGTACCTAATTAATATGAAAAAGTAACAATCTGAAGAAGGAATAGCTTTCAGGAAATCTCATCTCTTCTTCTAATAGACAACTTTAGACTTTTAATTTCCAGTGGCCACTTCCAGCACTGGTAGATGTTGCAGTGAATGTGCAGTTCTTGGTAAAGCAGTGTCAGGGCAGAGAGGTGAGCACTGTCTGGCCCCTTGTTTCTACACAAAGCCTGACTGTGAGGTGTATCTCTGCCGTCTTCCCTTTTACCTTTGTGTGACATTTCTGACTGTTTTGAGGTTGCCTTTTTTTCTTTTGTTCTGTTTTATTTTAATTAAACATTACTAAACAATGATTCTCTGGGTGGGAATCATTCTTCCTAATAACCACAGTGTGCATACTAACTATACTAAAAATAAATCTTGTCTCTGACTAGTTAAAAATTGCAGTGATTTGTTGATGCTTTTTACCTGTCACCAGTAAGATATAAATATAAATAAGTAGAATTACATTTAAAATATCCATCACTTCACATATGGAGAGTGGCAATGAGTGGGCTGTAATAATAAAATATACTTTATAAGTGTCATAATCATTCAGACACCAGGAACTCATAAGCCACAGATCTGACACTCAGATGATGAATTGTGATTTTGTTTTAAAAGCCAGACATGTCAACTCCATGTGCATATTGGGAATTGTAGTTCAGGTGACCTCTGCTAAAACACTGACCTTAGCAATGACTTTGTTTTACATTTCCCAGAAACTTCTTAAGTAGGTGTGATACTTTCCAAATGGAGTTGTTGCACTAATACCAATATAAAGCAATTTAAAATCTTTTTGACACCTTAGTTGTGGCCATATATTATATGACACAGAAAATGAGATTCAGTGAATGGCTTAAAATTAATTCTATTTTGGGGTCTTAGTAACATCAGAAACCCTTTGAGATTCACCTGTGTGATATATGATATCACTGGATAGGATGATATTCTTCTAAAACTCTACAGCTCATCCATTCTTGCATGCAATAAATAAATACATTAAATATACATATGGAGGAGTGCTTGTATTGGTACATAAGAAAGAGGGTTAGATAACACTCAAGGGAGACTCCATGGACTGTAGGGATCCTGCATCTGATGGAGTGAGGTTGATTCAGTGGACTTCAGAGACTTGGATTCTGCTCCCCTCTCTGCTGCAAGTTCCTCCTCTGTGACCTTGGACACAGCATTTAAACACATTTCTGAAGTATTTAGGCTCCTGATATCTGTCAAGATGCCTGATTCATGCTGAACTCAGTGGGAATTTAAGATCTGAAAAGGAACTAAGCGCTAAAATCCCTTGAAAGATCAGGGCTAGGTTTCTCTGGGTTTCGGTTCCCCACTCTTAAGTTGGAGATTCCCAGGGACTTTGCTTGGGTGAGAGCATAAAAGGGTCATAAGGCAGCATGGTCCTAGGAGCTGTACAAATGTGTGAAGTCCTGTCTCTGATTCCCCACAAATAGCTTCATGCACTACAATTATAGTCATATCAAATGAAAACACAATTAAGTTCCAGAATTGGAGCTGATTGGCATAAGAAAGCTGAGATTTACTGCTTCCTCCACTAGATCAGCACAGGTTCTAACACAAATCATGCCTCTTAGCCTTCAATTTGATAAACTTTCAGCTATTTTGACATGTAGAGCCAACTGCAGCCTACTCCATCCTGACAAAAAGAGCCTAACAAATGGATTTTCAGTCACCCACTGAACAGAGCTAGATGACAGATCTACACGAAATCCTTTTTGGAGGGAAGGCAGCCTTTTAACTTGATTGATGAAATTATATCTAAATCTGGTAGATTTGGGACTTCAAAGGCATTTTTGCCTACTTAGGGCATCCCAGATGAAGGGAGTATGCTATTTGTACCAAACTCCCATGCTCAAGTGGTTTGCAAATTGACCCCTTTGTAATAGGTTAAAGGTTCCGCGCTAGATAACGGTGGTTCATTTTGATTAATTATGTCAGGGAATTAATGTATGATTACTAACTTTTAGCAGACCCTGCTCTTTCTGACCTCGAGCTGCTTGTTTGTGTGGCTGGTTGTAATTTTCGACCAATGGGTTACGAGAGGTCACTGTGTGGTCAGCATATTTTAAACAAAGAAAAGGGAGGTGGGGAGGGGGGAGCAGAGAAACAGCAATCTCAGATCAGAGTGGATGGACTACAGTTTACTGGCCTGACAGGGGAGATTTGTTAAGTGTTTTAACAGTAGATTTTTATACATTTACCCTTTCCAATAAAATGCTCTTCTGAAGAGCTAAGAGAGCGGCCTGGAAAGATGTTGGGAGGATAATTTAACAGTTGAATGTTAAGCCCATAATTGCACTTCATACTGGTTTCTAGAGTAGAGAACCTTATTAAAAAATAAATTGGACAGTGTTCTGTTTAGCACTTGGGCTGACTGAGAGCAAGGCTGAAAGCTTCTTATTAAGCCAATGCCTGGGAAACAGGGCTCACGAATTTCTTAACCAGTCACTGAAGAGCAAGCAAAGGTTGATAAAACAAGGTTTTATGGGGATTTAGCTCCATTTCATATTTTAAACTCTTGGGTGGGTATGTGAAGCCACCCGAGAGTTTCTATAGACTAGAAAGGAAATATGGGAGGCTCAGTCCTGTAAAAACCTCTGCCCACTGAATCAACTGTGTTCAATCTTGGATTCAATAGAATTGCTCATGCTGAAAGCAAAGACTATGCTTAGGTTTTTACACAACATTAACTCTACTATGAAAATCATCTGTAGATGAAGGAACTACAAGCCTCAAATTCCTCCAATCCTCTCACAAACTTGTGCTCTGATTCTGATAGAGATCTTGAAGTAGAGGGATCTAAGCACACACTCTTAAAGCAACTGAAGTAGGACTTGAGTATTAGAGATGTTACGTGCTAAGAGTCACTGGAACCGAGGATACTTATCACTTCTGAAAATCAATGCTGCTGGGCCTAAATAAACATAGAATTAAGTAACCAACCACAAATGTAAAAAAAAAAAAAAAGAATTGCTATTATGGTCCCTGGACCTCACTGTTCTGTTAAAAAGCAGGTCTAAAATATCTGCTTTGTTTATAGGAGTACTGAGAGACTCAGTTCAATAATGTTTGCAGTGTGTTTTATAGTCCTTAGATGAAAGGCACTACTGATGCTTAAGGAATGATTATTATTATAATTGTTATTCTAAGAACAATAGGCACATTTGTTTTATTTTCCACAGAGACCCTTCAAACACCAGGGTGTCCAATTAATCAGAATAAGGGCTAGGACTTTGCTGAAACTTTTCCAGTTTTCTTTACAAATGCCAATTTTGCTTTACTCTTGGCTGTATCTTTTTGCCTGCCCACTGAACATGGTACTCTATAGTTAGTTTTAGATCCCCTTAAGAAAACTCTTGCAAAAATGTGCTCTTGCCAAACTATCTTATGCAATTCAAGTGAGAACAATGTAAGAAAGCTTTGTTAAAAGAGAAAGGGGTGTTATTTGGATAAATATGTGGGGTGTTAGTAGGGTCAGAAAGGAACACAGAGTTAAAAAGATGTGAAATTTGCAGAGAGGAAGGATTGGAGGGGAGAAAGAGACTGGAAAGGTAAGGACAGGGAATACGATGAGAAGATGGAGTATGGAGACAGAGATAGCAAGGGTGCCAAAAAAACCAGAGAAGCTAAAGTAAAAAGAAGTAGTTGGAATTGTGTGAAACCTGCATACACATGTTATTATTTGCTAAAATTACCTGGCTCTTCTGAAAAGTCACCTCATACAAAAGGAAGATAAGGAAGAAGATTTAGGATTTGTTTCAGGGGTACTGGGAAAAGCAAACTTGAGACAAACCCAAATGGTTTGCAGTCAGCTGGCCCACTGCTGATCATTGCTGATTGCCCTGCAGCTTTTATAGGCCAACCCACAAAACCTGTAATTCAAAGTAGTGGCTTTTGCCACGTAGCAAAGGAAAGACTTGTGTCAGGCTGACAGTTGCTCAGGCCAGTGTCCTGTTCACAGAAGGAGCTACAAACCAACACTTGAGGCAGAAGTAACCCACAGCACATCCTGACCCTGCTCCATGAGTGACAACCAGAAATCAGTTTCCTAGTCCCTGCTTTGACTATTAGATGCAATTGCCTATTGAGCTCTTCATTTAATGGAAAATCTCAGAGCTGCTGTCAGAGCATGGATGTCACTATTATTTACTTATTTAGTCATTTCACAGTAGTGTTAGGGAACTCAGGCAGGTCAGTGTATACACATTTAATAAATGGCAATCCTGCCTCAAATGATTTACAATCAAAGCTGTTGATTCAGGAAAGCACTTGCACATACAAGCTCTTCAAGTAATCACAACAGCACATGCTAACTTACTGTCATACATCAGGTGAAAACTTCCTTCAGTGCTATCTATCCAGAATTAGGGCCTTAGCTGAAAACATAAAAAAACCTGGGGGAAAATAGAGAGTTGTAGGGGAAGAAAGGATTTCAGGATGTACTAGTAATGTTAGTACATTTTCAGCTTGGTTTTATAAGAAAATGAACCCATGCATCATGTTGTCTGTCTGTCTACCTCTAATAACTCTTAACCATGACGGATGATGCCAACCACACCTGGCAGAAGGATAAGGCAGCATTGGATTAAACAAAGCCCCTTGGGCACAAACACAAAGTCCTCAGTTCACCCAGTCTCCAGAGTGCATCTACTGCATCTCACATGCATGGCTCCAGCACCCAGCTGGCTGGAATTGCTGGCCATGAAGTAGAAAGGTGAAACAACAGAGCACAACCATGCTCTTAGCCACATGAGAATCTACATTGCAGAAAAGTCGAAATATCAGGTTTTAGAACTCCCATTTTTCAGGGAACCACTGGTTTATTTGTCTCTGAGCATAAGGGGATGAACTTCAGAGTCCTTTGAAGGTGAAAGAAATTAGGTGTCTTCTATGGAGTTACGATTGCACCCTGTTAACACTTAGGGACAGAAAATAGATTTTTCCTTTGTTAATAGGGAAAGCCAAAGCAAATTAGGAGCAATAGCCTTTGGAACTGGCAAAGAATGTGAGAGATGTTGGTTGCTTTTTACCTGTTTGCACATCAGAATCTTGAGTTTTCATACTCTTGTGTGTGCCCAGGCTTTGGGTGTTTGCACATGCGCTGATTAAAGAACAGCTCTGAATACTGCTATTTAATTTAATGATCTTAATAAGCACATGGGGGGAGTGTCTTTACTGTATAGACACAAACAATGCTACATGCTTCAACATGAAACATAATTAGGGTGTGCAGCAAAATAAAAGGTTGAGGGGGGGGGAGGGGGACGACATTTTTAAAAAAATAAGAACAGAGGTGACTTCCAACAAAACTTCAAAACCAGCTTGGCTAACAATGAACATAGCCCCATTCTTTTTAATCATCAACAAAATCTATCACACATGTTCTTTCAAGTAAAGTTTATTAGAAAGAAATTGCTACTAGACAACCACATGTGAGCTCTGACTTGGCAAGGTCAGGCCAGGGCAATAAACCCTTGAACTTTACAAATATGCAAAGCTGACATAAATAACAAATTAAACCCAGCCAGGTGTAGAGCTGCAGTGAGCTGCTTGCCAGAATGCTTCAAACTCTGGCCAGCGTGACCTCTGTGAGCTTGTGTGGAAAGCAGGGGCTTATCTCCTCGGCTTTTGTCCATTAGGGTTCATACCTGTGGGCTCAGGTCACCTTCCTCTCATTAGCTTAGAAAAATTATATCACTTCATTAAAGGTGTTTGTTCAGCTTCTGAGTGTCCTCAGGCATTTGGATGTGTTGCTGGGTGAATGCTGATTTTTGTCAGAGCTGAAGAGTGCCCTCGGCACAGGCAATGCTTCTGCCTGGATCTGCTGAGTCCTCTGTGAGGGATCAGCCCAGGGTCAGCCAGCAAGGGAGAGCACTGAGGTGCCTCTGCTGGAGGATTTGGGGGGGATACGAGAGGGACAAGAACTGGTGTGAATTCCCTGTTGAATTAAGAGTTCATCTTCTCCCTGCAGTCCATCACTGTATCAGTCTGAGCCTCGCTGCCAGATTTCCAGAGCATTCAGCTGCAGGTGACACCATCTCAGTGGGGTTTTCAAATGTCTCTTAAGTGCATTAAGCACCTAACTTCCACTGAATGCTCAAGGGGTTTTTAAAATCCCACTATGTGTCTCTCTACATCTTGCCCTTAAACAAGTGCTTAATTTTAATTGCAGGTAGTTTCGTTGATGTGTACAGGACTATTTGTCTGGTTAAAGTTAAACATGTGTTTAAAAGTGCAGTTAAACCATGGCTGTAATGGGTGGGGGTGGAAACTGATGCAAACATACCCTGTTTTAAATATAAAGGTTTCACTATCTCATCTTAATTTTTGGATGCTGGTTTCATGAAGAAGCAGTAGGAATGTCTCTTTAGACTTGAAAATTGAGGAAATTTCCTCTGAGAATCACAAAAAGGGAATAATATGACACGTTGGGACAAGATGTTCTACAGAATCTTTTTTTTTTTTTTTTTTTTTTTTTTTTTTTTTAAATTCAAAGCCAGACCTTTTCCAGAAACACTTACCTTGAGAGGCAATTCTCCACAGTGACTCCCGAGCTGTCATGTCATCCTGAGCAATGCATTTCACCTCTCTGTGCTGCTATTTTCCCTCCCACTGTCTTTGCTATTTATATTATAAGAACTCTTGGGCAGGGACAGTCTGTGTGTTTGCATAGCTCCCTCTGTAATGGTGTTGTCTCTCTGCTGGGACCACTCAGTGCTGTTGTTATTAAGATCTAGTGACTTTCTTGCACAAACTGTCAGAGAAACAGTAGGACTAAGTGACTGAAAAAAATCCCACCTTCTTTCTTAGTTACTTAAGGTTTTAGTTTTGTCTCTGAGTCACAGGTTAGGACTCTTCAACACGTGAGGTTTATACAGACTTGTTAAAGAGATCTGTCCTGATAAATGGGTCGGATGCTTTTTATAGAGTTCTCCACTGGGTCCACTCCATCATAATGAAGCTTCAACACAAGACTCCACAGGGCTCCAAGAGAGAAATCCAGGAAGGAGAAAGTGAAGGGAGATTGGGTGAGTTTACACTATGTGTTAAGTGGAAGAGCTGCAAAGAGGTTGGGAGCCTTGTCATGACATGCAATTAAAGGCTCCTCTGGGAGGGTCTGTATAAACTCTACACATAGCAGAAAGAAAACAGACAGCTGACAGTTGGACTGTGAAGTCTTAAAAGAATATACAGAGTTCAGTGCTGACACTCAGAGGCAATTTTGCTGAGTTCTGTGAAGTCTAAACACTTTTACTTAGAGTTAGGGACAAGTCCTGTCAAAGAAGAGTTAGAAATTATGTTCTAGCTGTTATGAGTTCACTTCTAGGAACCTGTCTTGAACTTGACCTGACACATACTTTGTTTGTTTTAGTTATGTTTCCATTTGATGAAGGCCCTTGTTAGTGTTTTTTGCTTTGTTATTAATTGTGGTTGGAGTGTGTGACAGATTTCCCATCTGCCTGGGTTCCACCTCGGAGCACCTCCTGTCTGTGGTTCCCAGGTCAGATTTTTTCTGTGTGTCTTTCAGATTTTCCAGCAGGGTGTGTGTTCATGTGGGATATATCCAGAAGTGCAAATGGAAAAATACAGGGAAAGGACAATTTCTAATGGTCTTTGAGGACTGGAGATGAAATAAATCTTACCTGGAATGACTCAGATACATGGAAGTATCTTGATAACTGTGTTGGTGGCTGAGGCTGCTGGCTGGAAGAGGGGAGATGAGAAAAAATATCCAATCTGCTAACTTCTTCATCCCTCTTTTCTTTTACAATGTTCCTTCACAGCCTGCACAAGGATCTAAGTGTGTCTGGGGCTGAGTGACTACTTAATGTATTTAATTAGAAGGAAATCTCTAGAGATCTGCAGTGGAAGTTGTGGTCAAAGGGAAAAAATATCCTGGCATAGTCAGTGGAGACAGAGCACATGTTTCTCTTAGTGACCTGGGGAAGGTCCCCAAGCAACAAGCTCTTGGATGTTCTGGTCAAGGTGGGCATTTCCCATAAGGTTTCAGTAGGTCAGTATTGCAAGGTGGCTTTGATTTACTCCATGAAGATCTCCATCCCACGTCAGGGAGTCTGTTGTTCTTCTAACTTCTGTAGTTAACAGAAGAAAAGGGAGGAAGTCAGTAGGCAAAAAAAAAGTAGAGAGGAGAAATAATCTTTTCTTTGATTTCTTTTAGCATTCCGTTTGCAGGTCCTTAGTAAGAGAAAGCAAGATGTAGAGAACCTGAGCAATTCATAGAATCATAGAATTGCTCAGGATGGAAAAGACCTTCAAGATCATTTACTCCAGTCATTCACATCATCAGAGGCATTATAACAAATTATCCTGACAATTTATGTTTGGGATGGGATAACTTTACAGAGACCTCAGAAGTCCTGTAGAAGGATTTCAAGTAGATTTTTATTTCTTTCTGCATCTAGAGGAATGGAAAATGAGAAGAAAACAACTTGGAATCTAACAGAGAATTTAGAGTGCAAATTTAACTTATATAAGATGACTGTAGTGATGAGAAATACAGAAAACTCTTAAGTTTTGATGGTTAGACCAGGCTCAGAGCCTAAAGGCATATATCACTGAAGAGTATTAAATATTTAAAAGAAGGTTTATTTAGAGTCCTCAAAACTGACAGGATCTTAAATACAAGATCATATGGCAAGAAAGCTCAACATCATTCTTGTCAGGGTGAATTGACTGTAGACTACAGCCCTGTATAAATAAGCAACCATGGAAATTCACAGCTTCATTTAAAGTCCAAAAACCCAAAATAATCTCCACTCAGAAGACAAAAGAATAAGGCCAGGGTAGGAAGAAAGAGGATAGACTCAAGCTCTCTGAGCAATTTTATCACCACACATTTCTCAGGTAGCTCCTCAATTATTTTAGCAGCAGAACTGTATTTCAAGAGTCCACTGTTTATTGCCCAGGACAACTAGTATTGGTTGAAATGGATGACAGTTATAATGCCTTTGATGATACAATTTTTCAGTTAAATCTTTCCCTTCTAGGTGTTTCTCTGAGAGGATGTGCTCCTCCTCAGGGAAGGAAGTTGTTATTATTATTGTAAGGAGATTCAGTCAGACTGTAGCATTCTTTTTTTAATCCTTCTCACTATTTCATCCCCTCCTGCCTCAAAAGATGGGTCCCCTTGCTTGGACTACTGAAATTTGTGGCAACACAGAAAATAAATTTGGGCCAGCAGGTTCTGATGCATGTCAGAGTGTTGGTAGTGCTGGTGTAAAGGACATGGGACTTCCCCACTAAAGGAAATGATAGACCCTGGAAAGGAACCTTGGCCAAGAACCACAGAGGTGCACATGCCATGTTATAGCACTGCAGACCTCCTCTTGCCTCATTTGTGCATCACAACGTGTCTTGGGAGGGTTTTAAGGATCTTTGCCAAGACAAAAATTCTCCTTCCTAAGCTATTCAGAGAGCTGCCAATGTGGTATTTGTACTGCTGTGGAAGCCTTTCTCCAGAAGGTCAGTGGGGGAGTGTAATCAGTTTAGAACTGGATGTTGTAACTTACTTGAATGAAAGATTTTTTCTAAAGGTGACATTAAGATGAAATATTTAAGATAAACCAGAAGATTTGACTGGAAATTCACAATGTCCCTCTGAAACAGTCCACGCTGATTTACTGATCTTCCATTTTCAATTTATGAGCTGAGACCAGAGTATACCACTGGAGGATGAGAATAGAGTAGTCATATTAGAGCCAGCTCATATATCCTACAGACAGACTTTGGAAGAATTAGAAAGTATAATAAAGTGCTTGTCCCTTTAAGACACTGCTTGGCTCCTTGCCAATTTAGATCCCAGAGCATTAGATATTTTAAAAGCCCTTAAAACTGTCTCTCTCTCATCTCACTAAACCCCCCCCCCTCGTTGTCTGAGGTTTTCACCTTTTAACAATGAAGAAACAATGGGAGGAACATCCTTTGCTTTACAGCTTTCTCCCCCTAGAGCTTGTTGAGGGATGAATTCTGTTCCCCATCAAATTATTTTAAATATGAGATAACTCTTTCGAAGGCAAAGCATGTGTATGGTGTGGATAAGAGAGAGAAAAAAAAGTATTTTCTTTTAAAAAGCAAATCATTTGGTCTAGAGAAGAGCAATAACACTGGGGTACACAAGGGCACCTGGGTACTTTTTAAACATATAAATACTGTCAGGGCACTGCTGTGACCTTTGGTCTCTGAATGTTTTCAGCTAATGGTCACCGTATGTGGCAAAAAAATTGACCCTGCAATTGCTGTGGGACCTGACTGGAATTCTGGATGTCCCCTTGGAGGGCAGCCACCTCACCAGTGAGCTCAGTGGCCCATGGGTCAAATGCACAAGTACCAGCGTGGGCTCTACTGCAGCCCCCAGTAACCCTCTCGATGTGACTACTCCTCCCAGGGAGAGTCAGAGGGCTTTAAAGATCTCACCATCAGTCTGAAAGTATTTCTGAAGTCAATTTTATTCAAAACTGACCCATTTGCTAATGGCTTAAACGCTTAAGGTTTTGATGATGCTGTCTCAGGAAGTTTTTTGGAAGGTTCTCTTTTGGCTGAGCTCTGCAATAGTTTGATGTGAGATAGAAGGCATTTGGGGAAAGAGGAAAGATGGTCTGGGTAAAGAATAAATCAAAAGATAAAACCATCAATCCGGGATCATTTTCTGAACAATACGTAGTAGAGAAAGGGCCCAGAGACGTTTTTTGTGTCACAGCAGACTGAGGGAACCTTTGCCATTCCCACCACTATTCACTGTTCCTTCAGACCTGACTTTTCTTCTTGAGGCTCAGGCAGAGATCCCCTCCAGCTTTAGGCAGCAATTTCTTCTCAAGCAGTGGAGAGATTAAGCCTGCTGAAAGACCTCTTTAGGGGAGGATTCAATGTTCCTTTCCTCTCTTCCTGGAGATTATAAGATAATGCATCTGGAACAACATTAGCTCATCCAGGTCTGTGGTTTTATTTTTGATAATCAAAACCCAACAATCTCATTCTCCATCTGCCTGAACATATTTTTGGGTAAGGGGTAGATATCAGCTAGCACACATGGCTGTGGTCAGATATTGTGAGATCTTCTAAACATGAACAGAAAATTTCCATCCTTTAAGTTATATCTAAACATTCCTTTTTCTCTTGTGCTGTATTTTCTTTTTGCATCCGAGAGAGTTATGGTAGTTCAGGCCAACAGAACATGTTTATTTCTCCTTTGGTAGTGTTTATTCAGCAGACTCCCAAACTTGGGTTCAGGCTGCATTTACTCTCAAATAAGAATTATTTTGATGGCCTCAACATTATTCAATATGTTGCAGAGTTTATTTGTGTCAAGAGCTAGCACTAAGTCATTGTCTGTCTGGATTAAATGCTAAGGGGACAATGAAGAGTCTGTGGATGTCTTGTTAGGACACAGCTGGCCAGATGAAAGTAAGCTTCTTTCTGAGTCCCAGCAACATCTGCAGTCCTAAACAACCAGAGTATTTCTTACAAAAGTAAGTGGGCTTTCTGTCAAGTTTAGCCTAGAAGTGAGATAATTACAGGAAAAAAGCTGAAACACATCTTAGAAGCTTTTAGGAGCTTATGACACTTTGGCCTTTTGTGAAAAGCTATTTCTCATCTTTCCCCTTTCAACTGCAGAGCACTGGGGTACAACATCTGTGCTCTGCTTCACCTTAGAGCTTCCTCAGGATCACTGCAGCAAAGACGGAGGAACTCTTCTTCCTACTAGGATCACCCTTTGGTCTTGGACCTCAGGCTTGCTCTGTCTCACAGTTTTGCATTTTGTCAATGAGGATATCACTTTTTTGATGACTAATGCAACAGCAGATTTTTTTTTATAATACTAATTGCATAATCTTAAGTCTTTCAAATCTTACAATATCTCCAAGTATTAAGTACATACCTAATAAACAAATACGTAAAGAACAGTAGGTTCAATTACATCCACATAAATTATGAAGGGACATAAGATTTGTCTTTTTTTTTTTGATCAGTCATGGCCAGTTTTTAACTAACCATCCCCAAACATATTCACCCTTATGAAACTTCTAAGGGAGAAAAAAATATTTTTTTCTCCTAATTAGACTGTTTTGTTAATGTTTAAGAATCACAATGAAAATGAAGAATGCTTTCTTCAGTAAATCGGTTTCAATGTGATTTTTAAAAAACTATATGAAATATCAGTCCACTCAGTTCAAATTTTGCTCAGAAAGAAGATTATTTAACAAAGTCATCTTCAGAAGTTGCCTGGATTCACTGTGGTTTTGGAAAAAATTCAGCTTCTTTTGTTCAATTTTTTTTCCATGTAAGTTGCACATGTTCATGAGATGATGATAAGCAGACTGGGGAGGGATCTGAACAAATTGCCCTTCATTTTAGCCCTCAATTATATAAGGTGATCTTGCAAAAACAAGAAGTGAAGCCTTGAAAGGTCTCTGAATAGCAACAGGAAATAATTCATGCCAGACTGTTCCCTGTTAGTACCAAAAGGAGACTCCTATAAATTGTTTAATGAGACAGTTGATGCACATCCTTTATGCTTAAAGAACAGTTTCTTTGGTTTTCCAAACTAATCAAACCGGTTGATTTAGAAGCCTAAATGCCAGTGAAAGTCACAGAAGAAGGAAACACTTGGTTCAGGAAGCATTCAAGAATGTCCTGATGGTGCAGTGAATCCTGATGATGTGGTAAAAACACCAACCAAGCAAATGAAACTGAGTTCTGAAGTCAGTTGTCATTCAAAGGATGAACTGAAAGAAATCAGAGTGGCTTCATGACAATTCATCTGTTAGTCTGTCAAAATAACTGCTTCATAAACTAGAGGAAGATGCATGTCAAGGCCTTTGCCAGCCCAGATCTATAGAAGAATGAGAAGACACCATAATACATTGTAATATTTTTCATCCACAAAGATTTCCAGCTAGTCTATAGATGTAGCAAAGTGAAAAATAGAAAGTATCTGGTCAAACCTATCTTCTTTTGCAAATGAAGACTAGTGGTGAAACTCCTTACTCCATTTAAAGGCAACCACTAGTTGAGGTTAGGTTCCTGCCAAGTGAGCCCTTCACTTGGTGAAAGCACTTGGCTGCTTGCTGGATGGCTGTACCAGTTCAGGTACCTGCACAACTAAATCATTTTGTAAACTGGTAGCATAAATAGTTTAAAAGGGAATTAGGAAAGGAAGCATTTCCAATTCTGCCATTTGATGATACAGGATGCTAGCAAATATTTATGGTTAACAAAGACATTGACAGGATGCTAGAGTGATTCACAAACACCTTTTGGCATAGAAAAAAGGTACCCAAATACTCGATGAGTAATATTTGAAAGGAATAATTAGAACTGCTCTGTAGGAAAGTTACATCTGAAAACTGCATCTTCTCAACCAAGGGGTCTTTGGAAGTGGGATAAGGTGCTCAGTTTTACCTGCACCAGGACAAGCCCTATGCAATTAAAGAAAAAAAAAAAAAAAAAAATAATTAAAAAAAAAAAAAAAAAAAAAGTAATTTAAGTGATTCAAGCAGGCCAGGTGGATTTGAATTTGTTCAAGATGGTGACTACACAGTATTTCACTAGAGATTCTCAGATAGCACACAAGGTCCCAAAGAATGAGTTCATACAAGGGGACTTGCTCTTTTCTTTTCCCATCTGTAAGGTTACTCCTCCATCAGTGCAGTTCCTGCTCTGCTAGCTCATTCCTGCCTTGGGGAAAGGACATCATTTACTAAATCTGTTTTGGGTTTTAAATAGGAGGTCTGTTTGGATGTCTGAGCCAACGCAGCAGAACTTGTGAGATCTGACAGGAGCAGAGGAGAGGCAGTGGTAGACCAGAATGGCTGCCCTCAAAAAATGGGGAGATAAATACTACAACTGAAAGGAAACCTCACTTCCTGCATTTGTGGGCTTTGTTAATATGGAACATGCACATATTATAAGTAGTTGGTGACAGACTTGAAACCCCCTCCAGCTTTGGGATTCTGTTCACTATTTTTAATCATAATTTAGGTGTGAGGGTTAGGATTAACAGCAGGCAAACATTAACCATGGCCATTGAACCTCAGTGAGCCTACCAAAATTAGAGAGTGGGTTAGCCAAGAGAACAGTCATTGGGGAAAAATGAAACTCAGATGTACTGGAAATGTAAAAGCAAATTGCAAGCAGCACAGGGAGGGAAGTTGTTTGGACAAAATAGGGAAACTTTGCAGCTCTTGATAGAAAAAGTGAAATTCGGTGAGAGAAAGCGATAGGAAGAAGGAATAAGAGAAAACTAGAAAATAATGATATGTCAGAAGGACGCTTATCCTCTAAAAAGAAGGTTCTGAACCCCAAAACCAAGGAAAGAATTCCTATTTCTGTCTTTTGTCTTTGGTGACTTATGCTGTGGCAGTGGAATAAACCCTAGGGATACATGGGAAAAAGGTGCTGATGTGGTGTGGGTAGGTCCAGAAGATGGCTAAGCAGGGTGAACAGGAGGAATGTAGAGCTATGTGTTCTTTGTTAAACAAAAGAAGTTATTGTTGTTTTACCAGGTGGACTGAGGCAGAAATCTCATAGCTCTGAAAGTAATACCAGATCCCAAGGGTTGGCTACATGGAAATCTCCTCTATCCACAGCGTTCATTAGGCCATTTGCCTCTATAAAGATCAGACAAATTTATGTTGAGCTAGGTCACTTGAGGCCAAAACCTCACCTGCTTCAGGCTTTCAGGACTGTACTTTAATGACAATTTAGGATCTAATGGAAGGCCAGGAAAAGGGTCATTTTATATCTGGAATATACTAGTATCTAACACTGAAATGATGTAATATATCTGATTGCACATTATGCATAAATCAGGACAGCTCTTAGTAGAAAGCCCACATGTTCTCCATGCCAGTGGAGATTTACACAGATTCCTGGGACTACATGCCCAGATTAAGGTGACTCTTTTTCTGCTTTCCTGAAAAGCTTGGTTGCAATGCTACAGTCAAGATAGCCTTAAAAAAACCACCAACAATAGCAACAACAACAACAAAAAAACCCCAAAGCCAACAAGCCTGTAGTCAGGCATCAGTGCCATAAAGCTGGGTGCTGGCATTCTTTAGAAGCAGGGGGGTGTGTTGCTGCATTCCCTTGGAATGCAGTGAATGGCTTGTAAATTAGAGTCCCTAATGAAACCTCACTGGTGTCCAACTGCAGCAATCATCTGGTTAAAATCAGGCAGTAATTCCACTAATTTTACTGCCCTTCTCCCAGCCCTCAACGCCTCATTTAGGAAAAAAATGTTTATGTGCCCCTCAAAACACCTGCATTTTAACTCAGGTCCCCAAAGCAATTATTTTTATTTTAATTTATTTATTTTTCAGCCTTTCTGTTGTGAAATGCAGCATCCCTGGTTATTCTGAACAGAGGCACATGAATGCCCTGGGATTCCCAATCTTCAGACATGTTTAACTAGCACTGTTTTTCTTGCACACTTCACAAGCTTTGCTGTTCTATATATTTTCCATCCACAGCTGCTGCCCAGAAGTGTTTAGGATATATGTTCCCCCCGCCCCCCCTCAGTAAATGATGAAATAAAACTACGTAGAGCTGTTTACATTGTGACTAAGGAAGTTAAGGTTGATGGAGGTGATAGTGACTGACACTTATCCAATTTCAGGCTTTCTGAAATGTCTGTGGCTCTTATCATGATTTAGTCTCTACCAGACCTTGTAGACATTAAACAGCAAGAATGAGCACTATTCTCACTCAGAAAAAGAAACATTATATAGTGGATGCTGGAACACTACCATGATGTGCTGTGAGATCTCACCATCTGCTATTACATTAGGGTGAGTTATTCATTTTGTCTCCTTGGTTTCATGTTCATTTAAAGCTTTGATAGATTATGACTAAAGATCTCCTTCAAAAGTTGTAAGCAGATATCCCCAGCCTGTGATGATAATGTTTCTGGAAGCACAGGCATCCAGGCAAGGGAAATAGGATTCCCATAAACAGTCAAACATCTTCCTTTCTCTTCAGTCCTCACAATCCTGAAATATTTGGCCTGCCAGCAAACTCTGGGAGAAAATAAATAAACACAGGGGCCCACCCATTCCTCAGCCATCTGCAAATATCTCCATCCATTTTACTGAATTGCTACAGTCCTTTTAATCAGAGCAAAGCTTTAGCCAGGCCAAGGTGTGCTGGTGCTGGGGTATAAATCATCTGCACAAGGCTCCTTGGTACAATAAAGCCATACCCAGGTAGGCAAAGCTGTGAGTAGGCTCAAATTCCCACCATTTCACCTTAGAGAATAACAAATTTAGACTATGCAAAGTGCTGTAGCTATCCACATGACTGTTTTTTGCACTTAGAAAAGGGTGAAATGGGAATTTTCCAGAGTAAACAAATTTCAAGGGGGACACTAATTTTTTGAAGCTAAAAATTAAGCTTTCTCTAGCTAACAAGGAAAAGGCTGGCCATGGTGGTTTGTGAAGCAGCAGGACAGGGCAGATACAAAGGTATAGTGCAGAGCATTTAATTCAAGTGTGGGGCATCATCTCCCAGTTCTCACTTTCTTGACTTGAAACCCGTGTAACATGCTCTGGCTGTCAGCAAAACCTAAGCCACATGCCTTACATGCTTGAAGTAGAGGGGAGAAGGAGGATGGTTTGTTTTTGTTGCTCGGTCATTTGGAAAACAGCAAAACCTTTGATGTCCTCCCTGTAGAAGATTTAGAAATTTAGATATTTAGAAACATTTGCACCCTCCTCCAATGCCAGAAAACTGTTTGCTTTTTGTGCTGTTGCTGTATAGAGAACCTAGTTATTCTGGACACGTGGCAAAATATTATAGGGGAAAGACCACATGCTGATGGACTGATGGAGACCACGATCCTACACACATTTTTTTTTTTTTTTTTTTTTTTTCCTGAGCTGAAGGGTCAGAGCAGAAGATGGGCATATCTACCAAGGGCTGAAGCCTGCACTGAGATGAGGGAAGCAGAGCAAACGTGAGTCCTTGCCACACCTGGTCACAAGAGGAGATTAAGGACAAAGAGAAAGGCCCATTGACAGTACCCAGAAACTCTGGGGGGGGAGAGGCAGTAGCTGAGGCAAACCAGCAAAAACAGGCCCATGCTTAATCTCAAACATCAAAGAAGAAAATTCCTCAAAGCTAATCGGTCCCAAATCAAAATATGGTCAGGTATGGAACATGTGGTCACCACAGCATCCTGGAGGCTGTGAGAGGTGAGGGCTTACAAAAGGAACTGGGCTTCATCCTCTTTTTCTACAATAGTTTCTGCTTGCCTATTTTCTCTTAGCCTTTGTTTTGGTCCCCCTGTATCTGAACTCCATTGGACTTTAAGGTGCAGACCTGCAGCTGAGCAGAATATACAAATGTAATCCAAAAAATACATGAAAATGAAGGAAATATCATATTGAGCACTGTATCACATTCATTTTTAATTAAAATTATCACAAGCAGATTTATGTTCGGTGTAACTTTTCCTGCTGTTTCCAGGTTGTATTTATCTTCTAATTAGATTGCTGTTCAGTTCCATCTATGAAAGCTGCATCCCAACCACAGATAATGATGCATTTGAACACTTTAGACGAGCTTGTACTTTCAATGAGATTTCTGCTTTTTAAATTTTTACTTGATTTGACATCTTTCTGAGACCTGGCAGAATCAATGTGTAGCTTGATGCTTTAACATGCACAGTGGTCAGAAGGTAGGGAAGCAACCTTTCTTCAGCTGACTCTTATTACAATCTCATTGCTGGAACTGAAACCCCAAATTGGCAAATAGCATCCCATTAAGGTCAAAGAGCCTGTGAAAGAGTGAGGTGTTGGTAGGAGAAAAAGAGAAGGTAGGGGAGCTTCCTGTCTAAGGTGTGAAAACCTATTTGAAGATCTAATCTTTGCATTTCTTTGGGGAATATATTTCTTGTTTTAATTTGAATGAACTCAATGCTTCAAACTTCCAGTATTTCTTAAAATGTTTAGCTAAAATATATCAGAAACGGTAACAGTTCCCTTTTACCTCTGAGATTCGTAGTTGATTGAGTCATTAATAATCTCATAATTTCAATGTTTTCTTTTCTTTCTGTCTTCAGGGATCTCTGGAAGCTAAATAAGAGAAAAGGTTTTTTACTGGGAGCTTTTTTTTTTTTCAGTTTGACAGGTGAGAAGTAGAGAAAGAAACTGCTTTTCATAAGGAAACAGCGCAGCTAAAATTAAAAGTAGGACTTAGCTTTTAACAACTCTAAATTGCTAGACAATTTGAAAGCCACATTTCACTGCTTGACTTTTTGCTTGGAGAAGTCAAACCAGAACCCCAAACACATCCATTCTCAAACCTTGAGAGACTTCACATCCTGATCTGAGCTTTGCAACATGCTCCCATTCCTGATTAATGCATACCAATCCTACTCTGTTATAAAGTCAAATCAGTGCCAAATGTGGTGGTGATTTTTTGATAGGGAATAAACAACATCCACCAATATATTTAACACAGGTCAGTAGACAGCCTACAGTCATGACAGTCTTGAACTAGTGACCTAGAAATGAAAGAGTCCTTAATCCCTTTACCAAATCCTAAACCACTCAATTCCTGCCCCACCTCAGCAACCAAGGTCTTTTATAGATGTGCTGGAGGGTAATATGTAAGCCAGCAGAGTGTAAATTAAAGAGGCAAAAACCCTCTACTTTCAATAACATCGTAATTGTGGAATTTGAGAAAATAAGGGACTCAGGAGAGGTCTTCAGTCAGCTTGTCTCAAATTCAGTGCAAATTTATTCGGAGAATATTTTGGCACCTGCAAACAGCCCAAAACTTTTATAAGCCTCGTAGCAGAGGGAAAGTGATGCAAGTGAAAGACTGCAGATAGACTCAGAAAAAGGTCTTGATTGTTCATCTGACCTGTTGGCTTCCTCTGTTGCTACATGAGTTTACTTTCATGGCTATTGAGATCCACCCATTGCCACAGTGACATTATGAAGTCACGCTGGCATACAACTGGCTTGTTTAATCAGATTCCTTATTTCAGCTTTTCAGGGATGAGATTTGCACCTTGGAAAAGCAGAACAGCGGCCAGAACCCATTCATCTCTTAAATCCTGTGTTGTTTAACCTGGTATCTTCATCTTTGTCATGTGAAGAGTTTCTCTTCTGTGTTTTTTTTAGTCCTTCTCATAGGTCCTGACCAGATGTACCATAAGAAAAGTATTTCATTTCGGAAGCTGTTTCCTATAACATAGCAGAACCTTAAAAAAAGGAGTGGGCTTGAATTCTAATTGAATTCAAAGCTACACTGCACAGAGCAACAACAGCAAACTCTGTGCCTGTACACTTGGAATTTTGCTGCCAAATGTGGTTAAACAGTTTTTCACTTTTCCCCAAAACATGAACATTGTCTAAGTAGAAAAGTATTTCCATTTGTAGAAGGGACTTTTTTTCATTTTGTACATCTGCAGGCATGAAAGGACCATAATAGACCACAAATTAGATCCGGGAACTGAAACAAGCTCAGCTTGTAACTGAGACCACAGGTCTGTGAAAAAAAAACTATAGCATCATTTTTGGGTAAGGTCTTTTTTTCTTTCTTGTTTGTTTGTGTTTTGTTTTGTTTTTTTTCTTTTACAGCAAAGAAATCTCATTTTATATTCAAATATGACACCATCTGTTCCCTGAGTTAGAAAAACTGGGCAAACTGATCCAATATACATTGCTCTAGAAGGAGGGGAACAAATACAGAAAATCTCTTTCTCTCATCTCTCCTGTTTTCTGTACCACTGTTCCATGACTTGACCACAAAGGACTTGCAGATGGCACATGAGTGTTATTTTTTTTCTCTGTTTAATCCCTTCTTCTAGGCTAGAATTGTCCATTTCCCAGTGTGATCTCCTGTCTGTCTCCTCTTCCCTCCCACAAAGCATCTCCTTATGCTTTTCCCAATGAGATGTTGGGGACCAGGCCATGTAGGACATCTTGCCAGAATCCTGCAGCAAACTTTGTCTTAGAGAGGTGATACTGATGGACATGAAGGGCAGGTGGTTTGTCATAGGTGACACTATTGCCTTTCCCTTTGGGAAAAAAAGGGAAACAGAACCCTTGTAATCATCTGACCCACTGGACAATCATCAGGCAGCAACTAAATGAAAGCAAGAAAGGGATAACTAAAACCCCACCATGTCTGTAACTCTTTAGGAATGTGGAAAACAGTGTTATAAAAATATAACTTTTAAGCTCATCAGTTGAAGCAGCATGATAAAAATACTTTGCAACAATGGCTACCCCCAGCTCCCCTCTTTAAAAAAAAGAGTCCCTAAACTAGCCTGAGCCTGACAATGCCTGGTTATGAGTTAAACAGTTTTCAGCTAACATGGGCAAAGGAAATCAACTATGAAACTGTATTAAGGAAATATGAGACTAATGTAATCTGCATAAAAATAAATTTGGGTATATTCCCAACACAATCACACTGTGGAATTGCAGGAAGTGGGTAATGGGAGGGAAGCTTTGCTTTCCCTCAAGAAAACCTGCTCAGGATTATTTCTTTTGTAAAAATAAAGCTACTTTCATATTCTTCTTATAATGCTGTTCTGTGTTTGGAATTGACTGAATAGTTTGTATTAAATAATTTCCTCTGTGAAATGAACCTTAGATTATTATTGCTCAAGGATTGTTGATAACATGCTGGGGTTTCCTGCACTTACTGTTTCTAATTGTTCAACAGCTTGAAATCAAATATGCATACTGCTCTAGGGACCAATCCAGGCTTGGGGCAAGTTTTTGATACCTTTGAGGTGTTGGGGTTGTGACAGTTCTCATGACAGGCTTCTTCACTTTGCACCTTTTCCGTGTTCCCTTCAGGAGGGGAACATGCCACTGGGTACCTCAGAAGTAAAGCAAACCCAAAAATAATTGCTTCTGGGGTGGGCTTTGGTGAAGGTAATAGAAAGAGAAAAGTCTGTGTGAGCTTTCTCCTGTGCTCACTGGAGCAGGGACCATCACCCAAGGGGACCTTTTGTCCCTCTCCAGCATCGTCCCCTGGCTGAGCTGCTGCAGGCTGCTACAACTGGCCATAACACAGGCTTCCCAGTTTGCAGGAAACAGGTTTGTTTTTTGTTATCCTTTTGGCTTTACTCCCAGTTGAACAGCAACCAACTTTTTATAAAAAAAAACTTGGAGCTAAGCAAGTCCTCTTGTGTTTCCGCCCAGGAAATCCTTGGGGCTAATGGGGCACACATGCTGGGTGCCACTGTAGCCCACTTCTGGCCAGAGCCTGGCAGCATTTGCTGTCACACAGCCACAGGACATTGTGGGGGACCCCCTGGGCACCTGAGGTCTTCACCTGTGCCACCTCTTGCTCCAGCCATGTGGTTCAGAAATCCTGGCTGATTGGCTAAATCATCATCATTTTTCTCCTAACAAAATTCCCTTCAGGGAAAAAGGGAGTTCAATAGCTTGGCAGCACATCAGGTGGTCAACCAAATGGATAACTTGTGAAGTTTGTTGCTTAAAACAATATTGTTTCAGTAGTTCCATAGTGCACCTTGGGGTGCACCTGTGGTTCTACCCACCAAGGACCCAGGCAGGGCTCCCACCTTTGAAGAGGGAGAAAATTCATCTCATCAAAGAGAGATTCCCAGCACGGCTTTGCAAATGCAGGCTTGAACTTTGTTCTGTCCCACTTGTGTGAGCAGTTATTTCACACTAAGAAAAAGAAGGAGCGGAGGGAAAGAACCATTTCAGCAAGAAGTTAATCTAATGCTTTTTACTCCATGAGCCACTGAGGCAGAAAGCTGGGTGTTTGCTGGAGAAAGGTTACAAGAAAATAGAGCAGGAGAAGGAAGGGCAAAACTTACTTGGTTAAAAACATATCTGAACTTTTCATGTTGTAAATTTGGAGGAAGGAATGCGGTCCCCTCCTTCCTTCCCCACCACTCACACACACAAAACAACCTGAAGCTTGTAGTTAAGAAAATAAACTGCAGAGAAAGCCCCTGAAGGGCCTTGGCAGCAAACTGTTCTCACTAAATTGGGAATCTGCACACTCATAGTCTGAAATAAATTAAGATGCTGGGGGTTGAGGGGAGGAAGAAAGGAAGGGAGGGGGAGAAGACAGGGGAAAATCAACAGCTCTGGGGTGAAATGCAGGTTGATGCTGCCTCATCATTTTTAAACCTAAAATAAAACAAGCAAATTTTCTTTAACTGCAGGTCAAAATAAGAGGGGAAAAAAAAAATCTTCCCTCATCTGTTCACGGTAATTACTAACAGAGCTCAGCCCCTGCCAGCTGCAGAGTTCATGGATAAATGGAGGGACACATTATTCTCTCTCTCTGGGATCAAAAACCCAAACTTTGTATCTCAATTTGGCTGTGGTATGTCTTTCATATACTCTTGCAAAGTCATTTCACTTTCCTGTTCAGTTGGGACTTTTTTTCATCAGACAAAAATTGTGATGTTTGCAGGCTTTCAAGTTTATTTTAAGTTTGCTTCTGAATGAGAAACATGACTCCTGCAATTTCCCAAACTTTTATTATGTCATTATAGTGTATTTATTATTGAATCTACCCACTTTTCTTGTTAGCAGCAGGTCACAGAAGAGTGAGTTCATACTCTAACCTACATACACTGCCTGCTGGGGATGCAAGGGAGTGTAGAAGTCCTCTGGAGGTACGACTGCAAAGCATGTGGATATTTGAAAGGGACAGGATTAGCATATAACCACCAGAATACCTCAACTGTTTACTCTGTGATACCAATGCAAAGTAGTTATTGATTTTTTTTTTTTTTTTCTCAGTAAGTCACTTGGAATGTCCCATGGTATGGCAATCTCTGATTCATTTGCTGTTGTAGAAGTAGTGATGCTAGACCTTGCCGAGCATAGCATAGCTAGATGAAGAGAAAGCAGATGATACTCTACTCCTAATATTTGCTGTCAGCTGATTTTTAAGGTGGCTTAGGGTCCAAGGCCAAACCCAGACAAATAGAACAGCCTTGAGGTTTTTCTTGAAGTTGTCACAAGAAGTGAACTTGCAAGAAATACAGTAATTAAGAGAATGAAGTTAGCTTGAAAGGCCTTGGGACCTTCTTAGATCCAGCAGCCTTTCCATCACTGATAGGAATGAGCAATTCAGAGTCACAAACTGTGTGACTATGTGCATGGCTGCATGCCCCGTTTTAGGCAATACAATGATGGGGTCAGTACTCGTGTTGTTTGTGGAGTTAAAAGATCAGCCCTGTTCTTTGCAGGTTGTTTAGCAGGACCTAGGAGGCATGTGATTTCATCACGATTTAGTGGTCACAGGTAAAACTGATTATTTGCAGTATTTTTGGACCATCTCTGGCACATGAGCATGGAGACAGTACTTTTTCTGCTACAGAAAACAGTAGAGAGTGATTAATGAGAATTAAAAGAATTTTTGAGAAAGCTATTGCAACATATTTCAGAGTAAGAAACAGAGCATGAGAAAGGAGGAACAAACACAGGAACAGATCAGCAGCTCTAGTTATTAACTGTCTCATACTTGTTATGTGACCTTGGTCAGGGCCCCGTGTATCGGTTTCCCAGCCATAAAACAGATGGAGTTATCTTCTTTCACCACCTTTCAGGACATTGGAAGCTTTAATTCATACCTCCTTGCAAAAAGCTTCAAGATCCTGGGGCTGAAATGTAAAGGTTTTGTTTGTTTGGTTGTTTTTTTTATTGTTTGTTTGTTGGTTTTGTTTTGTTTTTTTAATAAGTAGGAGTTTTATTCATTTCAGTGTAGGGATTTTGTTAGCAGCACATCCTAAAGACATGGCACTATGGCTGGAGGGTGAACCCTCTCCTCACAGTGCTCTGGCCCAGGAAGTCAGCCTGGTGGACTGCAGCATTTCATCAATGCATTTTAATGTCTACCTTTTATACCTTTGCCAGTCTAGAGTGGAAAACTGACATTATCTGGGCCCATCTCCTGCTTTTCTCACACAACAGCAGCGGCTAGGCCTGGGGCAGATCTATTTTCTCCACCTATTATGTTGCTGCACGGTTGAAGTTCAGTTGTTAGCTGCTTTAAAAAAACGACAAATGTGCTCTAATTTTAGAGCATCATAGCAATCATTGTTTTTATTTTAGTAGAGAGGGAAAGTGGAGGGAAAAAACAGCTTGGGACTTAATAAACACCTTAGCCTGCAGCCTTCAACTTTATTCATGAGGTTTTTTATCTTCTCTTCCACTCTCCATGCACTCACTGCATCTTCTTTACTGCACAGTCTTAAATTACCATTGCAAAGGTTATATGTTTATTTACAAAGAGCTGGCTATGAATGGTGATCCTAAAGGCGAGGAGGGTGTCTCATGGCAATAAACATCTCTTGCTCTCTTAAACACCAAGGCCAAATGAATAAGGTGATGTTTAGTGCCTCAGACATATTATGGTTTATGGCTTCATTAACTACCTGACCTGTATTGTGTGCAAATTTCATCAAAGTGAGATGCATATTTATTCCCTGAGGTGGGCTGGCTGATAATGTTCTTATTCTTAAAGGAACAGTGCAAGTAATTACTTATAATTAGTGTTGTGAAAGTGAGGGAAATTTGTGAGGCAAGGTAATTTCACATACCTGAAATTTCACTTAACTGAAAAAAAAGGCAGTGCCATAAATATTTATACTGGGGTGAAATTGAAAATACATGAGTATGGCTTCTCTTGAGTCTTTGCAGCATATGGGATAGTTTTAGCCATTTAAGGAATTTAAAAAACCAAAACCCTCTTGGCCAAATTCTTGTCTGGTGTAACATAGGCCCCCTCTCTAGAGCTAAATCAGGACTTCCTGATCAACTGAATGTGAAACATCAGGTGTTCAAATTTGTCACCCTGTCCCATGCCCTCTCCTTTGCTTGTTGCTCCATACTGTCTAAGTTAATCATAAGATCTGTGTTTGATTTCCCAGCTGAGTGCTGAGAATATTAGTATAATTTTTAGGATTTTTAATTATAATTATACTCACAGACCTTCACCAAAGTGGGGTTACGCTGACAATTTGAATTTCAGTCCACTGTCTGATTGTAGACCAATTTTCCTGGAGCACACAGCATGTCTTGGGCTGGTTTTATACAGAGATACTGTGATGAGGGTTCCACTGTTGTAAGAAGTTTAATAAAACTTCATGAAACAATAAGGATAAACCCTCATTGCTTTACTCATGAAACAATGGCAGTCAATACAAAGGGATTCTGTGGCTCACAAGTGAGTCTGGTGTCTTCTCTCCCTGTGCCTCCCAATCTGAAAGAGACCCCATAGCCACAGCAGTGTTTGTTGGTGGGTTCATAAAAACATAGCTCTATATTCTTGTATTCCTCTATCTTCTACCTACTGTAACAGAGGATCCATAGCCATGAAGGATGCTTCTGGCATGATCAGCTTTGGATTTCCTGGTAGGGCAAAGGTAGCTTAAATGTATGTGGCCCTTTCCACTCCAGGATCAGTCAAATCAACGTGTAGTGTCTGTCCTGTAACATGATCACAGCTCTTCAGCCCTGACATTTCCATCAGGGCTGAGCCTACTCCTTGACTTGTTCCAAGTACTTACATTTCTAATGCTATCAAACCAGGAAAAAAAAATGCTGGTAACAACCCTCTTCAGCCATTCACAGGACGTGTCAGTACTGACTGTAGGAGATAGCTCTAAGAAGTCCTGCAGGAAGGACTTTTTGAGGATTGCATTTAAAGTTTAACCATAAGTACAAGATGTATTTTGCCATGTGCACTAACTTAACCAGAGGATGTCATGGAGCTAATTCTGAGCAATTGGATGTCTGTGGTCTAACCACTAGCAATAGCTGCAACGTGTGATGAATGGCCTATGGTCAAAGTACATATCCTGAACATGGAGAAGCACAGTTTAAGCTGTTGTTCCTCTGTGGTAATGTTTTTTCTGTGGCACACTGAAGTTTTCTCATTCTGTGAATGTTTGCTTTCCAGATACTGTAAAAAGAAAATGTTAGCTACTAACTGGATCGAAAAAAAAAAGAAAGAAAGTACTGTGTAATCTCCTTGACAATAGTCTTGGAAGACAGAAAAACTACCCCAGTCCTGCTATTATATGTGGGACAAACTTATTTCCAACTTTACCATGTCCTTTTGGGGAATTTCCTGTATTTTTGCTGCTGTTACCTTAACTCCCTGTTTAGGTTTTGTGCAATTGCCTCAGATTCATGCCACTGAATTAAAAAAAAATCCAAACAACTAGCTAGGTCAGCTGCAGGCTCCATAGTAGTTAATAATAATTCATAATAGTTCTGAATTAGAAATAATTCAGAACTGTGCCTATCCTTAATAGTTGGAATTGATAGTTTTTCCATTTTATTTTTAAAAATGACAAAAATATACAACAGAGACAGAGCCATACAGAGGACCAAATGGCTCCTTGTTTAGATAGAAAGTGATTGCATTTTCTCACAGTTAACCTATCCAGAATAGGGAAAAACTTGCTGTATTTGTTTTCTACTGGAATCAGATTCAAAAACTAATTAAACTATGAAGCTAAGAGAAGATTTTTTTTCAGGGACACAAAACAGATTTTAAAAGTATGCTGTGTTTTATTTTAGCTTCTCCCAGTACAGGTGAAGAGGGGCAGCAGTATGTTAGATATTACCTCGCCCCAACTATTTCCACTTGTAGCTTTCACAAACATATACAAGTCAAAGGCAGATAGAGGAACAAAAAATAAAAAGGGAAGGACAAACAGTCAAGGAAGAAAAGACATGAGTGATATGCCTAAATAAAAAGATAAGGTTTTACAAGGGCAAGGATAAAATTAGTCAGTGTAGAAAGCTAATGAAATTTTAAAAATGTGACCATCAAAAATGTCATGTCAGCACTGACCTGGCCAAATACATAGGGAACAGCAGCTTGTGAGTATTTGAGGAGTCTCAAGCCTGGTAAGCTTCTTCCTTGAAAACTGCAATTTCTTACTTTCAAGTTAATCAACCTTTCACCCTTTAAGCTTCTGTCCTCAACCTCGACCCCTTCTAGTTGTGTAGCAAGGTAGTAACTAAGGTTAGAAATCAGAAAGCGGGTAAGTAAATGTAGATGTGAGAAAACTCCAGAAGTCTGCAAAAAATTTGGAAACTTGAAATAGATACAGCATTATTTTCCCATAAGGGTTGCCTAATCTCTAGAAGAAAACGTTTGTGGTTATTTAGCAGCTTTGTTCAATCTGATTTAATGGTTTGTCAGTTGATAACAGAGGGCTAGGCATGAGATCTAAGCAAAATAAACACACCTTGGGGACTGTGTAGTGAAAGAAAAAAAAGGCAAGAAAAATTTTGAAACCATATTATGGTAACAAAATTACACTGATGGCAGGATTCTGATTTCCAAAGATTGATTTGTGATATAGGGAGAGGCCACAGGACCTGCATGCTACCTCAGCTGGTACAAATCAGCACATTTAGAGGGTCTGTGGCACTGAATTAGGGACAGTTCTGAAAGGTGAGTCTTAGCCCAACTTTGATAAAGGAGATCTATAGAACCATAGCTGTTCATAAATGACATCTTGCCCACAACTTAGTGTGCTGCTGCCTTGTGTCACTATGGAGAGTCACCTTGGGCAAATGTACCAGTGCTTCAACCAGTTCCCTACAGGTTCATACATATGCAGAGGTGTGTATATAACAGCCAAGGTACTTAGAAGTACTCACAAACAAAACCAAAGTAACTGCAGTGGAGCAGTCCAAGGATTGTCAGCAAATCCTCTCCCATTGCACAGGGCTCTTTCTCTGAAACGCCAAACTCTGCAAAGAAAAGGGTTGATGAAACTGCTAAATTACTCCACTCCAAGATTTTCTGAAAAGTCTTCTATTGCCTGAACCAAAATTTGGGGGGTTTTTTGTTTGTTTGCTATGCCAGTTAAGGGAAACTTGTGTGAAAGAAAATGCAGAGATAGAGAAGAAATTAAACAATTTGGAAAGAAAACATTTCAAGTGACCTAATCCTCTTTTCCTTGATGAATGTGTAGAAATTTGGTGTCTAAAAATACTGACTTTTTCATCTTTTAATCTTGCTTTGAGATAGGAACATTTTTTTTAATGTCAGATTTACACATGGGATGGGAAAACATTTCCTGTCTTGATCTAAATTGTGAGTTATGTGTACAGAAATGTGGGTACTTTTGTACATTTTCTCTCCATTATGTCTACATGCATAATTTCTACATTACATCATGGGCTGGACCCAGCAAAGGCTAAATCAGTCCCAGGAAAGTCTACTGGATCATCTGAAAATTTTACAAAGTGATAAAAGGCCCCTGGAGGGCTACTGAGACTTGGGAAGACTCATTTTTTACTAAGATTTTGAAGTCAAACTATCAGAAAATAATCCCCAGTATCTTGAACTCCTAGATTTCCTTTTTCTTTATGATGTTTATGCATGCAAATAATTTTTGACCATTATTTGAGACCACATTTCCTCCTAGTCTCCTTACTGCATTCATCTATATGCTTGTTTTAGTTCTCTATTCGTGATGAAATAGTAACATCTGAAGTATAAATTTGCTGATACAGGATGATGGGATCCTTATTAGGTGGTTTACATACAAGCATAGGCAACTGTCTGGGCAAAATAGGGCAAAATATTGTCTCAAAGATAACCAGCAGGGTTTGAATATCAAGAGAGACCAGCTGAAGATAGGTACTTTTGAAGGCTTCCACACTAAGTGTAA
Organism: Florisuga fusca; assembly: GCA_038090715.1. Classification (NCBI taxonomy): domain Eukaryota; kingdom Metazoa; phylum Chordata; class Aves; order Apodiformes; family Trochilidae; genus Florisuga; species Florisuga fusca. Next base: position 5,071,334 of record JAAWXA010000037.1, read on the forward strand.
TCTTTGTAGTAGAGAGAAGAAATACAATGCTGAATGTTGCACAAATGGGAAGATGCAGAAAAGAGATTTTCTGGGTCTCAGGGAGAAATAATGACACTAACTGAGCCTTGGGTTCATGCAGATGTACTTTTTCCTTGCAAGGCCACTACGGGATAAACTAAAAGAAATGGTAATACAGAGGAAAAACATTGTGCGTGGCCAGCAGCTCAGGAGGACAGAACTGGGGCTTGCAGCCACCTCTCCAGTATCCAGGAGACCAGATGAAAAGCTATTGAATAAGGTCCTTCTTTTCTGTTAGAGTCTTAGGCTTTGTCTTGTCTAGGATTGAAGGCATTGTTTGAACATGCTACCTCACACTTTTTGATTAAAAGCTTTGAGGTGAGGCCTTAGTTCCATTTAAAGTTAATGGTGAAATTCTCACTGACTTTTCTGGAATCAGGATAGAATGTCTTTGTGTGAACAAACCCATGTTTCTTACTTGTCCATACTAGACAGAGTTTTAAATCAAGGCTCTGTTACACAGAATATATCACCCAGCCACATTAATGTGTATTTTTAATGTAAATCATGTACAGCAATTAAAAAAAAAAATAAAAAAAAATGCAAACCCTCAGCAACAGGAGCAAGAAGTCTTGTTCTACCTTAAAATGACTGTGACAGGTATATAATAACTGATGTTATTTGTCTAACTGTAGTCAAGCCCTGTGTGACTATTGATACCCAGTAAGCCAGTAAAACCAGTCCAAGGAGTGGGTTAAAAGACAAATTCTACTCCAAAGAATGTGGAACTGTAATGGCATCCACCTGAATCAAGAGAACCAAAAAAAGCAATGGGATTTTACTTCAGAAAGTAAAGTAACATCCGAGATGGTGTCATGTCCATAACTCAGTCAGGAGGCAATCAAATAAGTGGTAGAGAATATTTGAAACTTGCTATTGACACATGTGGGGCCCAGCCAGAATCCCCCAGCCAGAAATCTGGATAAAGCTCTATGTGATATTTTAGCATTTATAACTTATTAAAGTGATCACCTTGCACTATAAAGTGGTTTAAAAAGAACAGCTGCTGACAAAATAACAGCATGAATTTAAGATAAAGAGAAGTGGAAGACAAAGCTGAACAAAAACCCAAACTGCACTGGGAGCTGTGAGACCTCCCCTCTCTCTTCCCTCTCCTTGGTCTAGGATCTGTTTTTGAAAGAAGTGCACGAAACAGTTTAAATCTTTCTTGTGCTAATAAAGAAAGACCCATATTGTTTTATGTGTTGTCAGAAGTGAATAATTGGGTGGGAGTCAGAAAAAAAGGCCATCTGAGAGGGCAGCCAGTGCTGAGGGGTGGTAGAAACACGTGTTTTGGTGCAGCTCCCAGCCACATCTGCCCAAGCACCCATGCTAGTCAGGGCTAAAAGTCATCCCCTGCAGTTATCATTTGACAGTGTCCGGAGAGGGAATGAGAATCGCACAGGGAAATCCCCACTTCAATCAAAGCTTGGCGTGATGCCAAATATGTCTTTGCCATTTCAGAAAGGTGAAGAGAATCAAACAAAAATAAACAATGTCTAGGGAGCATTACACATCCCTCCTCCTGCAGTCTCCAGATGCTTGGTGGCCTGAGTCACACATGCCAAGGTGGATAGGCTGGAAAGCTCAGGCAGTGTCTCTGTGGAGCTGGAAGGTGTCTGGGCTTGGCTTTTTTTTTTTTTTGTGTGTGTGTGTGTGTGATTCCTGCAGCTAATTTAGAATGAGACAGTTCCTCCTTGGTAGACAGTGTGAGACAGTCCAGAACTGAAACACTTGTGTGCAGTTGAACAGTACAGGTCTGCAGTGGATCAGCTGGCAGAAGGAGAGGTTAGGGTGTTGGAGGCAGAAAAATCGAACACCACATGTGGCTGGGAGCAAGGAGAAGAAGCTGTCTTGTGAGTGCTGAGAAACACTGACAGCTCTCACCACTGGACAAAGCTGCCCCGTCCAACAGGACTTGGTCCATCAATGCCCGTTGCAGCTTGTCCAAACCTTCCTTGGAAATTCCTTCTTCCTTCCTCCCTCTCTTTCCTATTCAACAGGAGTGGGGGTTTTTTTAGTTTTTTGAATCTTTCAAACAAAGAGACATCCCCCTTTGCTGCTACCAGGACCCAGCTCTGGCATTTCCCTGGGCTGGCCAGACACTGCCTCTCAGCTCCTCCATCCCTTCCCCCTTCACATTTTGTTGCTGTTCCCAGAAAGGAAAGTGAATTTTTGAGAGCGTCCGAATAGCATAAGTGCTGATATATAGGGTGCAGTTGTTTGAGGGCCTTTTGAGAAACAAACTCCTCCCCTCTCCTCTGTTCCCTTCAAGTTGGGAATGATTCATCAGCTGGCCTTTGGCAAGAAAAGAGTCCTGCCCTGGGTCCTGGGCCTTTGACCCGGGTGAAGAGAGGGGTCAGGCCACGAGCAACTGTGCAAGCGCCGCTCGGCAGCTACGGGTCTGGGAGACACAAGGGAGAGGGAATGGAAAGAATGGAGGGGGACGGTGGGAAAAAGTGGGAATTTCTAAAAGTTAAGAGTATATTTCTAAGAGTCTCAGCGGATCAGCTGACAGCTGGGGTCAGGGGTCGTATTTATGCTTGATTCCCTGGGCATGTTACAGTAACATCTGCTTGTTAAGGGCCTGTGGGGACCAAATGTTCCTGACCTTTGCCTACGGAAGGGGACAAACTGGGAGATTAGGGGTGTTCATATTAACGTTTGTGTTTGACTTGAAGGTTTCCCCTTATCTGAGTCTGGTTTGTCAGTTTTGCTGAAATTCTTTTATGCTCTACCCAAATAAACAGGTCAACCATGCCAACCGTTTGGCCAGGATTTGAGGTCATGGGGCGTTTGACGTCACTTGACTCCTAGAAAGGAGAATAGGAAGGGAGGAAACTCTTGCTCTGGGAGGTGAGGCTTGGTCCACCCCCTGGTCTGAGCACACCATCAGTCATAAGCATCTGGAACAAATGCCTGGTCCTTTCCTACATCTATGTTTAGTAACGAAAGAGCTAAGGCCAAGATGTAACCAGAAGCTTAGAAAAAGGCTCTGACGTCTCTGGTGCATTTTGTGACTACCGGCTATACCAGAAAACTTGATGTATGGAATTTCCTTGTTATACACAGGAGGAGTTAATGTCTCCTTACAGCCATATTTGAAATTAGTTTTGAGAGGCAATAACTGGAAATGACATCACTGAATGAACTGTAATTCTAGAACTTGAAATGTCTTCAAAGTATATGGAACCAGAGAAAGGTGTTTTAAAGAACTTTTACTTCTAAAAGGCTCTTTTTTTTTCCTACTAGCTAGAAGGAGTTTGATTCTTGAGTAATAGAACTCAAAGTTGCTGAAAGATGGGTGAAGAAACAGTTGTGGATATTTTCCCCAGTACCAGATTCTTTGAGGAGACAGACTTAAAGATTCTGTTTTCAACTTTATGTCATTGAACAAGAGACAAAAAATATGACCCCATTTAATGGAAGCAGAAAACCACCTGAGCCTTAACATTATGAACTGAGGATTTTCATTTCATTAAGAAGGTCCTTTAAAAACCTGGCTTTATCCTAGTCTCTTACAGTGTTCAATCCATGATTGTGAGTACCTATGAACACTCAGCAAGTGACTGCTCTTCTGGACCTGGGAAAATAAGACTGTTGATTTTTAGCTTGTTTACGGACACTGTTTATGACATTTGTGGTATTTCACTTTTGTCCAAAGTTAGTCTCAGCTCAGACTCCAGAGACCATCTGAAGTTTTATTTCAGCTAAAAGCAGCCTCAACACTGGAAACTTTTTTGTTTGCAGGCATGTATTTTGGCTATTTTTATCCAGGAGCAGCTAGTTATCTCATATCGTGCCATCACTTGTGTTGCTCTATCCTTGGGTCCAAAATCAACAACAGTTAAATTTATATTGTGCAATCCAGTTATAGCTGTACAAAAGAAAAAAAAAAAAAAAAAGAAGGGACTGGTTCAAAATAGAGAATCTGAGCAGGAGCTGGAGGAGAACTGAAGCATTCTGGATGCAGGTGAGCTGAGGTTTTTTAAAGCTGGGGTTTTGGAGTGAGTAGGCTAGTGAAGGAGAGGAATGTAGACCATTCAAATCCACCTTTGTGATTATAAATAATAAAAAATTTCATTCGGAAGTGCATTCTGCCAGACTTCACAATAAACCTCCTAGCAGGTCATTGAAATTCTCTTAATCAGGGTCAGAACCCACAAGCTGGGGTCTGCCCTGTGAGTTCAGTGGGAAAAATATTCTTCTTTCCAAATAGTCTTTTTTCCTCTTTCCTTTTCTCTTTCAGTTGGAAGGGACCCCCACATAAACATGCAGAGCAATTTTCCAGTACATTAACCTGGGAGGGGGAATCCTTACTAGCAATGCAACGGGTAGCCAAAAAAAAAAAAAAGAGAAGGAGCAACTGGGTGAGCTGAAGATGGATGAGCCTGGGATATAAGACAGGGTAGTTTTTCCACTGTCCTGCCCTATACACCTAGGACAAAGGCTTCATTGAGTGAGATGCTTGACATCAGCCTCATAAACTAGTAGTTGGGCACAAAAGGTCTGACACTTGAAAGTACCAGTCCCTGCCCTCTTTGCATTGCAGCTGCACAGAGGGGTTGGGTCTAACAGTTGTGTCCCTTTGTCATCCTGTAGGACAAGAGGTGAAGATAAATAGTGTTGACTTTAATGCAGTCACACAATTTTGCGTTTTCCCAAAAGACAACATTTCCTCCCAGGCTTTACTTTATTACCTCAAGCAGCTAGAACTGTCTTCCTTTTCTTGGGGGTGGGGACAGGCTAGAGGTAGTAGAGGGCAAAAGGAGGAGAGAAAAAACCCAGGCCCTGGTACTTCTTCCCCAGCAACAAGGTGGGCTGTGATTTTCTCCTACTTTGTTATGGTGGTGTTCTTTTCTTTCTCGTGGGAAAGCTGGAAATGGCCTGATCAACTTGGAAAGAAGCTGAAGAATGTAGAAATTTCTAGGAATTGAAAGTCCAACATTTCCTAAAAAAAAATTTAAATTCTCCCACATGATCTACACCAGGAAGAAGGATTGAAATTTACGTGTCAATTTCCTGCAGAAAAACTTTCCAGAATGTGTCTGCAACCAACTGATTTGCAAAATGGTCATTCATTCATTCCTTCAATGTCTTGTAACTAGAACCATGAGGATTTAGGCTGAAAAAATAAACAGGTTTCAAATCTTTATACTGGAGATAGAACTGAAATAGTAGCACCTTTACCAATGCAGACAGCAAAGGAAGAAATTTAGGAATTATGAGACTTCTGACCCCATCTGAACTTGGTGGGCCATAGTCAAGTTCAACTTTTTAGAAAATGCTCTGCCTGGTACTGTGCTCACTGGCTGCAAAATGTCCTTTTGGATGTGTCCATATCATCCTGTACAATGACTCATTCAGTGATGAGTAGTACCTCCCAGATAATTTGTATTTGTCCAACTTGACCCTTCTCTTTCCTTCCCTATGCTGGACTTGCGGTAATGACACCACAGAGGATGAATGAACTAGTTAAAAATATATTAAGGGGAATTCTATACGTGTAAGAAAAATAAATGTTAGGCCTGGGACATGAGGGCTGCAGAGAAACAAAATAATCTAGCCTATGATCTCTGCTGATTTGACTAGATTGCTTTTGGTGTTTAGTTTAAACTGTTTGAAGCTAGAACTATATCTCCCTGGTGAGCAAGAGTCAGGAGCACCTGCAGCTGTTTTTTGTAGAGAGGTATGTTGGAGGAAAGACTCACAGAAAAGGTCCTGCCTGACAAAGATCACTTCCATTTTCCAAGTTAACAACATTGTTAGTTTTTCGGGTCTTGTAGCCTTGTTGTGCTTGTATCTTGGCTTCTCATTGACCTGTGATCTTGGACTGACTTGAAAGGCTGCCTTCCATGCTTAAAGAGTGTCGTTTGTGTCTATTTGATAAGTTGTCGGCAAATGTAAGAAAATAAAGACAGGCAAGTTCTCTCAGGCTGTTCTGAGTCCTATCAGCCCTCAGGTCTTGGCAGCTAAACAGAAGATGAAAAATTGTGTATTTGAAAAATAAATTCAGTTGTGTGAGATAGCAGGGATAAGCAGGAAAAGAGGCTTTTTTGCCTCAGCATTGTCCTCTGCAAACAGTCTCACTGCCACCCCATCACTGTGTTATGCATCTCAATAGAAAGAAAAAAATTGTCCAGTGGATTTGACAGCTGTCTGGCAGTAGAAAGAGTCCTGGGCAAAATTACTAACTTCAGGGAGTCAATGACAAAGTCCAATTGACTGCGACAGGGCAGAACTTGTCCCCTGGGAACAGTCCTGGCCAATTTGGCCAGGGACTTCTTTCTTTCCCAGGTCACCTCAGTAAACACTACCCACTTCTTTCTGTGCCTGCTTTTTTCAGTGATCCTCCTGAGCACTGAGTGACCTAATTTCTGGGGCACTGAGCATCATCTGAAGTCAAAGGCTGCTGAGGGTGCTCTTTGCTCACTCACACTTCCAGAAATCAATTGAGATTTATTTCTGAGTCAGCCAAATCAACTCAAGCTACTAAAGTCTGATTTTCAAAGCTGTTTGAAGTTAGCTGAAATTAGGGGCTAAAGCAGTTCAGAAAACTGGCTCCTAACTGCATCTTTATGTGAGCAAATGTCTTTAAAAATCTGACTCCATCTCCTTATACTTAGCTTTTTTTTTTTTTTTTTCTTCTTCCCAGAGTGCCCATACTCCCACGACCTCACTGAAAGGAGAGGCACTAAAATTATATGGCAGGTCTTATAACGTACACATACACACTGCAATGTATGTAAATGCATGTCTGAGGTCTGGAATGGGGTCGAGTCTTTCACTGGGCTGAGGGCCAAATAGGTGCTGGAATGAGAGCAGTGTGAAGATTATGTCTGCAAGGTGGGGGAGGCACTGAATTGTTTAGGGACCTCAATGTACCTCTCTCCCTTCAGCCACGTTGGGTGGTGGGGTAGGCATTCCTCCTCCTGGGTTCATGGTTCCCTCATCCAGACTGAAGAGGAGTCAGCCCCTTGGAAGGGGCCATGAACAGATTATCTGATCTGCGCAGTAGCATATACAGAAAGTTGGAGATATGATCTTACTTTTATCCTCACCTAACTTGTCTCTGCAACCCCTGTGGGGATGTGCTTCCTAACGTGCAGAGAGATCCTCAGCTCTAAATCACAGCAAGGATAAGAAGGGTTTTCTTTGCTCTCTTCTCTCCTTGCTCTCCAAATGCTATTATTGTGGGGTTTTTTTTCAACATTTTAAGAAAAGTTCAGTAGCAAAATTGAAGAACCTGGGCAGAGCCCTCCTTCAAGCAGGATGAAATTGTCCCAAGCAGCCAAAACAAGAGTCCTTTCTCACAGAGGTGTCTTTGTGCAGTATAAAACTAGCAGAGCTGGGTCTGTGCCACATTTTCCTTGCCCTGTAAAGAGTGGAGGGTTGAGAGCATGGCTGAAAAAGGCTCAGGACATTCTCACAGTCGGGGCTGGCAGGACTTGTTGGAAGGCTGTTCCAGCTGGCTGGGATCAGAGCATCCCCAGGGGTGTGACAGATTCCCCCAAGAATGAACAAGCAGACTGAAGAACATGAAGATGTGTCTCCTTTCTCCCCCCTGCTGCTCTGATCCCAAACCCAGCTCATTTCAGCCCAAAAAATAGCCTTTTGATTCCCCTTCCAGAGCCAGTCTTTCTATAGTAGTTATTTAAAACATTACAAGATTCTGCTATCAAGATTTCCCTTCTGTTTGCCTGGGGAAACTCACTGATACTAAGCTTAAATAGACATCCTCCTCCATGCAATTCTTTTCTCTAAACAAATTAGCATACGTTGGAAAACTGACTTGGAAATGAGGCAAACAATGACTCAATCTGAACTGTTTGTGTTGGCTGAACATTATGACACTGGGAAAGTCCAATGCTGGTCAATATTCTTTTTCTTGGGAACTGACAGTATTAGAAGAAATGGAGCATCTTGTACACGATCAGTACAAAGCCTGGAACTGCTGTCAAAGCCTTCTGTTATTTGAAGGATTCTTTACTTCAGTTTTTCATTTTGAGGAATTGTTTCATAGCATTATTTCCAGAATATGTTTTATTCCAAAAAAGCAGCTCAGATCTAACCAGTCCACAGCTGTCTTGGCACTACAAACTCTTTTCCTGAATTGTTGCCTTGTAAAAACTCTCATTGATTTTGAAGTTCTCTGACTTGCATTTAAGTCTTAACTGTCTGAGGTCCAACATACCTAACCAATTTTCTTTTACTTCATATTATATGCTCAGCTATCAAACAGAATTGACTATACTGGTTGTAATAGCATGACATATGGAGAGAATGGTCAAATGTCATGTGTAGGAGAGCTGAGTGTGTCCTGTCCTTCACTGCAGCCAGATATCCACCACATGTGAGAGCTCACCCAGAGCTGACATCTGCAGCACACAGACAAGGAAGAGAAAATATTTTTGGGGGAAAAAAAGAAAAAAAAAAAAAGCGAATGACTTCTGATGGGTATTTTGAATGATGAAATGTTTTGACTACCTCATAAGCTGACTGCTAATGGAAATTTTGCTGTTTTATTTTTTCATCTACTTTAACTATAAAAAGATGCATTAAAAGCTTCATGTAGGTTTTTTTAAATTTTGCAGAGCTCAAGACATTTGGAAGAAAGGTGACAACATTTATACAGATGGTGAGACAAAAATATTCTTCACATTCAGCTGGTACAACAGTCTCTATATTCTAATAAAAGCTGACTCCAGTAGCACCACTGACTGCTTCCTCCAGTAAGACAAGCCATGGAAGCTGTTAGGGTTTCTGGCTTTTAGTTCAGTCTCCACAACAGTCAGCAGGAGGTAGGATCATCTTCTGGAGTCAACTGAACTGAGATGATTATAAGTATTGAAAATACACATTTAAATACTCATCTAACTTCAAGGTCAGAGCAGTTTTCCTGAAGTCATTTAAGACTGCTCCTGCTTAAAGTTAGATGGATATTTCAATAGATAGTTAAATCAAGATGATATTCAGTTATTTTATCAGGATAAGCAAAGCTGTAAAAGAATTATCTCCAACTTGGAATAAGAAGTGTTTGATCCTTAAGAAAAAGTTGGATTGAACTATAGCTCAATATAAAAGCTGCCAACACCTGTAGAAAATACATTTTCATTCTGAAAGCTTGTGTGCTTTATTTCTAACCAATTTGTTAGTCCAATAAAGGGCTGCACTTTAACTATCTTGACTCACTTGAGAATAATTGGCGTTTCTTTCATTTTATGGCATCATTTAAATTTTAGAATGGATTATTTGCTTGCATATTCCTGCCTTTTGGTGCCACTGATAGATGAGTTCTTACTCAGCAGGAACTCTCTCATTTCTCTTTTTGAGCTATGTACTGTGCAGCTCCTGTGAAATCTTCTATTATTCTGAATCCCAGCCCAGTGCAATGAGCTGGAGGAACTGCCTGGCCATGACTCCTGCCCTCTAGCAAGGTGTTCAAGAGAGCTGAAATGTTGGGTTACAGGTCAAAGACAAGGTTGTGTTCCTCAGGGAATTAAAATAGGCCAAACTAGGAAGAAGACACGACAGCGCAAAGAGAAATACATACCAAAGGGGGGGAAAAAAAAAGAAAAAAAAGAAAAAAAGAAAAGTTCTCTATATGTGTGTGTATTCTGACCCACTGATATCAATGGATTAACCCCTCTAGGACTTCAATATCCTCTGGATTAGCCTTGAGGAGCATCAGTGACTGCTCTTGCTGTCAGTACTCCAGGGGAGTAGCTGGGAACAGGCTATTTCACAGCCTTCAGCATCCGCAGGCTAGGGGAAATAAATTCCATCTTCCTCTTACAGGATCTGGGGTAGGTTTCTGTGTGAAAAAGCAGAGATTTTGCCCTTAGCAAATTCTGGCTTGCTGCACACAAATGTCCTGTGTGAGGGAATTCACTCTATCAAAGGAGAGCCATTTTCATCCTGATTTGTGTCTGAAACATGAAAACAACATAACAGCTGCATGCTGCATTGAATAAAGAACATACACATGCATTTAAATCACTTATATCTTACTTTTTTATGATGCAATTGTGAATTATGTTCTTTTTGCATCTGTAATTAGAGGGCAGAACAGATGGTGAAGGCTTCGTTTAAAGTGATGTGTCCATTAAAATAACCTATGCTGCCAAATGATTGTTCACTATACACAGGGTATTCCTTCACTTGAGCAGGCTTTTTTGCTCAACTGAAGCACTTTGGGAAGGCCTCTGGACTTGACAAAATAATTTTTAATTTTAAGGCTTCCCTATAAGAAGACTGACTGTACAGGGCTAGCACTAAACCCCCAGTTTGTATATTTTACTGTATCTTTGCAGCTTTAGGATGACCTTGTTTATAATGAATGCATGGCTGTAAATAAAAGATAAAAGGAAAGGGAAAGAAAAGGAACATACATTTCAAGCATCATTATTTTGTGGTTCTTAATTAATTTCTAGGGTTGTTCCATCCAATCTGGAGCAGTGACCTATTCTCAGGACTGGGTCTGTCCTGGTTCTCAGTGTCATTAAGGTCCATGGCTAAAAAGCTCTAGAAATTTTTACGCTGATCAGAGTAGTCACACATGATGGTTATCCCAAAAGAATTGTTTCTGAGTCTATGGCTTAGGGAAAAACCTGAATCTTCTAGTGGAACCTTCTTGTGGGAGGTGTCCCTGCCCATGTAGGGCTGGGACTAGATGATCTTTAAGGTCCCTTCCAAACTAAACCATTCTATGAATCTCTCCTTTTCTTTTCCTATCCCGCTTCATGGGAGATCACTCACAATCAAGCCACTTGCCCCACATAAAATAAAGAATTTTGCTCATTTTTCTTCTTAGTAGGGAAACAGGTAAAGAGGGGACCCCCTCTCTGTTAAAAAACATCATCTTGAGGAATAAAACCTTAGAGTACTGGGGTGAAACCAAATTGTTGGCCTGCTGTTGTTGGAGCATACTGCCAAAGTCAGCTGGGAAGCCTGTGAAAACCCATTCGTCAGTATTAATCCAAGTTCTTAGTCCAGGTGTATTTTAAAAATACAATTTGGTTTTATGTGTGCATGTGTGTGTTCTCAGCAGGGAGGTCAATGACTGAGTGGCAAATGACGAATTTTTTAATAGATATTCCTCCAGTTCAACACAACGCTATAATAAGATAACAAAGGCAAAGTATCTGCACTGCTTCTGATTTCAGCTCTGAGATGCAGAATGTTCATCAGGATTGTCTCACAGGCCATCTGATGAACACTGGAACATCCCCATGGTTTACTAATAAAACATAAAATGAAAAATTTCCTTTACTCCAGCCACCTTAAAGAATATTAAGTGATATATGGACCAGCTGGCTTAAACTGGTGTAGGATAATTTATTGTGGAGATAACAAGTTGAAGTCTTTGGTGCTTCAAGTGAATGAAAAATCCATGACATTAAGAAGGCTGTTTCTGTTCAAAACGTGATGACAGCTGAATGTTTTGCATGATGACATGTGATTTTAATTTGTGGACACAAGTCACATGGTTCAGATGTTGAACTGTCTCACAGATTTTGTTGGGCAGAGCAGCAAGAATTTCCAAAATTGCCCTGCTCAGGTAAGTCAGCAGGAGCACAGTGCTCTGCCACACATTCATTGCTGCTGTGATACATAGGTCCCTGATGTGGGGAACAGCTAACAGATGAACAGATTACATCACCAGCTGAGAAGAAAATAAAATGTGGTGGCTAAACGCAATCTTTTTAATTGACGTTTGCATTATGTTCTATATAAATATACTTTTGAGGGGAGGGAACCCTGTCAGCACTGGAGTAGTTTCACACGCTGCCTGTTTGTGCTCTCTAGGCTGCAAACCAGCTCGTCAAGGATCAGATGTATTACAGAGTGGATTGATTGTTCTGAGTGGGATTCTTATATATGTGTGTATATTTATTTATATTTTTTTAAATTTTTTCCCAGCATACCTATGACTATTGTGTTTCCATACCTGCCGGTGATCATCATTTCACAATTATTGTAACATGAGAAGCACACATGGTTTCCAGACTGCACTTCTGATCTCCTCCAGTCCACAGCTGTTTGCTTAATGAATGCTTGTGGTTTGTTTCCCTTTCCCTGGCATTACAAAGAGAGAGAGAGGAGGAAAAGGGGGAGGGAGGCCAGAGATCAGAAAAGAATTTACTAATTTAAATGCTGATTATGGCATAAGCAGGCTTCAAGATGGTGCCCAGGTTACACTCCATTAAGGTCAAAAGAAGCTTTATGAGCCTGGTCACCCCAGAACTGGGATGAGATGATATATCAGGGATGAGACCATCAGCACCTACATAAGTCTTTACGAGGAGGTGGTGAGTGACATGTTTTCATGGAGGATGGTTTTCAGGTCTAGGAAAAACCTTTTTTGGTATAAGAACATCCCAGAAAATGGCACTACAGCAGGACAAAGAGACCATCAGTGCAAAAATGCCAATAGTCTAGGATGTTCTGCTGGGGCAGCAAGCAAACATCGGGCACAAGCTGTCTAAGGCATTGAGTTCAGATAACCATGATTCTTAGTGGCAATTGTAAAATGATGCATTATATTAGGCAACAGAAAGGAAAATGCAATTTGTTTCAGTTTGTTTATGCTTAAGTGCTTACCGAAGTCAGCAGGTAGACCTACAGGGATGCTCATCTGTCAGACCAGAGGAGGATAGTGTAGAGTCATAAATGTAAAAGAATTTAATTTGTGGGGGTGGTTTTTTTGTGTGTGTGGCTCCTCCCTTTCCTCCTCCCTCTCCCCACTCCCTTTCATTCCCTGGATTGCTTTCTGATCCAGCAGTGTTTTTAAGTCTGATCTTTTTCGTATTCCCCTGTTGACACACCTCTGAGCCAAGCTGATGAACAAAACGAGTTTCTGAGCTGGAGCCTTTCAGAAATGGTATACAGGAATTAGTGCTGATATGCTCTGATGGGGAGCTCTGTTTTTGTTTCTTCAATGGCTGGGGAAACTGATCCAGGAAAAACTCTGGAAATCTTTTACAGCCATCTGATGCAAAGTGATTTTTAGCTCTCCAGCACCTTTGACACCTGAACACTGGCATAATTTTTGTACTACTGTGGTCCTTGCCAGGGGCAGTTCATCAGATAGCAGGGATTAGGGACAAGTGAGCTAGTTCAGCTGGAATTCCTGCCCAGCTCCCCTTTCACCTCTGTGGTCTCTTCTGTGATACGTACTAAATCTGAACCATATACATTACATTCTACTATCACCATTCTGTGTAGCTCCTCTTTAATCTCTCTCTGCCATTGAATAGTGTGGAGCCAGTACCTCTAAATTTCATGACGCCATTGAATTCCATGGGGGAAAGCTGGACTGTATTGAAGCCAGCAGCAAACCTCTCATGGGTGGTCAGGTTTTTACCCAGTGTCTTGACTTCCACTTCTCTCAAAAGGAGAAAGGTTGATTTGAAGCCAGCTAGAATTTTTCTTCAACAATTCTGGAGTGTCAAAATGCAGCTTTCAACAAAATCGTCTATTTTCAAGCAAAACGTCCGTTTCAATGGCATTTTGTAAAACAATGCAATGAAGTATTTCAGCAATGTTGAAATATCATGTGTCCATACTGAAGCATAGATTCATTTTTTTCAATTCAAGTTACTTTTATGAAAGAAAAGTCAGTATTTATTGTGCAATTCTTTCAAGTTTAAAAGGTCACTGTGGGAATGAATACTCTGATCTTATACAGATGAAATGTTTTGTTTTGACTAATAACATAAGTTTATTTTGAAATCTTAGTTAATGTTAAAACTGAGTTGAAATAGGAAAAGAAACATAAAATAATAGTTCTTCCTACATATGGGCCATCTACCTCCTCAGATCCTTATACTTTTTACACTTTCATTGCTGAAGTTATGTTGTGGGTTCAAAAGGGCTCCTCCATTAATTTGAGAACTCAATAGGAAAATAGCAACTGCTGTGGAGAAGATCAGTTCTTTACAGGTTTAACTTGGATCATAATGTTGGGGAGTGTCTGCAATACTACAACGTCACATATTTTCTTATTTCTACTCCTGAGTCATTACTGTTTCTGAATGCAGCCTTCCAATGAGATGGGTCTTCAGGAAGTGATTCTCATACCTACTGACAGTGAGGCAGATAACCCATAAACATTGTTTCAATAACTACTATGCAGATGCAATGTGGCCACGCTACTGAGATTAAAAAAAAAAAAAAAAAAAAAAAGAATAAAAGATACTGAAGAGAAGTATGTTCAACCAAACTTATAAAATAACTGCTACAAAATCCTTTACTCACTTGCAGAACAGAGGAATAAAGTGTTGCTTGTAACAGGAAATAGGGGACTTAAATAAAAAATGAATTGATGTGTATATCACATTTTTCTTAGATTCTTCTGCTCCTTCTCTAACTTCATGCATCAGTTTTTCAATGTCTTGTTTTTTCTTGGAGCTGAATGTCTAGGCCAGATCCTCATTGGAGATTCATTGGTTTAAATTTGAAGTAACCCCATTAACTTCAAGAGGGAATTTAGCTTGTTGCATCTGGCTCACATCTTTCCCTTTCATTCAATTAGTGTTTGGCACAAACATACAGCTACTTAAAAGCTTTCGATCTGATGGGGAAAAATCCTTATGGCAAAAGACAACAGAAAGAGCAATCCAGTGACCTGCAAGCTTAGGTGACTGAAGCCAGATGTGTTCAGCTGCTTAGCTTAGTCTTAAAGCCACTTGTTAGGCAAGGCAGAGGCAGAGCAGCATCTGACACTGCAGAAAGCTTTCATATGGCTTTGATGGGAATGCTTCAACATGAATCTCCAACCTAAACTTTTTCTGATGTCCCCATGAAAAAATGGTCTGGGACAGTCAGTCAGTTATGGTACAGCATTGGTTATCTGTCTTAGAAAGGTGACACAGAAAAAGAAGTTTCTTACAAAGGTTGATGTTACAAATTGCAGAATTTTAGATGAGTGCTGGTTTGGCTTGAGGATAAACTGTTAAATGAGGAATGAAAGTTTTCACCAGGACATATTTGGGATTTGGGGAAAGTTCAACATTCTGGTCACTGTCACAGTGTTAATAGGATATTGATGGGGATTGGAGTGGGAATTGGATTAGGACCAGAGTGGAAAAAAAATTAATGGTGGCAACTTCGACTATTCCAGATGGACATTCCTAGATAATGAGCAGAACAGGGCAGGTACTGTCAAGCACATCCAACACATATGCTTACCAAACTGCCATAACCTGGACCTAGAAAGGCATTTTTTAGTATTTAGTCTGTCTACTGAAATCTCCAGAAAATGGGTGTTTCTATAAGCCATTTCTCACCATGTGTAATTCAAAATTAGAGACAATATTTTGCCCAAACTTATTCATGATATAGGCTGAGCTCAGATCAGTGGCCAAATGCTAAAGAGCCTTATAGTCTGTATGTAGACATCCAGATCTGTTTAGGGCATGCTGCA
Organism: Florisuga fusca; assembly: GCA_038090715.1. NCBI lineage: Eukaryota > Metazoa > Chordata > Aves > Apodiformes > Trochilidae > Florisuga > Florisuga fusca. Next base: position 5,086,821 of record JAAWXA010000037.1, read on the forward strand.
GTCTAAGGGGAAATGGTGACTTGATCATAAATGCTGGTTGGAATGAAGAGGAGTGATGCAATCTGTAACAAGCTCTCTTTTCACAACAAACGTGCCAAACAAAAACAAAAATACATACCTCAGCACATTATAAATGACATAGGAAATGAAAACTCCCAACTACTGTTCAAGGAAAATAGAGAAAAGAGAGAGATAAGCAATCATTATAGTGCAGTCTTTTTCTGCTCAATAATATTAAGTTCAGGCAAAACTGGAAGGGTTCACAACCTCAGACAAGGAAAAATGTTTTTCATTCCCTTTAAATTCAATCTTTCATCCTTTTCTTCTTATTTATTTGACTTCTGAGACGTTATGTTCATTCAGGTGCTAAACTCCTATGGGGCTTGAAGTGGAATTAGCCTGGGATATAGGAAGCTGGAAACTGTGAGCAATGTAAACCTATGCACCAATCCCTATGAAACTAAATTAAGTAGTTAGCTCATCTCTTCCCACAGTGTCTTACTCTGCAATAGAACAAAGAGCCAAATTTAACCCTCATGTAAGAGGTCAAAACAGTTAAGAATTAAACCAATAGGAAAATTTCTCTTTATTTGACTAACAAGAGAAAGCCTTCTGTATAAACAGGCATCCTCCTCCTCTTCCTAATCTCTTAAACATCCGGCCAGGATTAGGGTCCTATTGCACTGACTGCTATATAAACTGAGAAGACAGAGCAGTTTCTCTGCAAAGGCTCTTTATTTCCCATGGACACAAGGAAAAGGATGGAGAGAAAGGGATACCGTACTCAAAAAAGGAATTAAGTTTGTGAGAAATCCTCTCAGGCCCTGACATCAGAGGGACAAACATAGCAAGAGCATTTCCAGTCAAAATGTAGCATTCCCATCCAAACCCACTAACCTTAATTGCTGTTGTGTTACAGAGAGAAATAAATGAATGTAAGAACCACCTTTGCATCACCACTCTGCTTTTGGATACAGATCAAACTTTATCAATACAGATATGTGCTAGTCCTTGCTTGGAAAGATGTGGAGGAGATTGTTTTAGAAGGGGAGTGTTTCACAACATTATCTGGTCACCAAATTTTAGAGTGGGAAAGACTTCTGGAGGTTTATCATTCCCTTGCCTTTTGATGTATGGGTAGTATATTAGGGTCCCCTGTTATCAATGTCTTGTGGCTTCAGGATACCAACCAACACAGACCTCAGAGCTTCCCATCTTTTATCTTGTGTCTGCAGTGACTTTTCTCCTGCATCAAGGTATTAGATCAACTCTGTCATCATCTTAGGGGAAATCAGTGGAGGAATGAAGAAGAATGACCTGGCAAGAAGCAAAGAATCCTCAAACTTGAGCCAAGAGCTTGTCAGAGAGCACAACTGTATTGCCCAGTTTTTCTCTGTGTGAGGAGAGAAAAAAGATGGAGGGTGAGTGCCACAGCGAGCGGGATCCACACCCTCTCTGCAAACAAACACCAGCTTCAATAAGTGCCTTTTTAATGTGCATTGAGTCTTTGTGTAGGAAAAGGATGTGCAGTTGGCAAGTACGGAGTTGTAAGGGGATAGTTTGAACATGCTGATAAAACGTCTAGCTTTACTCCAGAGTTGACTTTATCATTTACCCAGGGATATTGTTAGTAGAAGATGATAGCCATGGTCCGAGAAGAGACAGACAGTGAAATGTAGATGAACAAAACAGCCATTGTGGTGAATTCTATCCTGTTTGTGTGGTGACTTCTCTATCCATAATCACACAACTTTACAGGCAGAGATAAAACACAAAGCGGGCAGGGAGAGGCGTGGGGGTGAAGAAAGGGAAAAGAGAGCACACCGAGATCAAGGGGCTCTGGTAAGAAAGACAGACACTATCCCTCTCAAAGCCCCAACACTAAGAAAGAAAAGGAAGAGAAAAGAGAAAGAAATCTCCTGTGCCTGTGTCTGTAGGTGGAGGGACAGCGGCTGGAGCAGCGGGGTGAGGTTTGCACTCTGGGAAATGAGGTTACCCAGTTCACTTCTGCCAGATGGTCTGCAGGAGTGGCTGGAGCATGGTGGCAACAAAAAGTCAACGCCATGAAAGAATGGCTTTCCTGCCCTCAGAAGAAGCTGTGGGGATTACTGAAATTAGAGCTGGACTCACGCTGCAAACATTTTCCCCTGAGCGTTCACATGCAGTGAAAGGAAAACAAATTTGCACCCGTGTGTAACATGCCTCTTTTGTATTTGCCTTCCATGGGTCTCTCCACCCACTGAGCTTTATTTGTCTAATGAAGACTGGAGGGCTGCTAATTTTAAGCTCCCATGTCTAACAATTCCTGCCTGAAGTGGTATACTTCATTGTATTTATTATTTCTGTTGATTTAAATCAATATAAAAAGTCCTATTGAAGAAGTCTCAACAGGGTTTTGATTGCAAATGATGGACATCTTGTGACTGAAAGTAATCCCAGGGAAATAACGCTGGTTGAACTGGGACTTGCCTTTAGCAGAGTGAGGCCACCAAAGCTGTGTTGAACCACATTTGCCATAGGACTTAAGTTGCACAAGAGGCAAGCCAGAGGTTAAAAACTTTATGAAAGCCCTTACCAGGAAAGGTTTTTTGATACATAGCCTGAGGAGGAGGTATTCTCCAGACCCAGTGGGATTTTGCTGCAGGACCAAGGTTTACATACAAACAGCCAAGGCCTTACACAAGTCCCTTGAAGTGCCTTAGCCTTGGTTCTGTATTTACCCCTGCATGAGTGAGGACAAACTGTGCTGTACTTTCCAAGGAGCAGCTCATGGAAGGCAGATTCCTCTGTGCAATATGTTCTGCCTTGAACTTTGCCACTCCACTTGGGAGTTCATAGCCTGGAGGCTCTGACTCACAAACTCCTGTGGTCTGGGCTGCTGGCACTCACTGCCTCTCTGCCAGAGGTTACCACAGGGAGGGGGGGGAAAAAAGTACCTCCTCAGCCACTTTGTAGTCAGAAATATTACTTTGGACTACTAGAGGGAGGAAGGGGAATGATGGAGCTCACCCTTGTTAAATCCACCAGCGCCCTGTGCTCAGAGCTCTGAAAGGGAACAGGTTCGTGCAATTACTTTGAGTATATGTGGAAAGCAAAAAAAAAATCTCACAAACTCCCTAGGCAGAGAAAATACCATCAGTGATGTTCTTCTTCTCAGTAGATGCCATTAGAACTAGAGAGAGAGAGGGTAAATCTCTTCCAGAATTCAGTATTGCAGATTATCTCCTAGTCCATCCTGAAAGTGAGCTAAAGCCTCAGCATCTTCTGGTGTCCCCCCTTTTCTGGTGTCACTCTCATCATCATTGAAGGGTGTGATTCCACAGGCTTAGCCAGTCTGGAAGAAAACCCAGTTTCTCCTACATTAGCTGAAGTATCCCAGTGCCGTTAAGTCTGATTATGAACATTTATCTGTCTGTTAATAAAGACACTCAGAGTATTTTTTAGTGAGATACTAGGTTGTGTTTGGAAGATGGTTTTATTATGAGATTACACTAGACCTTTAGACATATTTTAAAGGAATGAGTTCTTTGACTAATAAAGACTTGGGTTCCATTTTGGGGGCCACACATACAAAGTTGGTCTCACGCTTTGAACATCTATCCATCTGGAAGAGTCACAGTTCATTCCACAGAGACAATCAAAGAGCCAGGAGATAACACTTTTTTTGTTTGTTTGTTTGTTTTTTCAACAGATGAAGGCCAAAATGGAACCATAAATTCAGGAGTAAGGGTTTGTTACCAGTTTTTTGATAGGTTTACCACACTGTGCCATTCCCTGCTGAGCTTTAGAGTTCATACCTTATTTTCATTACAAGTTTTTGTGGTTCTGATATTCCTGCTTAGACCTGTTAATATGAAAATTTCTGAACATTGAAGCGTGTGTGGAATCATGTCTTCAGGGAATGGTGTAACCTTGTTGCTGAATCTTTTAAAGCCAGACTGCCCAAAATGTGCTGGAGGGAAAAAAAAATAATACATTAGCAGGGAAATGGACTACTTTAAGTGGCCTAATAGGTGTTCTTCAATGTTAAATTCTATAGCTCTACAATATGAAAACATTGATTTAATGAGCAAAAAGAAAGCAGAAACTTCTTGGGGTAGAGATGAATTTCCTGATGATTCACTTTTCTTTTTCTTTATTTTAAAATTTTTTTAAATCATGAAAAAGACTGTTTCTAGCCCATATCTTGCAGGCAAACCCAGAAGCTATCATTTGTCAGGTAATAATAATGCATGGGGTGCATCCTTTTTCTTTATGAAAACAGCATAAATCTGAAATTCTTCCCCGCTGGAAAGAAATTTAATATTTAAAGGTAATTTGACCTGTACATGTGTGTGCCATGAATCTTTTATGTAACCTACAGCAAATGTATTTATATAGTATTATTCTGAGGATAGTTATCTCTTATTCATTTTCTGGGATATTATTTTTCTTTCTTTGCCTAATGTACATTTGGCCTTCTCATTTCCCAAAACTGTGTTAACCTTCATATTTATGCCTTTTCCCCCAGTTTTCAAGGTCCAGTAGCTAACACTGGACATACGTGGCTGATATTGTGATAGAACTGTTCTTTTTGCTAACATACAAGATATGCCTTTTTTTTACCCAACATCTTATTTCTGTTGCTGTTCTTATTACATTATTGAGTCAATAGTGATGTGTCCAGTGAAGAGGAAAGCACTGAGAGAGTGGAAAAGAATTATTTTTATTGTTTCACTTAAATTTCTGTTCCTTTGTAGTAACAATCCATGGGAGGTTGAGATGGTTTTGGGTATCCTATTATCTCTGACCAGATCTCCCTTGAAGATGAAAGAACACTTGAGACTGAAATTCTGCACGTGGGTCAGCACAACAGCTACATCCTCCATCCTCACATCCCACTTAGCCACAGTTTGAACAAATTCAGAGCCCTTGTCATATGTCTCAACAGCAGTGAATTTCTTATCCTGAAATCTGGATGTGTAGGTCTGTTACAAGGGCTTGGATTGACAAAATGACTTTGCTTGGGATGTCTGAGGAGGCCACGGCCTCCAGCCCTGCCTCTACTGCTAAGTTATCTGTACTGCTTGTCAGTCAGTCCCTGACACACCATCATTTACAGTGTAGCATTTTAGGGTAAATCACCAATTTCAGCTATTTTTCAAACGGCATATGGTAAATTCCAGTAGTTCAGGAGCTGATTGACTCCAGAGCTCACACAGGAAGGGGGGTTAGGATGGGCATCTGGGACAGTAAAGTCACCAGGATGTCCCAAATGTCCTCATCACTCAAAACTTTCCATTGCATCTTTGAGTTCAATGGATCTGACCTCTAACTGCTTTAAATTACATGTGCTGATCTTCTACTTCTGTTAGACTGGACCAAAACCTTTATCAATCATTTTGTCTCCCAATTACCCAACTATTGCACGGGCAGCCCACTCAGCACCCTTCGCTGTGGCAACATAGGGCTGCATTTTCTGGGTCCTTGCAGCAGGTTTGCTGCCTCCAGAAAGTTTCTGCTTCAACAGAACTTTCAACAGAACCACACAGTGGTACCTACAAGCTTAGGAGCTGTTGCTTGTCTCTACTTTACACAAACTCAAGATCCAGGGGTGGGTATGTCCCATGGAAGAGAGCAACCAGGAGCATATTATTGCCCCCAAAAGCAGTTTGCTTTATGTTTTCTCATTTCATCACCTTTTTCATGTGTTCTGGTTTCATTAGGGCCAAGATGTCCTCTGGTGAGGGGAGACTACTGGTCTACTGGCCAAGTGAAGTGACTACTGCTAAATGATCTGGTCTTCTGGAGAAAAAATGTCAGCAAGGTAGGGGCCACAGGTTGGGTGTACAACCCTGGAGAAGGCCAGGGAAGAATTGCAGATGAACCTTTTCTTGCTGGTTGTCATTCTGTAACAGTTGTGGTTCAGCTTCTGTGTTTCAGGGTACGTTAGGATTTGAGCTTGGAAAAGAGGAATTTTTCCATAGGTTATTATTACATTTTTTCTGATATCATGAAATTACAAACAGTTCTTATTAAATCCTGTTATTTAATATGAAACACAAGGTTTGGGGCTAAACTCTTTGGCAGGATTCTTTAAATATAGCATTGGCAGAAGCACAGAGCAGAAATTCATATCTATGAGTTTGTATTACTTGACACATTTTTGTTGGGAAAGCCAGCTTGGTTCAGACATAGTGTAATCATACCAGACTGTTTGACCTTTCCTGAATTTCCCATTGGCCTTCATACTCCAGTGAATCTTGATTTTTAAGCCTTGGGAAAGAGATCCTGTTTCTTCAGGATGTTCCATCAGGATTTTACCAGCATTAAATGGATTCTTCAAAATCTCTTAATGTTGGAAACCAAATGGTACCTCTTGTACAACTGAAACTGAGGTACCTAGTAGGTTGAGGATCAAAGAAAGCAGGCTGGTGGTAGTGGTAAATAAGCATTAAAATATCAAAAAAAAAAAAAAAAATTAGGTGCAAAATGAAGAAGTCCACAATGATGTATAGACACACATGTATAGATGTTTGTCCACACACAAAACCAGAGTAACATTACCCAAGGATCACAACTGAAAAGCAGAGAGACTCCTCTAATTACCTTCTTTTAAAATATATTTTTTTAAAGTCATGAAAATTTGCAGCCAGGATTTCTGACTTTAAAATTATTTGTTTGAATGATGTTTGTTGGATTACATTTGGCTACTTGTAACTCTGGGTATGTGGATGTACATATTTTTGTTTCATCCATGAGTTTAGTTTTCTTGTTTCCACATGCAAAGATCTGAGTATGAGTGTAAAAAAATGTAGTTGTGATAAGTTGGTAGAGATTTAAATTGTGAAGCTTATCTGAGGTTTGTCTGGGTGAATATACTGTAGATGCAAAAATATTTTCAAAATCTCACATGAACCAAACGTCTCTTACAACATCTCAAACAGAATAATTTGCTTGGACTGAAAAACTTTAGATACTTGAGAAAATACAAAGAAAGGGAATAATAATAATAATAATAATAATAAAGCTGCTTAAATTTTTAAAATATTTTGGTCTGATTTCAGAGCAAGTGGTGACATGAGATGTTAGCTGAAGTAGCAGGGTCTTCACTGTCAAGCTGGCAGTGCTCTATGGAAACGTTTTGCACTGAAGGTCCCTGGGAATTTGAGTCTCTGGCCTTGTGATTTGGCTTCCTATACTGAAGAGACAAAAAGAGGATTTTACTCCCATCTTTAGACTTAAATATTTCTACATGGTATGAGAAAAACAAGAAGAAGGAGCTGACGAAAGGGGAAACTTAAGACTAACCATGGCCTTTTGCATGGTGGAAATTATATTGAAGAATATAAACTGTCCACAAGCCCTAAATAAGAAGTGACTGAGATCTGTGCATGCCCAGATAGATATTATTCTTCCAGGTAAAAAACACTGTAAACACACTTAGAAGTAACATAATGAAAAAACTTTCTTAGCCTATTTCAGTTCCAATGGATTTTTTCAGACCCTGCCAGATGGAGAAAAAGGAAGGATGGACAAACATACCATAAATTTTTGTTGTTGTTCTGTCTTACTG